>BGPR01001176.1:0-297722 GCA_013235015.1 Araneus ventricosus | reverse complement strand
CCAATAATAATTTCGAGATGCAATAATAATGAAACCCAAAAATATTCCTTAAATATTAAAAAAATTATGTTAGTAATTTCAAATAAACGTATAAATTGTTAAGCTGAAGTTGATCATATCGTTTCCTTTCTTGCTGTTAAACATGGGTTTTAAACTTCACTTATTTTCACATTTTGCGTATAAGAATTATCGGACTAGTAATGCGTTATTGATTCGTTAAAAATAGAAAGCTTCATGTTAGATAATTTGAAAATGAATTATTGAATTCAAGTAAGATTTAAAGCATCTTGGATGTCTTATTTAAAAAAAAATCCAATCAATGATAGATTTCACTTCTCATTCTCGAGATATTAACTTAACCTCTGAACCCGGCTAGATTAAGAATTCCAGAACCTTTGAATTGAAGTAAATTTTCGTACACGAAAATAGAATGGAAACCTCCCTTTCCTTACGAAATTTCCAGAAGATCGGCACCCGAATTTGGGCGATTAATTGTCAACAAAGAAAGGAACTACTTTATCCCTGTAAAATGCCCTCAGGCACCCGAAGCCGCCCGAGTCCAAGCCTCTGTCCAATGGGGCAGTTTGAGGCGGGTTAGGGCTCATTGAGTTAAGGCAAATGAAATTCAGTGGTCTCATACATCTAAAGAATAATTTTACGTAACCGTGTTTATAGCGTGAATTTAATCTTTTTTTCCTATTTTATGAAAATACTTCTTATCATAATAATTATGAATGAAAAATGTTTTTCATAACTCATTTAATATCTCGTGGGTCACCTCTTCGCGTCTTAATTAATCTGGATAGAAAAGAAGCAATTTTTTCGATAAAAACTAGATTGTTAAAAAGTGTAATTACACCCCGAAAAAATGATGATAATTTGGTATAATATTACAAGATCTGATAATGATTGCTATGGATTTGGACAAAATACCTGTGTGTTTGTCTGGAGTGATTAGACGAGTCAAATGATGATTCTAGATATAGTTTAGTTTATTTAGATTATAGTCTCGCTTTGAAACTACACGACGGCTATCCTGGGATGCATCTTGTAATTTTTATCCTTTGACAGATGATGAGATGTACCTGCCTAAGACCTGGCTGGGAACTCCAATCTCAGAATTTTCATGTCTTACCAAGTTTTAAAGATAGGTTATGAAGAGACTTTTGAATTCATTCTGACTCTTGTTTGTTTAAATCAAGATTGATTTGCGTACATGAATACCAGTTCTAGGCACTGCTGCTGAGTCTCAATTGCTGCTTAAACCACAGTATAAAATTACATCGGAAACACCAAAATTGCATATGAAGTAAATATTATAAAAAAGATAAACAACCTTATAGAAATACAGTTATTTTGGTGACATGGATTTTACCGACGTTTTAATAAACACAAAAGGGAGCCCGTATGACATTGCCAAACAGATTTGTTATGGGGGTTTGAGCGGAAGGCACCATTTTGCAGTTTTGTATAGGGAGATTTGTTTAGAATTGTTGTGAGCAAATGATACTTGAGAACGAGTGAGTGAATATTTGGATGATCTAAAATGCCTATAAAAAGATTTCTAGTCAATTTTGTAATGTGGTCTTCCACCTTCTCTACCTCAAGTTAGAGTGTATTACCTAGTTTATTATATACCAGGGCGCGTTTGTTATTACGCGTCGACCTTTATTTTGGATTACTTGTACCTTGTTACAATTAGTGTTAGCTGCCAACCCCAAGATGGGAGATGCGTACGTCAGATGGCCCTGATTACTTGTTTGTATAAAAGCATTTTGTTCTTGAGTGACAACTTGGAACATCTACAACCACAGGTAGACTAATATCAGTTTTCGTCCAAAACTTCTCTTTGACATATGATATATGCCCCCGAAAGGTTTGTTAAATTAGTTTAGAACTAACGTTTAAAACAACACTAATTGCGGCGATTTTATTAAATTCTGACACGCAATATAATCTAAACGCCTTGGTTCCGTTTCACTGAGAAGGAAATGTGAGGGAAAATTTAAGGCATGTTACTGGAATTTTATTTTCGCTTTTTACATTTTTGATTTTAATTTTAATTGAATTGCTTGAAGATGTTGTCTTAAGCTAACTGAAGGCTAATAAATTTCTAATTTAAAGATAAATAAGTATGGCGTAAGCAGATTAATTGTGGTAAATTTTTCTAAAATATGTACTATAAAAAAGTAATGTTTTGCAAAGTTTCCTTAAATACTGCTGCAATTGCAAAATTTTAAAAAGGAACTACATTCACTCATACTCCTCACTGATCGTGAAAACATGACTTTGATGCTTGAGAAAAAGCAATTAAAATACTCTAGAATGTGCTATCCATGATTTTTACCTTCCAGAACTTTCTCTACCAAACTTTATCACCAAGAAAGAGATTTGGAAGCTATTAAATACTATGGAAGAAAGTAAAACCTCATTTCTTTTCTTCCCCTCTTTCATTAGTTTCGATTTCAAGTGAAAATATCTTTTAAGAGGTTTCTTTCTGCAGATCAATAAAATTCGGTTCGAAATTGATTTTCTGTCATTTTATCACATGTTTCGTGCTTGAAAAAAACAAACACACAAGAAGAGAAGACAATTCCTTTTATTTTCTTATGTATAATTTAAAGTAATGCGAGTTCAAAGAAAGAGAGATTGCTTGTTGTTACAAAATATCGACTCCGGTTATATAACTTATCCTTGTATATATCATGTTCCATGGTTAACTTTTCAAGCATTTCATCTGTAAGAAGTTTAAAGCAAAAGTTGTTTGTACATTACCATTTTAACCTCTTTCCTTACTGTCGGTATAGATTCTGCACAAGTAGAATTTTTTGGTCTGAACGCTGTGTTGACTAACTGTTATTCTAAACAGATGCTGTAGTAGTAGAATTATTCCTTTTACATACGGGAAGTTGTAGAGAGTTAATATTAACTGTCATTTGAATACGAGGTCCAAACAGATGCTGTACTAGAAGAATTTTTCCTTTCGAATATGGAGTTAGTATAATTGCTGCACCACTAAACCACCTTCCCCAAGGAATAAATCTGCTTTTTAATCCCTCAATATATAGTTTTGCTCTCCTTTCCTATTGATTCACCTCTTGTGTGAGGACAAAATTTGCAAGCTCAACACTAGTTGATGAAGACGTTCTCCCATCGACTTTTTCCTATATTTCGACAAAATGACCCTTTTGAATTTAGTTTCGTCATATAGTGAAGACTACCAATTATATATTTTAATCATCAAACTTTTGCCCAGTCAGGTATCAGATTGCCGATCTGTTTCAAAGTTTATGCCCGATTAGTTACAAATCCTGAAACAAATCGACAATTCGGATGTCAAGACCACATTGATTATGCAGCTCGCTGTGTTTTTGAGCTACCGCGTTTATATACATGCGAATAAACAAGAATGGGAGGGCGATGTTTACATTTTACTGAGCGTGATCTAACAAAGAACTCTGGAAATGCACTCATATGACTCATTGCCTGACACCCCTTTCCGGTGTAAAATCGTCCAAAAGTGGTAGTTTCGGAATTCGTTGCTGAGCAGTAGTTGAGACTTCTTCAAGTAAATATGTAGATTCCTTTTGTAATCTTAATATAAATAAAAGTCATTGTGGGTTTGTATGTTTGTATGTATGTTTGTATCTATGTTCCACATCTCCTCCTAAACTACGGCACTGATTTCAACCAAACTTTGCACACTTATTAATTAAGACTAGGGTAAGATTACTGTCAACTTTTTAAAGCGCTAAAGTTAATTAAACAGTCAGTTAATTAAAAAGTAACCGAAACCGTTTTTCCGCTGTAAGTTCGGAGCAAATTATCCCCTGAAAATTATTTTTATACCATCTTAAAGTTCAAAATTTTACCTTTTTAATGATATCAATTTTATATCTGTGACATTTTTCTTTAAATTTGTATTAATTTTTCAAAATTTAAAAAAAAACGTTGACACGCAGACGATTTTAAAATAAATCAAATTTAATGATACTAGAATTGATACTGATGAGTTGCTAGGCAACGGTGTAATTACTTTGCCATTATTTTTTCTGTTTATTTGTTTTCAAATATCGTTTGGCAATGTTTTCATTGGTTCTTAAAGAATTCTAAAGCTTATTTAATTAGATTAAAAAATCACTGCAGTTCATATCACCTGTCATTTTTACCTGCGTTTCAGAAGAAATAACAAATGCTTAATAATATATTAAATGAGAAAGTGTGTCTGTCTGTTTGTTACGCTTTCACGACCAAACTACACGTGGAATAACTTATTTTGAATGTCAAACATCACGTGATCAAAAAGAAAGCCGCGATTATGTGATCTTTCAGAGAAAATAAACAAATAATTTATTAATGGAATAATAAATGTAATTACTCAACTCGACGCTTGATTTTCATTTTTCGAGTTTGCAGTCTATTTAATTTTAGTGATTTATACTTTTCCATATCAGATTTTATTCAAGAAGCTGTCGATAAATTGACGTCGGGACAGAAATCTATTGATAGATAGAAAATAGCTGCAAGTGTTTTTAGATTAAAATTTAGAAACTAAAGTTTATTATAACTAAAGGAAAATATGCGACGATATAGTATTTTGTTTTATGTATTCTTTTAAATGGTAGAAGTGGATGACATATAGCATGATGGATGGTACACAGATTATAAGGGCCTGATGATACCATTCAGTACAATGATGTAATTTACAATAACGGAGAATATATGAGGAATAGAGAATGGTTGTTGAATTAGTAATTTTGGCACTGATTAATGAAAGTTTAAGTCAGATAAATAAAAACAAATATATGTTACAAGTAACATCATATCCTGTAGAGTTCTTGAACTCCTTAGAATTGTCAGGGGTACCTTCCGACAAGCTGATATTAAAAGTCGGTGTGCCAGTACTATTGATACGTAACCTCGATGTACCGAGACTGCGCACGGTTACAAATTGCACACCTAGGTCCAAACGTCGTGAGAATGTTTAAAAACGAGAGAGTGTTTTAATTTCACGCATTCCGATAATACCGAAGGATTTGCCATCCAATTTCAAAAGGTAGGCTCAGGGCCAGACACTCAAAGGGGCAGGCGTACATTTGGAAAACCATATTTTTCCCATAGGCAACATATGTGGCGTGTTCACGTGTGTCCAGACCACAAAACCTCTACATCCGTGCAAAACACGTAAAACAAAAAACGTAGTATACAAAAGTGTGTTAGCATAGATAAAAAAAATTACCTAACTATAACAGCAAACACTCCTGTTAGTCGTCCAATAATGTATTATCAACCGTCAAAACTTTTAATTTTCCCTTTCAACATGTAACGAAACTTTTACATTCGTGAATTTAAAAAATTTAATACTTCAAATTCTTCGCGCACGAAGTCGCGGGTTACAGCTAGTTTACTTATAAATCTTTAAAAGTCATTTATTGGTTTACCCAAAGAAAAGTTCTTAAGAACATTTCGATATTTCTACTTATTACGCAGTAGAAATATTATTGATTGGTTTTTCTTCCTTTTTGAACTTCCATATCAAACGTACCGAATTATTACATCTCTTTTACTCTATAAAGAAGATTTTTTTCAAAGAGTTTCCAGAAATTTCTTTAAAAAATAAAAAAATGTAAGAATTCAATTCAGTTTTCTTTCAAAAGTTAATAATAATCTTTGAAAGATGGTCTGGTTCTTTCGAGAATTCTTATATAATCTTTCTATATTTTAATAAAATAGACTGTCAAAAAAAACCTGAAAAGAAAGGGTTCCTTTTCGATTGCAAAAGTTTTTATTTTATATTAAAAAATCATTCTGGTTTTATTCACTAGAATTCGAGTTATTTATGATATGCTTAAAAAATATACATATTGAAAGAAATTTATAAACCACTGTAAGTCACTTTCATTGAACGTACATAATATTAAACGACTTAAAAATCAGTTTTATGCTTCAAAATTACATGACCCATTTAATTCAAACGGCTAATCGTGAAATTAATTAAAATTAAGCAAAAATTATTTTATTGATAAAAAATAATATATAATGCAAAAGTGTTTTTAAACATTGAGCGGAAATTTCGTACAACACATGATGATAGGGTGGTGCAAAAGTAATTGCATTTTTCCCACTATGAAATAAAGCACCAATTGCGAAACACTGATGGACTTTCATCACTCATCTACTTTCATTTCGTTCCATAGCAGTTTGCTATCTTTCTAGCAACTTCATTCATTATCCCGCATTTATAGAACTTATGTTCCTTATCTTAAAAAAATTGAATAATGTGCGAATTCAGTGCATCATTATTTTAGTGACTTTCACCATTTAAAGAGCCTTTGTGAGAAAAAATAAATAATAATTTTTAAGGCAAATTCTGAGCTTCAGGATGGATGTGACATGGCTTCTCAATTAAGCTCTAATAATTTTTACGAGCAACTGAAGGTGTGTATGACCTTCAGTTGTCATGGAGAAACATTATTCTTAAATGACTTGCCAATTAAAGATATTTTCCTCTGATTATTTTACCAACTTTCGCTAGTTTGTGGCGATACACATTTGAATCGATAGTTTGGCGACTTGGAAGCAGCTAAAAATTTGCCATACTTCCGTACCTCCCCGAATTAATGGAATAATTTTCCTTTGAAGAATTTCAGTTTCTAGTTTGTGCTAGTTTATCATGTTTGTGGTAGGATCTCTCAATTGTAGTTATGGAAAACAATGCAATTTTCATTGCTATTAATTATTCATTTAAAAAGTGAATCACTTTCCCCCGTTCGAAGTGTAAACTGTAGATTTAATATGCTTCGTAGATGCAATTGTAGCTGACGATTCTATAGAGGACATTTTAGAACTAGATGCAGAGTTACTGAGCAGTGAACAAAAAACCTTCAAATCATTTTACAATATAAATGTAGAATACTCTCAAAAGGGGCCAAACATCACAGCTAAAAAACAACCTGAAGATTCTATTTTTGACGATTAAGTTTCTTTCATTTAATATGGAACTAAAAATATCGAGCTTTTTAAAATTCTCAGCTTCTGTAAATGACCTGGATGTTGAAAATTGAACTTCAGACTTTTCTAGAATCTGAATTTGACTAACAGACTTTTCTGTACGAAATATGACAAGCAGAATTGTTGATGATAAATAATCATTTGGATATCAACAACTTGAGTTGGTCAGCTAAAACGTTGGTCAAGTTTTAGGGAAAAATCAACAGAAGAAAATTTCTTAACCCAGTTCTGTCATGTGAGTTATATTAATCATCAACACCGTAAACTTCAAGTAATTCTTTGTGATAATCAACAGAATTCTACCTTTTGTGAAAATAAAAAAGTAAAACCTATGAAAATTCTCTTTTTCTCACTCCATGTTAAAATCAACAACATACAAACAGATTTAAATACAATTATACCAAACTTACGTCAAAAGCAAGATTAAAAAATCAGATAATTAACAACTAATAATATTAATAAATCGTATGAATGTATAATTGAATGGTATTAAAGACAATGAATCGTTTGTGAAATGTAGGAGAAATATACAGGAAAAAATATTCAGAATAATTAAGTGTGAGTGAGGAAATAGTAGGGTTTTTATGGCCCCAGAGCCGGATATAACCATGCTCTGTCAAACAAATTTTTGTATACTAAGTTAATGTAAAAATTTCAAAGCAATTATTTTGTTATTATTTTTATTATTATTAATTATTAATGAATATTTAATTATCGATTTATGGGAGTATATTAAAATATTCAAAACCCAGCACTTTGAAAGGAATTTTTTATCATTTTGATATAAATTTCTACACAACCTTTACATTTCAATAAGATTTTTTTTTATTTTAAAGCTCTAATACTCATTCTTAGTTCCATTTCAATTTCGTATTGAAACAATCAAGCAATCTAACTCATTTTTACCAATATACTGTGCCAGAACTTCACTCTTTTGGACAAAAAGACACCTCTCTTTTTAAGATCTGCAATAGATAAAATATACGAAACAATACACTTCCTACATTTAGATTCAAATTGACACTTAAATCGCAGTTTTTTTCTTTTTTCAGAAGCTTTTATGGGTGTGCATCCCATCTGGCTTTTACGCCTAGCCGTTCGCAACTCCTTGAAGTTTTCAGCGCTTCTCTTCAGAAATAGCAAAATAACCGATCTTCGAAACGATTCATATTTTCTGCAGAAGTGACATTCGCTTTCCAGATATAAACGATGTCGATGCTTGACAGGTTTTAAACACAACAGCCTGCAGAATTTTCTCCCGCAGCTTGAAAATTGAAACTCTTGACGTATGAAAGTGCATTTTCGCTATTTGTTTAAGAGGTCGTGTCATTTGTATAAGAGCCTTCGCGTGGATGCTTCTTTTGAAATTGCTTATGTCGTTCTTTTGCTTCACTGAGTTTGTGAGAGGTTATTGTTTTCATGTTTGAAGAAGGTGTAAACTCTACTGCTTTGAAGTCATCTATTGGACAAAGAAGAAAAATTTTGGCACGGAATTAAATGTTTGCTGCCAAATTGAATTGAAATCTCGTTAAAATGTTCTGATAGGGGTGTATTACCAGAATAAATCTTTCACTGAATTTTAAGATTTAAATTTGTATAAATGTGTTAAAAAGAGATGGAAATTGTTATCTGTTTAAGAGATAGTAAAAAACATTTATTCATAATACCAGCTAAAATGGAAAGGGAACCAGTTATTCCACATGATAGAACCTTTAGCTTTCTCTGGTAGATGGTTATATGGAGGGTACCAAGACTCTGAGATTTTTCACTGAGAAAACATCTCTCAGAGTTAATCAGATACATTTAAAATAACAGTGGATTTCTAATTGTTCTTGGTACCTGGTGGATACAAATTGAACTTTGGTCTTGAATCCTTATTACACAGAATATATAACATTTCTATACTTTCATGGCAGGGTTAGTCCAAAATGTGCAAAACATGGACATGGTCCACTTTAAGTCTCAATTCTCCATATATATTTATATCAGGAGAGATCTGGTTGAAACCTGATAGCATGGATCCCTCTGAACCGGCTCAGAGCGCAGTAATCCTATTTTTGTCATTAGAAGGTGTTAGTGGAACCGATATTTACAGCCGCATGAAGAATACGTATGGTACTGAGAGTACTTACATAGTGCAGTTTGCCGATGAGGCAGTGATTTTAATCATAGACGTGGAAGTACAGACGATATGCCGCAACCAGGTCAAACACATTGCTCAATCAATTGCTGCAGTGGACGTCTTGGCAGAGGAGAATCGTCGAATAATTATCCAAGATATTTACACTTGCAACCAAAGACTGACGCTCCTCATCTCGTATACCAGTTGGACAGTTTTTCGAACCACAAGCTGTTTATTAATATATGGTCCAGTTACGCATATAATATCACCTATTTGCGACCATTCAATTTGTGTGTAGATATGCATTCCAACTGATAAACTTTTGTAGAAATTTATCGCTGTCCTACTTTTATTTTGTCACGCTTTTTGTTTAGAAAAGTTCTCTTCTTTTTGGCACATAATCGGGTCTTATAAGTATATCTAACTTACTCTCTATAGCTCCCATAACTCTCTCTTCCCATTTTCCCATTCCTATTTTTAGATCGCAATTCTACCTTTTTTAACACCTCGCATGTTGCTTTTTAATAAAGCTGTCGCTTTCCCGAGAGTAGCTAATGCATTTTTTAATAGCAAATAGATTTGAAGTCCTCGTTTCATATGACGATGTTGGAATAAATTCGCATTTCCCGAAATGCTAGTTAAACTCATTTCTACAGTCCTACATTTTTGTCATGAATCTTTCCAGCTTTAATAGAAACGTTGTCGGAGTCGGGACCTTGTTTGAGTTTTATTGAATTTCACGTCGTTTTCTGACAGCTATTTTTATTTTCTGCTGTCCTCTAGTTGGTAATAGTGTTGACAGGAGTTGATGACTGATAATAAAGATCTGACTTCTGAATAGTCTTTTTTTTGGATTTAAGAAAGACAATTTTAAATGATTTATTGCTTTAAGAATAACATAATTTTTTGTCTTAAAATAAATTTGCTATCAATATCTCAGATAATTGATTTTTCAATTATGTCTATACTTTTAAATACAACAAAAAGAATAGAAAATCGGATTTAAATCACTGTTCCTCTTATTAGCGTTTCTCCTACCTAAAATGATTTTAATTTAAGAGCTGGTTAAATGTATGGAAAGAATAAATTTTTATGAATAAAGGTTCTGAATGATAGCAAAATAGACACCATTACTTTCTGCCTGTTGTACAGTATTTAGCATTTATTGCTTTTTCTATTAATGTATTGTAAAAAAAAATCCGATAGATACACACATTCCAAAAATGCATTTTTATATTTTTAAACATATATAAAAAATTTTATACACAAATGTTTTCTATGTGATCAAATAATACATATTATACTTAAAAATTCCCATTCTTTATCGGTAAATAGGAAAACATTAGAAAACAATACGATAATAGGAAAAAGTCATACATATAACGTAACGTCAGTATACAATATGGTTAATCTTAAGTTTGGTTTGTGCTCACTTTGGATCTCCAATTCATTGTCGCCATGAGGAAGACGGTTTAGCGATGCGAGAACATTTGTTTTGAGTGAGCAGCGATATTCATATTCGTGTCTTCCGCATCGGCGCCTTGTTTTAATTGGAATCCTCTGTGCTATCTTCGATTCAATTGGTCACTTTAATTGAATTTGAATAATACTTAGTTTGGAATTCTTCGGTTTGAATGTTGAGAGTTCAGATCATTTCCGGACGGATTTGTTTAGAATGCCGTGCACTTCGCTCCTGTTGACTTTGACGAAGGAACGTTTTGAAGTGAGAACTTATTTTGGAATTTAAAAAAAAAATTATTCCTAACATTCAATGAAAAAGCGAAGCCCCCCACGAGGTTCTCGCTTTGCTGAAAACAAAGCCGTTTTTTCTTTTAAGTTTAAAAAATTTGGCCTGTGCTCTCTTCAGATGCCGCAGGCATCGCGTGCGGAATTTCTCTTTTTCAGATGCCGCAGGCGACGAGACCAATAAAAAACTCAATGCGCACCCTAAAAAAATGTTCTCACGTAACCAAACCGTCTTCCTCTTGGTGACAAAATGTTGGCGATCCAAAGTGGGAGGAAAGGCTGTTCACCCTAAACTTAAGTTTTGCCTACAATATATGCACCGCATATGTTAATTTGCAGAATTTTTTCTGTTACAATGATGACATTTTAAAACAACGAGAGCACATTTTTATTTCTACTTGGCTCATTTTAGATGTATATCGAAGATATAGAATAGAAATGAGCACCATTTTACCCAGATTCATTTAAAAAAACTTTATCTGTTTAATTCGATTATCATTTTATGGCTTGCTTTTTTATTATCTTTTAATCTTTCTGTTCCAAGAAAAATATTTTTCTTATAGCTAAACTGTCTTATTCAGAAATAATGTCTTTTTTGTGTATAATTATTTAGGAACATACTTGAAATTTTAAAAGGAAATCCTTCAAGCGAAACTCAAAAAGGCTATCTCTACGATACAGAAGTTCTAGAAAGACGTTAATGGAATTCTAAACTAGGGTCTAAATACTACTTGTTAGATTTTGAAAAGCCATTGGAAAAGGAAGTTGTCTCTAAAGACCAGGAAACTCTTCTCTTGTGACCAAAAAATATTTTCAGGTATTTAATAAAAAAAAAAAAAATCTATGTCTGGAAACCGAAGCACCTCAAGTTTTGAAGTAAGTTTAGAATTATATTCAATGCTTTCATATTTAAGAATATAAAGTATCTTTTGTGAAAATGCAGGGAAGAAAACTTGTATAGGAAAAGCATTGTTTCACTAATGCTTTTCCTGTACAAGAAAATAATCATAAGTTAAAAAACAAGATAATGCTCTTCCGCTGAAAGAGGGCTTCTCTTTTCTCTGAACTATGATCTAGATAGAAATGAATCAGTATTTCACTCATACACTATTTCAACCAAAACAACTAAAGATTTTGACAGCAATCATAAATAAAATATGAAGGGATTAAATTTTGGTGATCGGAAAGCACATATCTTTAATATTTTTCGAAATATTCCGTCAGTTTAAATGTATCCATATCCATTGTTTATTGCGGAAAAAGCTTTCAAATTGTTATAAGAAGAACTTTATAAAGGTGGCTATACTAGTATAAGAAACCTTTGAAAAATAGAAAATACTTTTTAAATATATTAAATTGACTTTTTACAATCACATACATACCGTATGTGCAGGATGTTTTTGACCTAATCTGCCAAGCGAAAAGGGGCGAAATGTGGAGCGTAAAACATCAGATCAACCCCTTTCTAACTCTAACCGTTTGCGAGTTTTAACGTATAGACGTAAAATGCTCAAAGTCTAAAGAAAAAACAAATTTGTAAATGTTTTGAAAGACATACACAGAAAATAACCCCATGTTGGGAAAGAATAGAAAAATCCTATAATGTGACAAAATTTTCATTAAGATATATGGATTTAACGACGAGTTACAAGCGCTGAAGCACTGGCGAAGTTTTAACAATTTTAAACGAGGGGTAGTTTTTGGTTCTGGAAACCAAGGATAACGGAATCTAAAGAGTGCATTTCTAGATATTTAAGTCTTTTTTCATCTATAGCTTATTTTCATTCAGTTCTTGGCTTTGCCAAACATAAGCATTGACTCAGCGAAACAAGTTCTTCAAACTTATCACAGTAGGCAAATAAAGCAGCTGGGAGTTTTAACTTCAAAGAAAAAATATATATTTGCGCAGTGGTTCGGATTTTAGTGAAAGCAGCCACGTGTCCAAGTGAAAGTCATCTAGTGATGATAAATATTAGGTATTTTAATAAATAGTGCAAGAAGTTGGATTTGGGAATAGGGTTTTTTTGGTGGGGTGGAGTCCAGAACATGAGATATAGAACAAGGAATACAATGTTTTCCTGAAAATAAATAGACAATATATGGATCAGAAGGTTACTAATATTTATTTTAACTCTGGTGATGAAGTTACAGACAAATTAATGAAATTTCTGAAATATTCTTCTCACACCTATCTGGCATATTTCCATTTGAACATATCAGCAATAGTATATGGTCAAGAAATCATCTTTTTTATTTGTTAGGAACCAAATATTTTCGATGAAATTCATAAAAATATTCTAAAATTATCCTTTTAAAATTTTCAGAAATAAATTCAGTGCGAAATTTGATTTCTGAAATTTAAGCTTTCCGAATACAAATTTTGAAGCTATTATTCAAAAATTAAACATTTTTTTCCCTTCAACTTAATTATATTCAATGAAAAAGCGCTAAATGTTTTCAGTGGTCTCAATTTGGTATACGTGCATTTTTTAACTCTGATCTCCAAAATAGTAATTTTAAGAATGTTTTAAATTATAACCACAATAATAGGCTCGGAAATAAAAGAGATTGCAGTTTCCATTCGGAATGAGCAGAGATGCATGGGGAAATAAAAAAAAAACATATAGAATTATCCAATGTAAATGGGAGCGCGTATGCTAAAACATCTTTCTAAATATGACTAATTTTTGTTTAGTGTCGTAGTATAGTGAAGAAATTCTTGTGAATATAGAAGAAAAATATCATTTCCCGTTGACCAATTACACCAAAATTAGATGCAGTTCAATAACTAATACAACTTTACGACGAACAAATATACTTATACTGTATAACTTGGTTACTGCAAAACTTCTAAATAAAATGTCTTATAAATCAGATAAAGAAAGTCAAAATCGCTCGAGAACAATTCTCACTCGAAAGAATTTCGCTGAAGAAGAATGCTTTGACCAAAATACTTTAAACCTCAGTTAGGAGAATTGACTATAGTGCTTCTTTATGGACAACGTTTTTTGTCTCTCAAGAACTACTGATTACATACTACATACTGACAGTGGCTTACGGATAGAGTGGCTTCGTGGTAAGTGGTGCTCGGACCATAATATGGTTTTTTTCCTCCCCTCCAGTTCATCATAAGAGGCTTAACTTGCGTAAAATGGTATTTTTCGACTCCTTATTGTATTTGACTTTAAAAAGTGACTCAAACATATTAACGTTTTATTAACATGACCAGTGTCGCAGCGTAGGTAAGTGGTGCCCAAGGAATATGATTATTTTTTTACCCCAGTCGTCATTTTCTTAGCAAGCGCAAATGGCTCTCGGGGTCTGGTCTTATTTTAACGCCCCCTAATCATATTTTGCTTTAAAAACTGGCATAAATGCAGTAATGTTTTGTCTCGATGTCGCCCCTAAAACTGGCATTTGCGACATCTGTACTTCACTTACTCCCCGGTCACTACGCCGGTTCACACTGATTAGGATCATTCAAAGATTTGTGAAATTTAACCCAAACATAGCGTAACTAAACTAACGTCATTGGATATTTGAGTGCATATTAAAATTAAAAGCTACGAAATAAAAACGGGAGTTGAGTGCATGCTACGAAATAAAAGCGGAAGTAAGAAGACCTTGAATGAAGAAGTAACCTTGACCAAATAAAGCAATATTTTCTTAACTTTAACAGTGGCAAAAACACGTGAATAAAGGATTTGATGTAACAATAAAAGCATTCTTACAATGTGTGATTAAAATGAATTTTGAAACGTTAATCACAGTTAGAGAAAAAAAATTTCAAATTGGTATCATTAACACGATAATATTTTGTTCTTTAAACTCATGTGAAAATAATTTTTTTACCATAAGTATTTCAGAAGTTATTGGGAAAAAACGTCTAAAAATAGCTTAATTTTTATTATTTAAATAAATAAATAAAAATCTAATTCGAATTTTAAAATTATTTTTACGGCGTTAGCTCCCTCTTGTGCTAATTCAACACTGTGCCAAATTTGGTCGCCGTAAGTCCAATGGTGTGGGCGTGCATAAAGAAACAAAAAACGAACACACAAAGAAACTTGCCTCTTTTATATATCTATGTAGATTATGCAATTTTCAAGAAAGAACCACAGGCCTAATTTAATCCAAATAGTTATTTTTATTTCTAGGTAAAAGTGTTCGCATAGACAGAAGAACATAACATCAAAAATTTACTCTTGAACCCCGAAGAGGATCTTGTAAGGGAAAATTCTTTAAAATATCCATTCTAAATATTTTGATGATTATATATATTTCTATATACTACTTGTCACAATAGAACGTAAAAACATGTTATATCAACTATTATCCCGGTAATACTAAGTATTGGTTTCTAGGAGAATAAGAAATGAAAGGACACCCAGAAATATAGTCTAACTTTTACATGCTTTAAAACAGCTATTTCAGCTGTATTTACCTGAAATTGACATAAAAATTTGCTTGATTTCTTTAAAAAACATTTTGTTTCGAGGTTACAAGCTTCAAAACCCCCTAAACATGAGTAAATTTAACTCATGGCAGATTTAACAAATATAAGATCTATATAAACTGAGAATCTTTTGTGAAATCGCATCTGAAACTCACGACTCTCTCACAATGAAGCTAACATCCTTTTGCCAAGCCATCGCGGTAGCAATATCATCTATATTTCTCTCTAAAAACTTGCATTGCATGATAAACCTAATGTATAATAATTTACTTTACAATTAGAATCAATCAGAATTATCAAGCTTTTCTGAGATTTCAAAGTAAGGGTGTTGTATAAAGTTCCGGCTTCCTCTTTAAAATCCTGCTTATCCAAATTAAATGTCTTGAAGCAAAGCATAAGGATTTAATTACTGTTTTTTTATTCTTAGCATCATCTCTTATTTATATAATCTAGAATTTTTTGATAAACCCGCAAAGAGGCCACAAAAAAAAATATTAAAATACCGAAAAGAAAATCACGAAACGTCACAGCCACAGGACAAATGAAACTGCACATGTCATTTAACATCATACATTGCTCGTTGTCTTAAAATATGTTGTGACTTCAGGTCCTTTTTCTTGTCCGAGATAAGCAATGGATTGCAAAATAAAATTGTTTTCTGCGCATCGACTTCATAATGTCAATTACAGCAAAGTGGACCATATTACTTGCATCCTGAGCGGGAGGTCGCCCCTGATTTCAAGGATAGAACCAGATACCTATCTTATTCTTTTTACTTTCTCGTATACGAAGTATACAAAGAAAAAGTATTGTAGTTGTCCAAAAATTTGAACTCTAGATTTTGACGAATCTCCACGTTTTAGACCTCCCTGAGTCCAAAAAACACAATTTTTAAATTATGTATGTCTGTCTGTGTGTCTGTGAACACGATAACTCGAAAACTATTAGAGATACAAGGATAAAATTTGGTATGTGATCTTGACACATAATGTGTAGGTTTCTATCAAAGTTTGGACAAAGTTCGTCTACGGGAAGTCTGCGTGTTCGCGTTCATGTGAACACTATAACTCAAAAACTTGAATAGCTAGATGTATAAAATTTGGTACACAGTTTTATTATCATAAATGTAGGTCCGTGTCAAATTTTGGACCAAATCCGTCGAAGGGTTGATTACCTGTCGGTCTGTATAATAGCATATTTTTAATCGCAATAACTTCTTAATTACTTAGATAAATGAAATTTGGTATGTGGCCTTCTTACCTTAATTTGAGTCCAACTTTTGTGCCAATCGGTAAAAAATGCGTTCAAATTGCATAATTAATTTTTCTAATCCGATTCTTCACACGCATGCGTACTGGTAGCAATCTCTGTGCACGCGAAAGGATTACGTCTCTTTGTCCTTGAGCCGGCAAAAGTGGAACCTAGCACTGTGTGATAGATGCGCTTTAATCGGTACGCATGTCTTGATTCTTTATCTGAATATTTTACAATCACTTTAATCTATAACGAAAAACCTTCTGATATCATTGGATTCTGGGTTACAGTAGGTTCGAATTTTTTTATCCACGCGGAGGGAGGGGAAACAGCACCTTTATGGAGAAGTATACGAGAAAGTTTAGGGGAGACCACTCCCGCTGGTTTTAAAAGGCGTTGAAAGCTTGAATAGGAACTAGTCATCAAAATCTCCGATATTTATGTTTAATATTACTCTTTGAAGTGTATAAGTACAAGTTACGAATGCTAACGAAAACACGCTCTTTCCAACTTTAATAAACCTGGATTCCACATATAAGCCGGAAAACGCAACGTTTTTATGTGGAAAACTAAACCTCTTCGTAAAAATTTATTTAGCTGAAACATAGAATACACCCCAAAGAAAGAATACGTCTCCATATCAATGCTCTTGGAATCAGAATCACTGAATCTTTGAGCAGTTGGGTAGGTATGGAGCGTCTTCTTTATTTACTCATTTTTGCATTAAAAACATTACAGATCCCGCGTGTAAGACTACATGAATAGGATAAGAAAAGAAAAAGAAATACTAAATAAAAATAAGTTTTAAACACTTAAAAGCTCTTCTACACGCTATAATTACTGATATGTATTTTAAACACACTTTACTAAAATTTGTTTGCATTTATATTGAACAGATGGAAAGGCATGGAAATGAAATTCAACATGCCCATAATTCCCGAAAAAACAAAAAAAAAAGCTTCAAGAAATAAACCAGCCTCCTTCTTTTATTCCTGTTAGAGTAGAGTATTCTTACATTATGTCACTAAGTTTCAGAACCATCATGTCATATAAAATAGAGCTGATTGGCTGTCTTATTAATGATTTCTAATCGCCGTTTCACTGTATCAATACGAATCCCTATTGGCTGCTTTTCAATCATTTTAGTACTCTCTAAGATTAATACATATAAGTGACTCATTTTATTCTCACTTTGTATTCTGCTTTTCATGCACGATAGACCATGCTGCAAATAAACGGACTCTGAAATCTTTTAACGCAGTTATATTTCTCGATAAAATAATAATATAAAGTATTCGTCATGTCTTGCTGAGCAACAACTTATCATTAATGCCTAAAGATCTTTTATTTTCTAAACACTGATCACATACAAGCCCACATCGGACCAGTCTTCCCAAAAGGGTGTAAGGCCGAATAAGGAACGGTGGGACAAAGATAGCATGAGCAGGAACTGAACATAATTATCTGCCACCCTGTTGTTCATGATGCTCTTTTTCCTATTCAGAAACTGAGATTATACATGTTGTGAATACGATTTACAGGTCAAGGATATTGTGCAACATTTTTCGATATTGTACAACATTCGAAAAATTTTGCAAAATTGTAGCAATATTCAGGAGTAACTTTTTCTATCTGGGTGCTTACATACATTCCTATTGTCATCCATAAACAGGAAAAAAGAATGTTATATTTTAAAAGCCGAAGTTCAACTAACACATTTATCTAACTCAACCATGAAACGCACTAACACAGTTGGAGCGTTCCTAAGAAACTTCCAAGGAAACCAAAACTCAAACTTCTTATTTTATTCATCATATCAAGCTCCATCCTCAACAAACCACTCTTATGCTGATTTTATGCAGGAGATCCGTTAAAACACCCCAGTTATTACTCAGAAATAAATAAATACAAAAACGGAGCATATTTTCCGTGCCAGCTGGTTGACTTCTTCATCGAAACTCGTAGTGTTTAATGGTCATCATATCTTGAAGCCGCTTCATCTGCCAAAAAAAGGCTTTTCTCTCCATTTGGTGTGAACGGCATGCATAATTCATTCCGTTGCATCTGTGTTTATTGCATTATTCCTTCCCTCAAAACGGACTTGCATCGTCCCTTTTTTTATCTTTGCTTTTTTCTATTCATTGTTTTAACGTGATTGGATTACAAAGGTTAGGTAAGGATAAAAGTAGTTAAGAAAGTTCTTCTTTTGAAACAGGAAATTAGAGTGCTGTGTTGAGTCAGAGTGAGGGATCGCGGAACTATGTGTTTAGAAAAATTAAAGAATCAGAAGAGGTAAGGAGAGATACTGGCCCATTCTGAAAATCACTAGAGTTGGATAGTTTCTAAAATTTTAAAAAGCGATTTCAAAATTCATAAAAATTGTTGCAAATATAATTACAAACTCATAAATTCTAACCTATAAACTGATACTCTAATGGATCCTCTTTATTAAAGTGCCGGATTAGCAGAAGCAATCTCAAGTTTTTGCTCTTTTTGGTTTAGGTTTTGCTTTGGGTTTTTAGCATGGATTGAGAAAATGATCCGAATTTGTCAAGCATTTTAATTAAATCCGCCTTTTTAGCTTAAAGGTCAGTAATTTAATCGATGAATATTAATTAGGATTAATTTTTAAAAATTTAACTACTGATAATTTTTCCTTATCAGATTTACCATACATAGTGTAAGGTTATCCTAGTTTAGATTTTTCACTTCGTATCACAATTATTTTACTTGTGTGATTCAGTAAATAAGACATTACACATGTAATGTGTCGAATTTATTTTATTTGAGTGATTCGGAGAAAAAGGCTTTTCAATGCATATGCCAATTGATTATAATTGACAGGTTGGGAAAAAAGCAAATTCATCAAGTCATGGGATTTTACTTAAAGTACCTTTTGATTTCAGAAATGTTTATTCGCTGAGAAGAGTCACATATAAAGCAATCAGACATTCTTGCTCAACTGTGACATAGAAATGTATTTTTTTTCTTTTTTTTCGCCTCAGCTTTATCCTGTCCCTCTTCAAAATATCTGGACTGTTCTGGATTAAATTCAGAAAACCTGATCATTTTACTTCTATTCTAAACAATATTACAAGACAATATTTCACATAAAATATTAGACTTATCTAAATAGATTATTCTTATCTTATGAAATGCTTACTTCAGAGCTGCTTTTTAGTGATGAGTGAAATATAACGTATGCCAAGGTAACCTCTAGCTCTGTAAGTCAATATACGTACAGGTTTAAACGTCCCAAACGTTACAGTGTAGCTCCGGTTTTAATCAATTAAATCCAACCTGAAGTAATAGCTACCATATTCTTTAAAGTTACTTAATATAATTACGCCAGCAAGAGTAACAATATTGGATTTATAAGTGGACTACTGAAAGATGTTTACTCATAATATCTCTGCCTTGTGGGAATATTTTCCAAACACTCACCGCATCCAAATTGACATTTTTATGCAAACTAGAATCCAATCATGTATTTCTCTACTCCATTCGTTACAGTTTATCACATACGACTTGTAATACAGTGACATTCTAAAAATGACTGACATTTTGCGGCTGAAAAAATTTCTTTCTTTCATAATACCTCCTAAAAAGAAACTTATATCATATAGAGAAAAAGTCAGAAGGCTATGAGATCTTGCATGACAAGACAAATTAATATTGAAAGTCGGTACTTCTATTCTGTTTAAAATAACCACGAATAACAAATTAGTTTTTGTTTGCCGTGAGAGAAAATGAGGAATTTGAAGATTTATTATTATTAATAGCTGCTTTTGCTTATAAATATTGGATATTTGCCTTCAGGCCAGCTTCTTTCTCCTCTACAACAATTCAAAAGTTATTAATAATTTCGAATGTCCATGAACTAACAGAAGCCAAATAAACTACAGTAAGCGGAAAGTACAATTTAATGTAGGAAATGCTTGAAAAACTATTGTTAGAGAAAATTAAAAAATATTGAAACTTTTCCAAATAACAACTGCGGAAATTTTGCTTCAAGGTTTAAATAAATTTTGATTATCAAAAAAAGCCGTTATTCGATAAAAACCATTCATATATAAAACTTTTTCTCGCCATAGAGGTGACACAAAAAATTTCCAAAACTAACTTTCAATAAAAAATCCAGTTTTTCTCTTCTTGCGACTTTCTTGTCTACTACTGCATAAGGATGTCTGTTTTATTACATGACTAAAAACAGGATATTATTTATTGGTATCGGTGAAAATCTTCTAAAAATATTAAAAATGACGTTTTCTTCTGACTACTTGTCACCTTTGTTTTTAGATATTGTAACTTCGAAGTTTTCCGGCGAAATCCGAAGAAAACGATTTCGACGCTATCTTAAAATTTAAAATATTTTCCATTTGAAGATGCCATTTTAGTTGTTGTGCTTGATTTTCTCTGAATTCGAGAAAAGTTTAATTATAAATACATCTGTATATATGTGGGTATTATTGCAATAACTTACACAGAAAAAAATATAGTGAGCAAAATTATATTTTCTCAACTAATAATGATTGAAACTAACACGTCTATACATAAATGCAGTAATTATAAATATATAAAGAATTATTATTCAATTCGAAATGCAATGCGCATGTTAAAATAATTTTTAAAATATAGCTTTATTTGAGTTTAGCTCCATAGTATAGGGAATGAAACATATTATGACTTTTGGGAAAATACTTTTTCCGTAATTGAATTTGGTACAGAATTTGAAAGCGATCTGCAATTTTATGATAAAGAAATAGTACCAAATTCATCTCATTGTATATTGAATTGTCCTGTTCACATAAGCATGGACAGCAACACAGACATTATTTTAGAAACGGAATTTTCAGATTCAGGGAGATCTTAAACTTGGAGAGTCATAAAAAACTGGAATCTGAATTCTTTGAGGATTAAGATATTTTTTAAACATTTTTCATACGATACAGTAAAAAGGACTACAACGCATGATGTTAATACTCTTAACAGAAACCTGATAGATAGCTATTAAAATATTCCCCTCAACATCTTTAAATGCTTCATATGGTAAGCAAAAAATTTTTCTTTGTATTGAAGCCATTAAAAAGTGTCAGTTTTACAGCTGGTGATTATGTACGAAACTATTACCTTTTAAAAATTTTTGGGCATTTAAAACTAAAATTCTATGAGTTCAAATATAACTTTTTGGAATTCGCATCGAGCACATTTTATAAAAAATATAAGTATGCCTCAAATGAATATATTAATGAAAGTTTGAGAATATTTCGTTGTCTCTTATCGATATACAGATTCAACTTCCAAGGATTGATGATAAATATATCAAACTAATTTCATGAGGATTTAATTCTTCTAAGACTTATTTTTACCAGGCGTTCACCTTTTATCTACATCATCACCTGTCAAAGTACTGAGCTTATTTTTAACAAACGTCATCGAAATGTCTGGAAATAAGCACTGTATACTTCCTTTTCTCCAAGAAACACTTTATTCAGCACTTTTATATTGAAGTTTTCTTAGTTTGTTGAGTCCAAACTTAATCAAGAAAAGCGAAAATAGTTTGATATGGGCATCTGGATTAAAGGTAGATAGTGCGCGCTTGTATCCAGTAAAAGAATGATGTATGTCCCTTGGAACTTCGAAGGAAGTGGTATTAAACGCAGTCAACCGAATCTTTGGTGTCTAACGGGAGTAAAGATAGGAAAGTTAGCTACTCGTGGGGTTATTTGTTGATCCAGTTACATGTAGGAGCTATTTAATGTGTTATATTTTTGAAAAGTTTGCGATCATATTCGTTGTTAATATGGTTTGCATGGAAAATAGATATCTCAATACAAAGAAACGTTTAATGGAACTTCAAAATACAAATCACTAAGGTTCCAAATATTTTTTATTAATATATATATAACTTAGCAAAAAAGAAAGTTTCATAAAATTTCGAAATATTAATCATGAACGTTCTCAGTGATTTTTTCATGGTAATATAAATAACTCAGTGTATTGAAGATATACGTAGCATTTCAGAACATTAGTTATGATTGTTGCTAATACGACTTTTATTGGAATATTGATATATATTCCTGAACATTGCCATTAGTTTTTGGTAATGCAAGCCAGTGGCAAATCCAGGATTTGGGTCTGGGGAGGGGTTGAGGTCATAAAAATTTTGTCTCGTAGTGACGAATGCCATACCTCATGGCTTAAGTAAACCCAAACACTTTAACTCTACAGACTTTACTCACCTGACAATAAGAATCATAAAGAACACTGCATTACTTTCGATAATTTAATAATAAATACAATCAAATAATTAGACAAAAATGTTTTCAACCGCGTCAACGCTTCAAGTACGAGTGGAATGACTAGAAAATTAGGAAAATCTTCGAGTCCGTCAAGCTAAAAAGCACTGTTGTCACGATTTTATTATTATTTTTAAAAATGAAAATTAAGAACAAACAGTTGTAGTGATTTTAAATAAAATCAATAATTTTGGTTTAGCTCTGGGGGAGCTCCAGCCCGATATCCCCCCTTGGATTCGCCACTGATGCAAGTCTTTTAGACCTTCTGTTCGCCATACCATGGGGATAATGTGAAGGTTAATAAGTAATGTTTTTAATGAGCTGACCATCTTTTAAATAAATTCCATGTTCATCATTTTATTTTTGGATTTTTCAAAACATGAAATGATTATTGTTTGTCTTAGAATTATCTTTAAAAATAATGCTGCTCTTTATAAATCAATATAACAGCTGTGTTCAAAAGTTGGTCTTTAGAAAGAAACTCGACAGTTATACGACGAAATCCGAAGTTGTCTAAGAACTTCTTCTTACCAAGTCAAGAGGCATCAAAACCCAATTATCAGCTGTCAAACATTTTTCGTTCACAATAAAGCTATACATTACCCTATTCAACTGCCAATTTATGGAGATACCACGGTACCTGCACCTCAAACCGCCTTAATTTGAGTTAGTCTGAGTTAAAATCTTTAATTTGAAGTCAGTTACAGCATACTCAAAATTCCTTAAATCCTTTTTAAAATTTACTCCTAACTTTATTTTCAAACTTCTCAGGTTTCTACAAGGTTCTCTTTTTAACATTCTGGTTTAGGTAAAGTGTGAAAGTATAGGTATTGAAGTGATTATCCAATTCAATTCATGTAGAAGGGAAAATCAACAGTCATCATCTAAATCTCTATGTACTTTTATATTTATACCTCATTAATAATATCAAATACAATTCATTTCATAACTTATTATAATTATAAATATTTTTCCAAAAACTATGAATAACTTAAATTCCACACGTACATTTGACAGATAAGTGCTCCTATCATTTCAATTTCAATAGATTTTAAAAATTACTAATCCAGCTTATTTTATTCTGGATTATGCTTTTTTGTCGCCTTAGAACTTCTTAATAGCGACAGAAAATAACCAAAATAAAACACAAATGTCTAGAATGACATGCACCTATAAAAGGACCCATTAAAAATACTTTCAATTTCTTGAAAAAGAGTACATTTTATTCTTGCAGTGGTATTTCGCATGTGAAGTTATTCTTTTTTCCATATGCATTGGCTATAAAAGAATAGGACTAGAATTCTTTGTCAAAAGGTTCTCTTTAAAGCCATACGTCAAAAATCGACGTTCCAAACTGGAGAAGTTTTCCATTGAGATATTGATTTGAGACATGAGATATGTATATTTGCAACATGTCTCTTCTTATCATGGTCAACGTTTTTCATTCTATAAATGATTTTTCAAGGGCAGAAAATTTTCACTTCTTTCGAAACTGAACATCAAAGAAGGTTATTTATGATTCTTTGGTGCTTCTTTTATGAAAATGACGAGAACTGGAGTGTCTGTCTTGTACTTTTCGTAATTTATTAAATCTTATGGGTAATGTCAAACTTATTACAGGGTGTTAGATTGCAAAAATTGCATCTACATCATTTTTCGGCTTTATCAGTATTTTTAATTATTTAATTCTTCGCCACCAGAGTTTCTTTCGAATCTTGTGGCATCTCTGGCAACTTTTGAAATTTAAACGGTAATTTTAACAGTTTTATTAAATATCTAAATTTTTTCTTAAATATTTACTTTGTAATCGACCTAAATATTAATTGTCTTAACTTTTGATGTCTTTTCATTTAAGGTTTAAAGTTAATTAAATTTTAAATCAAATTATTTCAACTGGACTATTTACTCGCCATCTTGTTTCGCGGATGTATTTGTGCGTAAAAAGTTAGTATCGCCTGATCGGAAGAGATTCCTTTGTGTGATTTGAAATTTTTAACGAGTCGAGACTTGCTCGAAGTGGTTGCGCCTGCGGACTCCTGGAAGCCTTTGGGCCTTTAGGGAGCTTGTCCCTGCTATATTTTTCCGTTGGTTTGAAGGAAGAAAGAATTGGTATTTTTTTAGTATGATTTCTCCATGACAGTGTGCAAGAGAGAAATTCGTTAATTTCTCAAGGACGAAAATCGAATACAGTCTGAACTTCTGCTGACTTTGCTTATGCACGCATTGCAACTTCGTGTTTCGTATGTGAGCTTTGCAGAAAAAGTTTGCGAAAGTAGACGAAGTATGCTGTGCCATTTTGAAAAATGAAAAGCAACAATTACTTTCCTGTGTATAAAGTTCTGCCACCGTGTTATGCTTCTAAGTTTGTTTTTGTGGTTTTCATCTTTTCAATTTCCGTTGTTTAAGAACGAGTGATGCTACTTGTGAAAGTATATACTACGAAGTATATGTGCAGGAATGAGTTACCAAGTCCACAGTAATTCTGTGAAAACTTGGTTTTCCATTATAAATTGACTTCAAGTGATGATGCTATACCTTGAAGTGTATTTGCTTCAACTGATTCAAGAAATTTTTCATTTGTGTCAACGAACATTATGTTCACATATAAATTAATTTCAGTACCTTCCAAGGTACATGATTGCAAGTCTGGTTCAACTCTCATGCAGTACAAATGCAATTCATAATGGCCATTGTGAAAGGGTAATTTTTTACATTTGCTAATTTGTTTAAAATTTTGCTAAGAATATATATACATATATATGTAATCTGTATTTATCATTTTTTTATTGCAAAATGTCTTTTGAGTTGTGCATCTCTAAAAATTTTGTTATTTCTATTTTCTTAACTTAAAATGTTGTTGGCAGTAATTTTCTAAATTAAAAATTTTTAAATAAAAAGGATTTAAATTCAAAATTCTCGTTTTTATTGAATCTATTTTGTTACAACGCGGTGTATAAAAATGTTTTCAGCTATGTCTGCATCTTCGGCCAATAGACAGTAAAGGTAGGTGCATTCTTAGATACAGCAAAATTGCATATTTGATGTGTTTCATATTTCAGCACCCAGTATTGGTTTCATAATTGATATATTAATCTAATTTTATCAATATGGCACCAATCTAGCATTGACGTTTTATAATTAACATCCTAAGAATTAACACAGGGAACAAATTATGCTGTTTTCACAGAATCGATTTCAAGAAGAGAAGACTGATTAAATATGAAAACAATTCTGAAATTTGGAAATAATTGTGATACAATCTGAAAAATTTCTGTGCATTCAAACGTTTCCATTTAAAAGATTCATAGAACTAATATCTATAGTGAAGAGATTTTATTATGAGTTCAGATTTCAATATATAGATATTTTTGTCACAATTATTTTTTTAATAAATTATGCTTGAAATTTCTTTGAGGGAACGTTATTTTTATGAATTACTAGCAGTACGCGAACGGCGTTGCCCATGGAAACATGACTTCAACAAAATTTAAAAAAACGCCCACAATGGCATGAAAAAGTTTTGAAAACAAAACAAAAGATACACATTATTGATTTTCCCGCTTATCTTTCTTCGCGATTTGAACTGTAGAAAATACAGAGTACGTTAATCTGAAACAATATTAAAAAATTGCAACATGAAAATGATTATTATAAAGCAAATAAAATATGCGAGACATAAACACGTTAAGACACTGCCGAAAATAATAATCGAAGTCATTCAGTTGAAAGTTATGACGTCACCTGCTCTCTGCACCGTCAGCCAATCAAATTGCCAGCAACGTTCAGGAAAAGTGTCGCGAGAGGGAGCTCGGTAGATAAAAATATCTTTCAACTGACCAGGAAAAAATTAATTAAAGAAAACGGGAAAAGATATTTTAACCGTTCTTGTTTTAAATACTACAGAACCGTTCCAGTTATAAGCTGAAAAAAATTGAAAATAATAGTGTTATTAGAATGTTGTATGCAGCAAATTTAAAAAAAAAAATTTCGATGGCAAAACTGACTATTTTTCAAAAATTTCTAAAAATTCAGTAAATTACGTTTGAAGTTCAAAACAAACTTCATTAGAACGAAAATTGTTTGTTCTATCGGATGGTGCATTGATTGTTTTTCGACGATCATTAGAAAAATTTCTACAGCCGTAAACGTACCAAAAATGACCCAGAACAACACAAAACATTAAATAAAACATTTTCTAGATTGAATTTTAAAATTCCGCTTCGAGGTGCATTGAGTCACCATTACGAGTTCCTGTGTGCCAAATTTCATGGCTGTAAGTTCTATAGATTTGTCTGGACATCGCACACACACACACATACGCGCACACGCAAACATTGACTTTTATAAGTGTAGATTACGTTTACGTAATTATTAATTAATTATTATTTTAATAAAGATACGTCACAAAAATATCGCCTATTCAGCATATTCAACCAATTCTATACCATTTTTCTGCTGAACTATGTGTAAAATTGTTTTTGTGTTACGGGACCGCCAAAAGCCTCTTAATACAAATTCACGTTCTCTTATATAGAGTGTTCATAATTAAAAGTTCACCTATTCTGAGCTGCCTACAGTTGAAGCCACTCAGAATAGTGTGAAACATTGTCGATAACTTAATACAGTAATGGAAAAACACATTCAGAGAATTAAAAAAATTAGTTAAAAATATGGTGGTGTAGTGGCTATTATAAGTCCCTTGAAGATTTTTGGAAAACTTGTTTTCGGTGTGTAACTACGGCTTTAAATTGACGAGATCGCGCTTTATTGGCAAAATTGTCTTTGCCAAAACGCTGATCCGACACCAGTTGTTTTATAGATTTTTTTGATTTTGGAGAGTGTCGAACAGGTCTAATCACTGCCATAGGATTACGAAAAATGACAATGAAATTTGAAGAACTGGCTTGTTGTCTGTTCATCCTGCAAGAGGAAGAAAACCCGCTATTGTAGAGACGATAGAGGAAATTACTGTAGTAAAGTGTAGAGAATTTAAAAATTTAACTTCCGCACCTGTGTTCGCAATAAGTTCTTCGCGAAAGATTGTCAGTTTTATAATAGCTACTCTTTCACGACGAAAACAATTTGTGGGTTTACTACGTATTTGCACTGTATTACACCCTCTGGTGCCATATTTGGATTTCCAGTACCTGCTGCTTAATGGGATCACTTCAGGACTTAAGAATTTTAACATAACATTAACCGATTGATAACAATAACCGTACTGAGTAACATCCATTACATTTTTATCGCATCAAGGGAAAAGAGAAAAACACCTCAGGGCTATCTATAATTTATTTCAGAATTTACAATGAAAAAATTCATTAATTTTTGCTTGTCTACAATTATTCCTTAACAGTTCACTTATATGTCTTTCGTATTCGTATTCCTTTTTAAAATTTGTTGAACTATGCTGCACACCATGTTTCAAAGTATCAAGTACTTGACTTATTTCGGCGCGCGTTCGTTGGAAGGTTTTCTTCAACATATTCGTCCTCCGTCGGGATCATCAACATTTATTGCTTGGTATTGCTCACAAACAACTTGGCAAATCTCCATGTCTGTAAGTATGGAAGCTACTGGAATGATTGAGACAATGGGCATCCACTCTTCATACTCTTCTTTTAGCATACCTTCAGGAGGTTCAATAGCAATTAGAAGGTATTTCATCTAATGTTTCACAGAATCCTCCGTGGGCGAAGCAGCTTTTGATAGTGTCAGCCGATATCCGATTCCATGAACTTGTTAAGAGATGCACCTCCAGATGTTTCCTTGCGATTGAAACGAGAAATTCCACGAACGTCAAACGTCAATCATTAACGCTTGCTGAAAATGAAGGATTGGTTCATTCTCTAGTTCAAAACAGATAACATTAAACGATGTAGTGATCACACTAAATGAATATTTTTGTGTACATTTAAGCACTTCGGTTGGAGACCAGGGGTTTTTGGTTATATAAAGCAAAAGATAACAGAAACCACGATCAAATTAATCGGCTTACACTGTAGTTTTTTTATTCGCTCTATGTTTTTCCCATCCCTTTATTAAGTCATTCACTGAGTTTTACACTTCTATGATGATTGGTTACGGCTGTAGGCAGATCTGAATAGATGAACTTTAATTAAATGGACACCTTGTTACTGAAAATATACTTTTTAACTTAATCTCTGCATTAACATCACTATCTATAATTGAAAAATGAAAAACAGTCATTTTTCAGTTTCAAAATTTCTTTATTTAACTTTTGACGTGAAAACGTCTTTCCACTCGTTACAGTGATTGTTGGTCAAACTTTTTTGTGTGACAAAATAACGTTAGATTTGAATCGCTAATAACTACGAGACTAATAATGCTAAAAGAATGGTTGACCCCACAACGGACAGATCATATCTGTTAGAGTTTGTCCCATAGTATGTGTTTTGCCTGTGACGTCATCGTACCAGTGTAGGCGCATGCGCGTGATTGTTATGAATTAGCTTTATGTAAGGTTATAAATAAGTGTAGCGTGGTTGATTCTGGTGTCATTTTAAGGAGCTTGAGGAGTATTACTAGGATACAAAGTAATACTATAAAAATATTTATCAGAATATAAGTAAAAATCGGCATTAAATTGAAAATTTCAAACTCCGCATGTTTTTTTATTATAACATGCAGATTTTTCTTTCGAATTGTACGAAACTTCCAGAATACTTGACAATACGTAAAATAAACATTGTATGAAAATTTAAATTCAAAAATTTGAATATTACGGGAAATATGAGCATTTGTAGCAAATATTGTTTTACTGCACATACGCGAAATATTGTTCTATATACTGTCAACAGATGGCGCCATCAAAAGCTACTCTAAATAAAACACAAGACAGGCACAGTTCTGGTCCGCGCCGTAGATTTTTCGTGAAAACGTCGTGATAAAATCATAAAACAAGTATTTCGTATTAATTTGTAATTTAATTATCAATCTTTTTATTACAATATTTACACAGAGTAGTATAATGGTTACAGAATAGATAAATCACAAGTTTATAGCATGGAGCAAAGGTATGTGGTAGCTTGTGATTGATCGGCGCGTACCCTAACTGCGCCTTTCTTATTTTTTTTTTTACTTACTTTTCCAAAATCTAGAAAAGAAAATTGTTTTCATCTCATAGAAAACAGATTTAAATCTAAGTGAAACTAACGTTCGCAGTTCTATTAAGTTTTCCGACCCCTCACCACGTTTATCTAATTTAACACACCGCAGATAAGCGTAGCAGATAAGCACATAGCATTATTAATCAGTTACAACAGAAACATCAGGTACACCAAGGGAACAGTGATTAATTAATTTGACAGTCCAGGTTTCATGTTAGATAGTGTGCAGTTTTTGATTTAAATTGTTTTGAACATTTAATGATCATGCATTAATTACAAACGGACACTTCAAGAAACTCACCATAATTCGTTAACGGTTATTTAGAGATGGGTTTCGAAAGCATTTGACAGTAATTTTGTCTTTCGGCATCTTCTGGTTTTATACTCTGATGTTCGATTCGTTCGCAGAGACAATGGTGATCGTGACGACTATGTTACCGATCTTTTTTTGACATTAGCTTTTTACGTAATCGAAACCAGTGTTTATCTGGTCAGTGTTGATTCATGAGAGTTGAGATTAAAAGTTCAACAAATCTTAAGCTTCTGTTGTGAAAATATTATAAGGGATGAACCGTTAAACATATCCAAACGTAAATTAACAATACAACAGAAACTCAACAAAATGAAGTAAATATTGCGAGGCATTATTTGTCTTAATCTCTGTATTGTCATTACTATCTATAAATGAAGAAACACAAAGCATTAGTCTTTTTGATTTTCTGAACTTTCCTCATTTAATTTTATATTTGTTACTTTTCCAAAATTTAATTATTTATTTATTTATTTAATTTTAATTAGTCATTTATTGCTTGGGAAACAGATAGATATTTTGAATCCAAATGAACGTATAAAATTCTATCCAACCCATCATCACGATTATCTAATTTCACACATCGCATTTAAGCAGGCGAATTTACCACGAATTATCCTCAAATAATTCACTGTAATGGTCTAATCACCCATAAAGGAAGTAATGATTGCTCTCATGAATCAACTGATTTGGTAGTGTAGAGATAATTGTGTTGGATAGTGGATGGACGTTGTTTCAGACTTTTAAATGATTATGTATAGACGTTGATAGGATAAAAGGTGTTATGTGGAACTCACTCTGATTCCTTAAAACAACTGTCTGTTTAGAGATGAGTTTCCAAACCATTTATTAAAATCTTGCCTTTCTAGAACTCTTGGATTCATGCTCTAGCGATCAACGAATTACACAGGCAAGGATATTGCGGATAATAAAGTTTTATATCCTCAAGCCCAGTGTTCGAACCCTACAGATTTAGTACAAATGTATTACGAAGAATAAAAGATGTTTGACAAAATTAATTTTCCTGACTTCATTGACATTGCCGCATTTAATAAAAGCCTTTTCCAGCTTTTTTACAGACACTGAAATTAAGAGATAAAACCCAAATGGGCCAGGATTTCCTTTTTCTTAATATAATTAATTTTCAGTAAGTGCATATAAGCAACTTTTCACTGGTAAAAGCGTAAAAAATCTATTCTTTCAGAAGTTTTGTGATATATATAAACATACATTTTGTGATATATATATAGCACACCTTACTTCTTTAATTTATTGTTAGTAAAGTTTCGGTGTAAGCATTTCTTTTGTGTTTTATAAATAAACCCATTTAGTTTGAATACTGCAATTCTCCCTGCGACAGTGTAGGATGTTTAAAATGAACTTTATAGTATCATGATTTTATTAAAGAATCAAATGAATAGACATATGAAAATTATTATAAAATGAAGAGTAGATATTAGAGAGGGTTCTTTGTTTGAAATAATACATCTCTCTATGAGCACAATTAGTTGAACTAAGCACATAAAAATTGTTCTTTGGTTCTAAGAAACATAGCGTCTCATTTTAAAATACAATTTTTTTAAAGTAACTTTTTGATTTAGGTAATTTAAGTCATTATTCTTATTCGAGTCTCGGCATTTTTAACAAAAAACCACAGATACATGCGTATTCACACGATACACATTATGTCATTTCTTCAAGAGTAGCAATTTAGTGGATTTTTTTTCTCAGCAGCCTCTTTTTTTGGAGCGAAGCTTCTTAATACTGGCTTCGAGATGGAGAGTCAGCATAGAAAAAGCGACGGACACGAGACGGAATACAAGCGCAGGCGCATCGGTGCAGCAACGTATAACTATACTCTTGTAGGCGGTGTGTTGATAGGGAATGCGCGCGTGCGCTTTGTTAGAGAATAGACTGCATTCGTATGCTTTTGTTCCTCAAGAGAGCATTGGCAGAGTATAATGGGGTAGCTGCTCGATGGGTTGGCCACAATTACCATGAAATGCCACTCATTTCGGATGGTGATTTTAATGTTTATTTTGAGGATAAAAAATCAGAGTCACTTGTAAAATTAATTTTTGATGAATTTAATTTAACTATGAACATTCGGAATCCGGGAGTTTCGACGACTAAGTTTAACAGAACCATTGATGCAGCTTTTTTACCAGATGTATTAAAAAAATAGAATCGCAGACATTTGTATCATATTCACAAGCCATTTGTTTCCATGATAGAGTGTGATGATTAGATTAGATTTTTTTTTTGCTTCGACATACAGATTAATAAAAATGCAAATAAATGTTTTTTTCGATAACTGGTTGTAAGCCTTATATTTTTTAATCTGTTTTAGTCATAGATAATAAATAATGATTATATATATATATATTATCATTATTATAAATAATTATATGATTTTTAAATGTTTTGTGTTTCATTTGGTGGATGGGAGTGAAAGAAGAGAGAGAGAGTGTGATTCAACCATTATACATTTAGTTATGTTGGAAAGCTAAGATGCTTCGCTTCTGTCGTGCGTCAACTCACAGATAGACCAGTTTTTTACATGGACGAATTTGATAAACATACGTCATGAATTGCTATTTTATTAATTTTTTGTCATCGTGAAGAGGCTTTGTGTATAATAAACAGCTATCTCAGTCGTCTATCATTAATAATCATTTCATTGCAATCTTTCGAATTGAAATTATGTTAGCATATATACTCATGCATACCTGGGCAATTCAAAATATATTTTAACATAATTGAAAATAAGTATAAGAAAACTTATAAAAATGAGTAAAAATCATTAAATTAAAAATATGAACAAAAATTTATATTTTAAATATAGTTACAATAAAGTTCTGACAATAAATTTTCTTTTCAAAATTTTATTCGCTTTTTTCATGTTTGTAAGTATAGAATTTCGTAATCGATTTCTCATTAGTACCTGCTGGGCTAAAGTTTTGTAATGCCCATGTCAATAGACTATTTTAATATTTTCAGAACTTTATTATCAATTAATAGCTTATTTTAAATTTGATTTTGATTTCATATGACAGTTGTCATCTGTTATGAATAGGAGAAAAATTATAACATAATTCCGCAATAATTGAAATAATGAGTTATGAGATATTTTAAAGATTAAAATCTAGAGTAAAAAATTTAAAAAAAATTTGAAAAAACATGTATATATTTGTGCACTAAAAAATATAACATATTTTTAAAAAAAATCTGTACGCGAAAGCAAAAATTATAAAAGCATGATTCTCCAAGACCAAATGATAAGAAAAATACTTTATCATTTATTAATAATTTAACTGTATTAAGAATATGAATAAAATTCCAATTTGCTTAAAATATTTATAACAGCGACTCACGCTTTGACAGCTTTTATTTTTACCTCCAGATTGTTTATAAAAAAGATTTTTGTACCTTTCAGTATACAAATGAAACCGTGTTTTAATTATTTTAAATTTTCATCAATATTCAGAAGCAAATCATTACCACCCAGCTTATTAAAAATTCATTCAAGAAATACTTGGATTCTGTTCATATTCTGAAATTCAAACAAATAACATCTGTACATTAGTATTTTTTGGTTAACACATACATTCCTTAGAGTTAAATATTTTCTCCGAAGTCTCATAGCACAGTTTGGACAAAGAAATTTATGCTGCTATCAAATATTCTATTCTATGCATATTCAAACTTCTCTGAATATCGACTCTGGTTCCATTTCAACTATCTTCTTATCCATGTCTGTAATTCTCAAAATGTTTACTATTAATTCTCTTTCTTTAAATAAGATACCCAACGATGAAAAAAATTAAGCTTAGATACTTACCTACGTTAATTTGCCACCTCATTTGGCTGGCAAATGAGGCGGGTAATTAAAGAAAGAAGCTTTGTGAAATATATCTTTTCCTCTGTGCTCTCTTGGAACCACTATTACATACGTTTCTATGAAAAATGATTATAGTCCAGCTGTGAAACGAGGGTGATGGTTCTGCTGTTTGGGTGATTAAAAAGTGTATAAAAGATAAATTTCTCAGTTATTTTATTTGTTAAATTTGGCACAGATAGATCTCTACTAATAATAACAGCGAATGTGCGCGTCGGTCTGTGGTCTCTTAACGAGACAAACTCAGAACGACCAAATTTGACACACATATACTTCCAAGGGTGGGAATGAGCATCTAGGAGCTATTTCATCAAAATTTTATTTAATGAAAAAATAAGCGAAGCTTTGGTTTTTTCCTTCATAACCTCTGGAAATATTATCACACAAAAATAATTTTTGCACAATATTAAAATTAAAAAAATATATTTTTAATGATATCAAATTAGTTGTAAATATTTTCCCTAATTTTGGCAATGTTTTAAAAATACTTTATGCATAATTTTTAGCAATACTTTTCAATATTGCAGATGAAATATTTAGAGTTTTCAGTGTTTCTACAAATATATTATATAATCTTTCATTATTGAAAGCGAAGGAAGGAATTTTATTTCCGTGTTCTTTAGAATGTCGTAATGAATTTTTATTACCTTATTTTATTTCATCAAATAATAATGGAATCGATTAACAAAGGCCTTTAAGTTAACAAGTAATATACCTGATGCTAGCTGTATGGCCCGGCGTTGCACGGGCTATCTCGAATAATGGGATATTCCCGGGCGGAGAGAAGTGAGGTCATGTGAGGCCTCGGGATCCATATATTTTCATATGGCCCGCCTCTGTTTCTTTCAACAAAATTTGTCACTAACTTTCCCCAACAAACGTTACGAAGTTAAACACCTTAATACAAAAAAAGAAAAAAATGATTTTTTTCCTATATTAATAAATACAAACACCTAAGCTCTCTAAAAAAGAAATACCAGCTTCCGTTAAATAAATAAACGGAAATGGAAGAATATTGTATGTGAACCAATAGATTTTAAAAGGGAACTTCTGCAGACTCGAATGAAATCACTTTTTTTTTCGTTTTCGATTTGATGAATGCATTTGCATTGTTTGGTGTAAAACCTGAAATTCTGCCATTCACACTTAAGTTCTAGTAAATCATCAAGATTTCTGTATGATGTTAGAAGGGGACTTCTGCGCGGAAGAGGATCTTCAATTGACCCTCAAAAGGCCCAATATTAATTTACATCACTATTTATTTACTAATTTTTATTCTTAAATATGAATTTTACTTAAAAACAAACAAATTTTACATTTTGTTTTGTTTTATTAAAATTTAAATTTATAAGCAAATAAACGAATTTTTGAATTCAATTTGAATTTAATTGATATTTCTTGTTTCATATTTGTTTATCCCTGAATTTTTTTAAAATCTGAATTTTACTTAAAAACCAGTAGCTTTCCAAATTTAAATTTCTTTACAAATAAAGACACTTTTACCTTTATTTGAGTTTCACTGATATCCCAGGCTTCATGATTATTTTCCCTGAATATTTTTCTTTAAATCTAAATTTTACTTAAAAATGAATAACGTTGAAATTTATTTGGATTCTTTTAAGTTTAAGTTTACTTTCAAATAAATCAATTTTAAATTTTATTTGAGTTTCCTTGATATTTCTAGCTTCTAATTATTTTGTCTTTCATTTTTTTTGTTGAAAACGAATAACTTTAAAATTTTATTTTGAGGCTTTAAATTTAAATATACTCACAAATAAATAAATTTTGAATTTTAGTTAAGTTTCATTGGTATTTTTAGCTTTATAATGATTTATTAGCTAAAATTCTGAAACTTTTATGTTGTTTGATTTAAAAAAAGGGACTTCTGCAAAATTTAAATTTTAATTCTTGCAAAAACTAAAAATTGTACTAGTTTTTTTTTGTTTTCGTCCATAGGTTAATTTTCTACTGTGAATTTCGATGTTGTTTACAGACATTTTTTTCTCCTCCTGTAAATTTTTTTAAATTTCATAAGTTTTCTTTTAAAATAAATCGATTCATGTGATTTCTGCTCAATAGATGACGGCGCATGACTGTTATGGCAGTCATGTGCCCCCAACCAGAAAAGAATTTTTTTCATTGTTTATAAATCAAAACACGTAATTTTGCTAAAAAAGAAAAAACATTTTTTACAAATTAAAACCAGGTTTCGTTAAATAAATAAGCAAAAAATTCTAGAACTTCGGAGTCAGAGTTGTCAATAATCAAAAAATGCAAGAAATTCGGTTGTTAAAGTTGCTACTAGATGGCAGCATGGTTCATTTTGAAGTTTTTAATTAATATCTTTTTAACTAGTTGCAATTTCGGAATTTAAATAGTCGAAAGGGATTCCTTGGAGTATTTTCCGTCTTTTGGTACTTACGGCTAGTTTCAGGATTCATTGGTTCGTGAGAAGATCACCGGACATAGATAGATACATACGTCTGTTGACGTTGGAATTTTAATGGATAGATGCTGAGAGAATATATTTAGTGTACTTTATAGCTGTATTACTTACTAATATAGATAACATGCTGTTAGACGACATTAAAATATGCCAAGTCATTTTAATGTTGGAATCAACTGAGAATTTTGCCTGAGGAGTAATAAAGTGAAGTACTGCCACTGTGTAAGACAACGTTCGGTTAGATGACGCTGACCTGATGTTAGATGACTTGACTCCATTTCGGAGATTTGCTAAAATAACACTGCTTGAGTGTCATTATAATGGGATGATTTAAAACACTTTGTTAAAGGAATCATGAATACCAAATTATGCATAAGAGTCGTAATTAAAACTAAATACCATAACTATTATCAGATCTTCAATAAAGACGTCTAGTGTTTACCAATTGGGGCTTTTGTAGACCCTCGTTATCGAGTCATTACTGCTGGGCACAAACCTAATGAAGCATCTTCAAGCATTTATAAAGAGTTTTTCAAAGCATTTATATAGAGTTTTAATTCATAAACTTAAATATTTATTCTCTCTCTCTGTTATCCTTTCTATGTTTGATGGTTCAATAATTGAGTTAGTTTAGTTTAGTGATATTAATGTCCTGTTTTGGAGCAACACGAATGCTACTTTGGGACGTACCTCGTAATTTTGAGACGCGGTCGCATGACGAGGATAACACCGAGCTGGCACGCCCTTTGCAAACTACTGCACTACACCAGCACTTTCCTTCTGTTCTGTTAGCAGGCCTTAAACTAGTTGGGGTTGGCCGGGGCGAGGTGGCTGTTGTGCGCCACATCAGCATGAGGGCGTTTGGCCACTATGTATGATTAAACGCAGAGAAGCCCAATACACGGCGGATCTTCGGTGCAATAGGGTTTCGAGCTTGGAACCCTTTGGTCCCGAGGCCGGGACCTTGCCACTAGACCACCGCGGTTCCGGTTCAATAATTGAAGTACCTTTATAAAATCATCAGTTATAGAGATTGTAGCAGCCTACACCTGTACTGAATAATCTTATACAAATTCGAGCAAGTTTTTTTATTCGACACAACTGGTTGATTCTACACATTCTCTACAATTTTGGTGGAATCACAATTCATTTATCTAGCTAATCACGTTTCAGATTTATCGTGTTCATAAACACGTGAATAGACTGACCGATCCCAATTTGATTCAAATTTTAACAAAGAACTACAATGCTGTAGATAAAACCATTTTCTTACTGACAATACGAAGCTTACTAAAATTGGTATTGTCCTAAATTTACCAATATACTCTGTTGATTTAGTTAACGTGTTCGCAAATCGATCGATAAACAGGCAGACTTACAACTGAATAGACAAACATAGTTCGGAAAATGGTTTTTCAAATCTAGGAAGGTTTCAAGGCAGTCGACATTCATGAAAATTTCGAGCTCTAGATTTTTCTCCTTGTAAACGTCGCATACAATGTAGTAAAAATAAGAAGATGGGATATCAAGATTGTTATTTAGTTTTGTTATATGAAATGACTTGTCTCCGGTCTCGCATTCCAAATAAAAGTTTACAAAGAAACAAAGGAAAAAACCGGAAATAAGGACTGAGGATATTTCAACCACAAGAGGTTTCATTCTTTTTCTTTCCCATTACCTTTTTAAAAGGAAGCTGCATTTTTTACAGTATAACACACCATTTTCTATTTTGCCCCGGGCCTTTTCTAGACAATCAAAAGATGAAGATAAGTCTTCTAACGACGAATTACTCTTTTCATGTATGTTCAGTTCGGTAATCTCTTTGATAATTGTTTTTTTTTTTGTTCAAAAAATCACGGCCTTACATCACAAAAAGGAGGAAGTTTTAGGTTTCTTTAGGCCTTTTATCTTGGGCTGTTATAAAACAGACCAGGAAGAAACAGTGGAAATGTTGGCTGAGTCAAAAGAGAAGTACGCCAAAGTATACGGAGCAACACCAGAATAATTGGTTATAGTTTTATCTTGTGATTAAATTATTTCCTTGGCCTAATGATTTATTGTGGTCATTTCAATTCTCAGTTTTTTACTTATGAGTGAAAAAGTTACACTTTACATTAGAACAATTTTATTTGATGTTGCCTATATAATTTTTTACGTAATATCTGAATTTAAAGAAAGTTTGAAATGAAGAGTAACTCACTACTACTACTAATACTACTAGTATATTATATCATCGTCGTTCAGGCAGAAGTCACTAAGTCCAAAACTATAGTTTCAAAATGTGGTCATTTTAAACTTAATTAACTCGGAATCGTTATGATAAATAGCAAAAATTATCATACAGATTTCAAACTTTTACGGTTCAATTACTGATGCTTAAGTAACAGGTTTCTATAACGAAATAATTAACCGAAACTTCTAATTTACTGCAGTAGTCCGTCAAAAGGTTTTTGTGAACTTCGTGACTTCTGCCTGAATGACGACGATATGAGCTCTCCGTTTAGTTCTGAAGCAAATTTCTTACAATATAACAAATTAAATTATGAAATATAGATATGCATAGACAACTTTATTTTGATGTAGTTTCACACATGAAATCGTGTTTCCTGGATATGCCAATTGGCAACAATCAATTTCAAAAAAACCTGTGCATACAAAGTTGAAAAACACATTTTTTAAGAAAGGTTTTTGGACAGACCAATACTCTGTTCTATTAAGTATTGAATCAGAATGGCGACATATTCAATCGATGCCCTACCGAAATAATTTTTGTTGCTGATACATTATATGGACGCTTTGTTTGGCTTGCAGGTCGAATTTTTGCTTATAGTAAAGGAAATTAAATTATGCAAAACAGATATCCGCGGATAATCGGTCTTAAAGAAAGATTTGACTTTGATGCAGCTTCATATGCCCAAATAGTTTTTAATGGATTATATTAAAGAACAATTATTCATTTTTAAGAAACCCATTGGGCAGGAGTGATCCTACCCAAATTTCTCGAATATATATTTTAAGGAGGAGTTTGGGGAAGTCCAAAATTCTGTGCTGAAAAGCATTGATTCTGAATGCGCATATATTTAAGTCAATGCCATACCGAAGTCTCTTTTGTTACTAATATGTTATATGAGCACTCTGTTTGGTTCCAATGTTGAATTCTTGCTTATTATAGCAAATTAAAATATGCAAAACAGATATCCGCTGAAGATCTGATTTTAAGGCAGCTTTTCACTTTCAATATTTATACAGTATATGCCAATCAACGACTATCGAATTTTTTAAAAAAAACTGATTTATTAGAAGTCGGTGGGAGTGGCCATTCAAACGTTTTATCGCATTCTAACAGAATATGGCACGTTTCCCAGAATCGTGAAGAATAGCGAGTATGCAATTTGGATGTTTTCCTGTCGAGATATATCGACACATATCCAGAGTTTCAGTTACAAAACTACACACTAAATTTCATTCATCTAGGTATCTGCGTTGTTGAGGTATTGCGTTCATATACTCATCAAATTTCCCACACACGAATTTCATCCAAAATTTGATAACATTTTACGATTTTGTTTTTAATACTTCGTAACAAATTGCATCTGTTAGCTGATCTATTTTTGAGTTTTTGTTTTCTGAGACAGACATAATGCCATAAAATATGTTTAACCAAATCAGAGAGGTTTAAAACGAGGAGTTTCTTCAAAAGAGGTCAAATCATTTGACGGCTACAATACTTTCTCTTTGAATACTTTAAACACAGAAATGTTAAAAATGGGGGAGGGGTTTTTTTTTTTTGAAGAGCTTATATTCTGGGGTGTGAAGCTTTGAATCCGATTGTCGAGATTTTTCACACAAACAATGAACAACATTTTTGTGAAATAAACCAGTTAGGACTTCTCAAATCAAGATTTATTTGCGATTTACTTATTAGATTAATGGAAGAATAAACATTGTATAGACTTCCTCGGGGTTGGATATTCGTAGTCTTGATAATCTATCAATTAATCTGTGATCTGAAACTTAAAGATAAGGGAATCCGAAGATAATTGTGACACTAAGCTTTTGTTAACAAACTACCCTGTCAAGAATAATATGGATTACTTTGTGAGATGACCGTCAGGACCCTCACATTTATCAAGTACCTTATTCGTCATTCATCGCATGTTCAGAATGTAAATCGAGACAGATTATTGAAAAAAAATTATCAGGCTGAGAATTTTCTTGGTATGAAGCAAAATGCCATCATTCAGAAAGAAATGAGGTAAACAATGGTGGGTATTAGATTGAAGAACGAAAACAAACTGGATATGATGTCATTCCCGACGAGGTGTCCGAAGGGTGAATCGGTCTTTTTAATAGTGGACATATAGGGCATTTTAGAAAATGGCGAATGACACATTAGTTTAAAAAAAATAAAAATATTATAAATTTTTATAAAAACGAATTGAATCAATGGGCTCAACAGTTTCCAAGTTTTTTTCGAAACGCATTCGCAACGATAAACGTCGATTAAAATATTATAAATACCTAACTGAATAAATGTGTTCATCGCTGTAGCGAAAAACTGACCGACACATTTTTTTAATTAATTTTTCACAATATTTTTTAGAATCCATTTCTTTTTTGACACACTGATGTTTATCTGTGTTTAATTCTTTAAATCTAGACGTGCTGACAAATGTTTTTGCCTTGGAGAAAAATTCTTCTTTCATTTTTTTCTGGGAAACCATTCTTTTTTTCACTCATCATTTGTGTCATATTGTTTTGGTTCCTCTGTCAGGTTGTTGTTCTGATGATGGTCTTTCGAGAGCAAGAAATCTATTCATCCAGTCCATGAAAAACAAATCTGGAATTTTTGAAACATCTTAAGCCATAAGGATAAAAAAAAGCGCCTTGATTTCGAACAGTTTCTTAAAAAGTGTAAAGTATTCACTAATCTAATAAACAAAGAAAAATCTTGCTTACATATTATTATGCTATATTTTTCGCAAGGCTGTTTGGACAATTTTAAAACGACTAAAAATTCATAATCGTGCTTTATTAGAAGAAACCGGTTTTTAAATATGCAAGCAGTTACAACATTGAATAATTCTTCATGATATCCCAACATTGATCATTGACCCATCTGTACTTTATTTACTTTCGCTACCAAATGGATTATTCCTTTCCTACAGTAGCTCATCGCTAGCTTTCTGCAAATAAGAAGGAAAACAATTCTTAAAAGGCTGTAGAACAAATCATTAAACTAATCTCACCACACGATAGCTCAGATGAATTAAACGAACAACTTCCTTGATCAGAAGGAGAGCCGATGCCTATTATGGCCTTTATCTGACGAAATAACTTTTATTTCATCTGAGGCCTGGGAACGAGAATATTTCTAAGGAAATGGCTATTCCTAATACACCCCCAGTGTGTGATTAAATGAATCAGATTTGGTTCCCACTTCCTGTCCAGAGGCACAAAAATATCTCCTTCTGAATGTGCTGACATGCCCAAGTCACACAACAGAAAAGACATTCATTGGTACTTAATGATTTTTTCTCATTACGTAAGCATAATAATTACAACAAATTGACACAGGAATACATTATGACTAGATTTGTCTTGAAAGGTAAATATAAAACGTTAACTTATGTGAGTATCAGTTATTAATAATACTAATCTAAGATTATATCAGTGAACAATTCTTAATTTTTGCAGTGATGTGCGAAACTAATCATGTGCTTGTGTTTTCCCACAAATATATAAATTTCAGGAATAGCGATCTTATCATTAAAGAATTTTTTTATATGATTAATGTTTTCATATTCAATTGATAAGATAACTGTTTACGATTATATAATTTTCGTTTCTTTGAACATTGATTATGATTCGTTTTCTTTTAACATCTACAAGCTGTAATTATTTATGGAAGTTATTATTTGCAGGTATCGCAGCATTGAATATAATGTTATTTGCAATTACTGTACCAACGAATTCAAAAGTTGATTGCAAGTACTGTCAAGCTGAATATTGCTTCTGCAAAAATTTTGGAATGTTTTTCGAATGCTTGAAATTATAAAATTTAATGTTATTTTGGAAATTTTTTTTCACTGTTTCGCCAGAAGCATGGAATGATTTGGGATTCCATTTTATTTTGTAATCATAACTGGTGTTCCACACATATAATTTAATTAGTTAACAAGACAATTTATTTCTGAAGCTTCAGTAATAAAATTGTACCTCTTAGCAAATTATCAATTAAAATCAAATGTCCAATCCTGATGACCCCCCATGAGCTTAAAAGATGTGTTATTCATCCCATAAATAACTCTTTTCAGTTGCCAAAGAACCAATGTCAACAGTGATTGCAAACCCATCGAAAAATTGTCCAAACACCTGCCATTAAAATTTTTACCAAACCAGAGAGATAAATAAAAGAAGAAAAATAACTATATATATATTTACGCCATATCGGTATAGCTTAGTATGTAACGCGCGGGTTTAATGACTTAAAGGTCGTGGGTTCTATCCACCGGATGTCTTTTCCGTCCTTTTCAAATGCATTATTAATCTCTTTGAGGAATTGAATTCTGGCTAATAAGTTATTCATTAAATATTGTTTGATAAGATGTGCAGATATTGTGACATTTAAGTTATGAAATCCTCTTTAAGACGAATAAAACATCTTAAGAATGTTATATACTGAGTAAGAAATTCTAGTTTTATTATTTTTCTGAAATACCTATAAATTTTTGTCATACATATCCTTTATAAATAAACACCACTACTTGGGGTTACCTGAACTCGGGTGGGCTATTACGACCTAAAACAAACAAAATCATTTAAAACCGTCCTGTGTCCACTAGGTTTAGTTATATTAGCATCCTGTTTTGAAGCAACATGAGGGCTATTTCGGGACAGACCTCGTCATTTTGAATCGCGGCCACATGACGAGGACGACATCTGAGCTGGCACTCCCCTCTCCAATCTTCCATACCACACACGCGAGAGGGCGTTTGACCTCCTACGTATAATTTAACGTGCAACGAGCCCAATACACGAAGGATCTACGGAAATCCAACACAGGGTGGAGTTAGGTTTTGAACCTGGAATCCCTTCGGCTCCGAGGTCGACACCTTACCACTAGGCCACCACGGCCTCCCTGTGACTGATAACTTGGAGGCGTAGATGTGATTCTCCCTTTTTTCATCCATTGTGCTGACAAATTAATCCATCCACACTAAGTAAATGGGAATTCTATTCAGTTTCAATGTAAAGTAACTTTTCTATTCTTTTTAAAAACATTTTAGGACTACTTAGAAAAATATTAAGGAGTGCTAAAATTCCGCATCGCAGAGTTTAAGTTTTTAAACAGAAAAAAGTTCCGAGTTTCAAGAATTTAATGTCAAAAAATCTAAACATTGTAGCAATTAAAATGTTTGTAATTATGAAGTGTTTTATTTTCAGATCCTATTCCTCCACTTCATCCTATCGTCTATTTCAGTTGCTTATATCATGAAAAATGTAATCTGGATCCAAGTAATTCTAACAGAGGGTTACTTGAATTTCAAAATCTAATAATTTTTTCTTTTTATGTTAAATTTAAATGTTGGATTGAAAAAGAGCTAAAGTTTTATAAAGTAATCGGAAAATAGGAGAAATTAGATTATCGAAACAATTAATGTTTGGTGAGAAATGTTACGAAAATTTATTTTTTGGAGGTATAAGTAATCCTGGGTTATGGTATAGTAAAATTTTGAATGTTTTTCTATTCGTCATAATTTTGTGATTTCTCTATATTCAAAAATGTAATTTATAGTTTTTTTAATCTTTTGATTATATTTCATTTTTACAATTCCTGTTCTATTCTGTTACTCGATTGTTTTCTTTTTTTGTTGTTGTCAGAGAACACAATTGAAAAATAAAATATTTGAATTACTATCTATATATCATAATGAGAAGACTGCAATTGTTTCTATACGAACACAATTTCTGCAGATAGGCTGATGTAAAAACTGTTTGACTATACTGACTCGAAAAGTGAAGAAAAATCAAGGAATTTTTAAACTTAAAAAAGCATGAAATCAGAAGATTTGCATATATTTTTCACGGCTATCGAGTATTGTCTCTTAACTCACCCGAATTTGAATATTATTTATTTGGAATAAACAAAATTCGGAACAAGTTGAACTAATTTTCCCAAAGTCTTATCAGTGTGTCCCACATGTCATACACATTTTACTCTCAATCATATTTTAATTGAATGTTCTTTTTTTAAAATTCATCGTGATCATTATTTTCATTCATTCTCTCTAATCTTGAAAGACTTGGTGGGTGAAAATCACCACCTAAACATTTTTAACTTTTTAAACACATGTAACATTTTTAGCTTGTTTGTCTCATTGTGGTACATTTTGCTCAAATTTTATAACTTTGCGTTTTATCTGATTTTTATCTTGTTTCATCATTTTTAACTTACCATTTGCTTTGAGAATTTTACTATTTGATTAACGCAGTTTAGCCTAAAATGGTTCTTGCGCCATTAATTCTCAATCAATCAATCAACCCAGGGACCTATTGTGATATAAAAACAAAGAAAATATTGCAAAACAGAGCTGTTTTCGTCATGTAATAATGCAGCTCTGAATTATTTCAACATTTCTCTTTGAAAAGAAAATAGTTTTATTCAAATTATTTAATGTAAGATGTTTAGAAAAATGGTTTTCACATCCTGTCTAAGATTTTAAAGAGTAATAAAGTTTTCGAAACCTCTACAAGTAATATCAATAACAATAATAACTGTCTGCTTCTTAGCGTATAGTGATAAATGCGAGCTCATAGAAATAATGGCTTTTTAATTCGCATTTAAAATTTCGAATGTTTGTAAAAATAAGAGCAAATTGATACACATAATAAAATATGTTATAGAAATTAATAGGAACATCCGAGCCAAATTGAGTTTCATTCATTATTCGAATTTTCTCATAACATTAAAAAAATTTATAAAATAAATGGAGGAGCTCTAAGGTGGAAGAAACTCGTTCCTAAGAATTAATCAACATCTTCGGCAGCTCAACTATTTTCCTGCAACGACCTAAAAGATTGATGCATTTAACAGTGAAAGTTTGGTACGATTTGTTGAACAATTAGAAGATTGATTATTTTGTAGGGATTTTTCTTAGAAAGAATTTAAGTATTGTTGGGAGATGAACCCAGGACTTTTAAAGTTTTAAGAATTGATATATTAGGCGTATCTAGTACATTGCATTATCACTTGAAAGAAGAAGGCCTGCACTTTACTTATCTGAGTTTTATATAAAATTTATGAAATATTTGATGTAAAAATCTATTTTATATAATGAGCCTTCCGATTTAATTTTCTTAAAAAACAAATTTAATAAATTGAAACAAAATCACCAGTGAAACGTTATACCTTATAATATGTGTTTATTGTCCGCCTGAATTTTTTAAAAAGAAGAGTTAATCTAAAAAATGCTATACCAGACATGGGCAAACTACGGCCCGCGGGCCAACTCCGGCCCTCCGGAAGGTTTTATCCGGCCCGCGGAGTGAATTTTAATTTGCCGGTCCGACGGAAATTAAAAGAAAATATGATTTATATATTATATATCCATCTCAATTTCTACTTTGTTTAAATATTATTTTTTCTTCCTTTTTTTTCAAAGGACTGATGATCTTTTTACTTTCTCTATTTTTGTTCTACAAAACATAAATCGACGGAAATAGCAAGCACAGACAGTGTTGGCGCCAGTGCGTCTGCCTTTCGCTCGCGCCCTCTGGTTGTAATGTTCTTTTTTATTTGATTTATTGATGATATTTCCGGTTTCATTTCTGTTGAAAATCATCCTGTTCTTCGCATTCAACCACATCGCAACGATGTGTTTCTGTACATTACTCGCAGTGCATATTCTATAGAAGCTATCAATAAACAGACAGCTTTCAATCGGTAAAGTGTTAAAAGCGGAAGTTCTTTGTTAGTTATAGATGTAGAATAGCGCCAACAAGCGTTATCTCTTTCTCGGAGAGCAGACATATGGGAATTCAATATAGGTGAATTAGACCTCACATGTGGCAGACTGCGCATTTTAAGCTCCAGCCAGCGGCTTTTTCTTCTGCCGCGAGTTTTAATATTATTGATTGCGTATGGAAAGATTGCGGACATATAGCATCATTGTGAATAGTGGTGACAGTATTAAAAGTATAGCGTAGCTAGTGCTTGTTTGGGTTATTCGTAAAATATTTCAACCCCAAAATGGCTACTGAAAAACGTAAAAATGATTCAGAGTGCCATGCTTTTAATGATGAATGGACCTGGAAATATTTTTTTACAGTTGTTAAAGATAAACCAGTGTGTCTCATCTGAAATGAAGCTCTAGCAGTCTTCAAAGAATATAACATTTCCCGTCATTTCACATCTAAGCATAAGAATTCCAATTACGAAGCAATGTCCGAATATGAAAGAAAACAAAATGTAGAAAGTCTTTGTAAAAAATTATCAGGCCGACAAAATTTTTTCAAGAAGGTAAACACTATCCAAGAAGCAGCTACACATGGAAGTTACATTGTAGTATACAATATTGCTAAAAATAATAAAGCTCTCAGTGATGGGGAGTTCGTTAAACAATGCATGCTCCAAGTTTGTGATGTTTTATGTCCAGACAAGAAAAATAGTTTTCAGACTGTAAGCTTATCTCGAGAAACGGTGACTTCTAGAATCGAAGCCATCGATAAAAATTTGACATCACAATTAGAGTCAAAGATTGGCCAGTTTAAATTTTGCTCCATAGCTATGGATGAAAGCACTGATATAAATGATACTGCTCAATTAGTATTATTTATAAGAGGTGTTGATGAGAACTTTGAAATTACCCAGGAACTGGCGTGCATGCGTTCTTTAAAGGGAACTACAAAGGGATGTTATATTTTTCGTGAATTTCAGGAAGGGCTTTTAACTTTGAAAGTGCCTGTAACAAATATATGTAATATTACGACCGATGGAGCACCAAATATGACAGGAAAAAAATCAGGATTTCTCGGACTCTTTAATCAAAACTATCCCGGGAACAATGCTGTTTTTCTACATTGTGTTATACATCAAGATGCTCTGTGTAAATCTGCATTGAATATGAAACCCGTGCTTGATGCAGTCGTGAAGCTTGTAAATACTATTCGATCTCGTGGGCTTACTCACAGGCAATTTCGAGATTTTCTTCAGTCCGTGCAATCTGAATACTCTGATGTACTGTATTACACGAAAGTAAGGTGGCTTAGTGCAGAATGTGTTTTCGAGCGAGTTTGGCAGCTGAAAGACGACATTGTGTCGTTCTTCCATGAGAAACAGTGTTCTGCGGAGTGCGAAATGTTAGAAGATACAGAATGGCTTTCGGACTTTGCATTTTTCACAGATCTTCTTTGTCATATGAACAACTTGAATGTCAAGATGCAAGGGAAAAATCAATTTATCGACGATATCTGGGCCCATCTCAAAGCCTTTAAACTAAAACTTAATCTGTTTTCTGGGCAGCTAGCTAAGATCGACTTGTCTCATTTCTCGAGGTTAAATTCAATACCCTCAGTAAATGAAGAGAAGCTTAAGAATTATGAAGATGGCATGAAAAAACTGCATTTTGAATTCGAACGCAGATTTCAAGATTTCAGTGCCATTCAAACAGAATTGGATATTTTTACCATGTCTTTCAACGTAAATTGTGAAGCAGTGAGGTCAGATTTGCAGCTTGAATTAAATGAGTTGCAATCAAACACTCATCTCAAGCAGTCATTTCTAAATATGCCAAAGTTAGAGTTTTACAAATCATTATCGAAAGTAAGTTTCTCAAATTTAATATCTCACGCCCAGAAAATCAGTGCTATGTTTGCTTCATCTTATATATGTGAACAAGTGTTTTCAACTATGAACCTTAGAAAGAATTATTTCAGAAGTAGACTGACAGATGAGCATTTAGCCTCGTTCCTTAGAATCAGTACATCTCACTTCGAACCTCAATATGAGGAACTTTTAAAAATGAAATCGCAATTTCATTCATCTCATTAACATATTTAAATTGTAATACTTGTACATTGTTTTTAAAATTTTAGAAAAATTTATCTTGGCCCGCCAAACTTTTTTTTTCGATTTTTTGCCCGCGACCGAAAAAGTTTGCCCATCCCTGTGCTATACGATTCATAGTTCGAAAATTCATTTTATCGAACATAACCAGTGAAATAAACATTAATTTCAAAAAACGATTTTATTTGACTACTAAAATATTAAAAATAATTCTTTCTATTCTGTAGCATATGTTGATAACTCATTATTATATTTATTGTGCAATCTTATAATAAACTATTTTAAATTCAGCACCAGATGGCTTCAACCGTATAGTATCAAAAAGAAATTCAATTAAGCAATTGATTAATAAATAAGTTTTTAAAATATCAGAGTATTATATTGTAACTGGAAATATACAACTGAACGGAATTTCAAAACTTTTTGACATCTAAAACAAAATAAAAAATCGATTAAAATCTTCCATCTTTGCAAACATGAAAAAAATCATTCTAAATTAATGATCTGGAGTTGAAATCACGGAAATCGGTGTATAAAGAAGACACAATAACACCTTCAACAATCGATTCTGCAAAAGAAAGTTATACAATGTGATATAAGTTTTCATAAGCATCCCTTAAAATGTCATGTTCGTGTTTGCGTGAAACAAAACAGTTCTAAATTTCCTGGCCACACAAAGCTCTTCTGAAAACAATGCTTACATGATTGTTTCAGTTCTTCGTCGCTCTCACTTCTCTTCAAATCAAATAATAGAATTCGAAAACGGGATGCATTAGAGCTGCTTAAAAGCAGATTTGTTTGCTAAGTTATAATGAAATATTTATCTATGTTGTCATCGCTAAATTTTCTTAAGAAACAGATAAATTTTACTTAAAAAATACTTAAGAACATATCTCCAAACATCAACATGTTTACATGGATCCTAAGTACACACACAAATCAATTATAGAAAATACCCAGAGAAAAACATAACCGCTGGAGGATAAAAAGTAATTTTGAGGGAAGATATTTGTTCTATATTGGATTAGAAATATAGTTCTTACCAACAACAAATGACTTACACCATTTCATGTATTTTCCTTTAAACGAATGTATTGGATTTGGAGTATTTCGCTTCTAACTTGGTATTTAAAAATCCGTTGTCTTAAGGTAATGAAAACTAAAGATCGAAAGAGGAATTTCTGTTAAAGATATACACTTAAATTAATGACTAAATTAGCATAAGACAGAAGTCAAAATGTATGATTAAAAAAATGAAATTAAGACTTTCTTTTTTAAATTTACCATTTGTGACCGTCCGCGATAAATATGCACATCACTATTTTAAATCGAGTTTCATACGACATAACATATAGAATGTAGTTAATTCACAAAGTTTAATTGCTAATTTCTATGTTCAGTTGATGTATTTTTTGGTCTATTTACGCAATATGCACAGCAGCTGTGTTTACTTTTGTTTTGGATTTCCAGTGGAATTCAACATTTTTATAAAGGCATTTGCATTTTTTAAAAAAATATTTGAATGGAAATTATTTCTGTGAAAGATATTTCATAAAAGTTCTATTTCTTCAATGGTAAGACGACTTAAGACAAAATTATCTAATATTAGAAAAACATCATTTCCAGTTTCACTTTAACCAGAACTTGTGTCGATTAAATTTCCGTTACATTTAATTTGACCTGTATAATTAACTTCTACTATCTATATAGAACCTTGCTGGGAGGTCTCAAGAATAATGGATGGGACGTCAGTTTTTGAATGCTGAATGAAAAAGTAAAATGAGTTGGTGTGTTCTTGTCGTTTTTAAATGTCATATTTTTGGCAGGAAAAGTCAAGAATATAAGTCACACCGTTAACATACAATATATGCTGCATATATTATAGATATGCACAGTTTTTTTCTCTCTCTCTATTACAGATATGACATTATGAAACAAGAACATATTCATTAATTTTTCTTTTGAATATCATGATTACAAGAATACTGAAAGAATGAAAATGCTTATTATAATATGAAAATGCAGATTAAATACGAAAAAAATGCACAATTAAAAATGACTAAATGAAATTTATTAAAGTTTTACTGAATAAGAAATATTCTGAAAAGTTTAGGAAGAATAACATAATTTTCAACAATTTAAATAAAGCATGTTAATAGAAAGAGTCAGTTTCCAAATATACATATCTAATTCCTCAAACGAATATGAAGATAGAAAACTCTTCTAGTTTCATGTGCTGATTTTTTATTGTTTTGGATTCATGTCTGAAATCATTATTTCGACAGCAAATTTGTCAATTCATAGTTTCTTATAGTTATAGTTATTATAATTTATCAGCTTAAAGTACTTTTGGTATGTTTAAAATCATTATGATTTATGACTGCAAAAATCAAGTTTTGGGAAGAATTCGAACCCTTTCCCTGTGTAATAAGAAGAAATACACATGACGTGCAAAACGTCAATTCAAGAACCAAATGCACTAACTTTTGAAAAAGAAATTCTTTCATGAGTGCTTGTCTTTTGCTTTGTTTTGATTACTTAATTCTTCTCTATTACGAAATTCTTTTGGACGATGGTTCATTCAGATGTAGAAGATGCTGAATTTGCACTGACTTGGGAATAAATTTTCATTGGAGCTATTGAATGTTCAAAAATAATTCGACGACTTTTGGAAGGAAAACTCTATAATTGGATGAGAAGAATAAGTCTTGATATTATTAGTTTGGTGTAGTAATAAATGAACTTATGAAAAATCATACATAGTAAAAGACATTATCTTTCACATGTATGACCAAATCTGACTTAGCACCAATATATATGGGGTAGTTTGCATTTCTAGAGAACTTTCAGGGGAAAATGTACTACATTTCGAGGATAATCGAGAAAAACTAGTCAATCCGACCGACGAGAGAAATTTGTTGCTAAAGCTGTCTACCAGTTTTAGAAAAATTTTGGTTAAGACATCGGAAAGAAAATATAGCCCATAAACACTTTTCTACGGTTCATTTTACGTACAAGCCGCGCTTGCCTTAACCCATCAGGAGACGGGTGGGATTTAAACAGAGTTTTATTTGCAGTTTAACTAAGACATTTCTGGAAAGTTAATACAGAGGACATCTATTTATCACAATAAATATGAAGTTGAATAATTTATCCAGAAATTTGAAAAAACAAATACACATTAAAACGTAAATTTAATTTCAAAATGTCCACAAATTGCTATGTTAACAATGAATAAGTCGTGGGTAAAAGAAAGACATACACTTAGTTTTCTTCGACGAAGTCACATACTTACGTGGTAGATTATGAAATTATTTCATAGAAAATTTAAGTTTGCCCCTTGTGAAGAAGGAACCATTAAAGAACAAATACAACCCTGTTTGACACGCAATGTCGAAAAAATTGGCAGTATAAGTCCGCTAAAAAATCAGTTATGAAACGACGAATATCAGAAAAAACATGGCATGTTCTAGATATACATATCTCACGTCTCAAATCAATATCTCGATAGATTATTTTTCTCTTTTTTAATTCTAGATTGTTGACCGCATTTTATTTATGACTTCCAAAAATAACTTTTTGTTCAGAATTCGAACCTCTTTCATTTATAACTGGCTGTATATGGAAAAGCGAACCAATAAGCTTCGGCGATAAAACTTGGAGCATCAAATGCACTGTTGTTAGAGGGAAAAATATTTTCTTTCATGTTGTCTTTGATATGTGTCTGCTTTTTGAAGATATTCGTGATTTTTTATTTCCTTTTCATCCTTACCACGAAGCTTCAGTTTGTACATTGGCTCATTCATCTTTAAAAGTTGTTGAAATTGGAGAGCAGTAAATGAACTTTGAATGTTTATCAAAGTGTGAGTTATTCGCATTTCGGAAAAATACTTCAATGTCTTCTGGAAAAATCTCCGTACTTGGAATAGGATTCAAATATTAGAAATTGTTCTTTATAGATGTTTTTCATTTATAATACAGTGCCAATTTTTAAAGAATTAGAGTGCTGTTCAAAAATATTAGAACGCTACAGAAAATTTCCTTCAGAATAGGATAACTAATGGAAAAAAATTAAGTATTAAGTTTTCTATGAAGCACGTACTTGCAACTTTCGTAAGAAAAGTTGCTGTTCCGAATATATAATTTCATTTTAGGATTTCTTAGTAATACATTTTTTGATAAAAAAAAAATATGTGGGTAATTTCTGTGCATAAATTTTTATTTTCAATCGTTCTTTTTATTTTAATATTACTCAGTTATTGATACTTTCATAGAAATATATTAGCAGATGTCGTGATGAAGTTTGTTGCTTTGAATTGGTAGTTTTATAAAAAATATTCAAATTATGTACATAAAAGAACACACTAATTGAAGATTCAGTTTGAGAAACGTTGTTTGTTGCTTTGAAAGTAAGAGATAAAAAGTTTATAGTCACTTACAAGTGAAGTAAGAAATTTATTATGAATTCGTTATAAAATAAAACATAAAATAATAGTTCTGCACTAATAAATCTAAAGCATTCATCTAAATAATTTGTACTTCAAAAATAGCACATCCCAGAAACAATTTTGTATAGTAGGATATCTAATTTATTATAATCCTTTACTATCAATATGCGCATTCTTTCTCTATTAAGTTCCATTTAAAACAATTCAGAGTATTAAAAAACCAATTTTTCAATTGCAATCAGTATTTAATGTACAAATATTCAGTTATTTACAAATAAAAATATGAAAACAAAATTTGAAACCTACTCAGAATGAGAATTTGAATCTCATGAAAATTTTCCTATTTCTTAACTTGGGGCGAAAAAAATGTCTTTTCCACAGCAACTGGTCACATGTGGTATGCGTGTGCCATACTATACTGATACTAGCTGATAACCCACCGTTGCTTGGGATCCAAATTTTTTCATATGCTTCTCGTCGTTTCTTTTTTCTACAAATGTTGTTAATATCTTTCCCCAACAAAAGTTAAGATCCGATGAATCCTTTCTTATTGAATTAAAACTTTCAAGTCTAAACTTTTTACAACCTTATAACAATATGATTTTAATGAAAAGGTGAGAAGCTTGGAAAAATGAGCATTTCTTTTAAACAATATGCCATACAATAACTATGCTTACAAAATAAAACATCGAAAGCCAAAAAAAGAGAGAAAAATGCAAGAAGTAATAAATTAAAACACCGGAAGCATAACTTTTCTTCTTGCGAGTATGTGAAAAAAAATGGAATAAAATAAGAGAAAGTAGAAGTAAGGCGTATCCAAAAACTTTAAAAAAACCCCGTTCAATTCAAGAAAGTTACACAGTAGCTTAAAAATTACTGTTATTAAAACAGGGATATTCTGGACTTAACAACGATAAATAATTATGGCCCTCCGATGAGAATCTATGCAGAAAATTCGCGAAAATAGTAAAAAAACGTCCGAATTTACCACTTAAAATTAAATAAATAAAAATCTAATTCGAATTTTAAAATAATTTTCCCGGAGTTATCTCCCTTATGTGCTAATCCATAACTGTGCCAAATTTGGTCTCGGTAAGTCAAATGGTCTAAATAAAAGCCGATATAAACGAACACACATACTCAGAAACGATTGCTCTTTTATGAAATAGAAAGGATTACTTTCAGTGTTAAGCAGCGCTGATGATTTTGCAATTGATATTTGTGATAATGGAAACTACTAATAGGCTTTCATTCTGAAACTCTGATCATGAACTTCAACAAAGCCTTAAAAAAGCAGCTGGTTTCTTTGTTTCAAACTTCCTTTCTCTTTTGATTGAAATACGTTCACACTTTCGTCCTTCTAATCATCCTATCCTTCTTCATCTTTCTATCATCATCCTATTCATCTTTTCCTATTCTTAAAATTATTTAAATAATTAGATACTTTTTCAAAGAGCGAGATAATTTTAGTATTACAATTTCAGTGAGATATGAAATAGTCTTTAAATTATATTCATTGAATATTGAGAATTTGTAACATTTTCTGCGTGTAGTCTAGAATTAACTTATGTAGGATGAGAATTAAATAAATATGAAATTCCTGCTACTAATTTAAACATATCCACAATCGTATCTTTGAAATTATTAGAAAACTACACACATATAACAATGCTTAAATATAAATACAATTTCTCTTTATTAACTTATGTTACAACCAAATAAAATCAGATGTTACTTATCTTCAGGAATATCAGATTAGCTTCCTTTGCCAATCCCGTTATTTTTAACAGTATTCTTCTTGAGTGATGCTAATACTAAAGTTCCGATAAATGATGAAGAGGATAAAAATAATTAAGTAGAAAAATTTATATTATGTTTTGTTCCTTAATAAGATACATCCAAAATTTGAGTAAATAGGTGGCTCTAGTTATTGTAGTGATGCTATCACTATATAGTCGTTATATATGCAAATGGAAGATTTATTTATAGATTGAAGGCAATAGAACTTTATTTCTTTATCAAAATCCTTTCTCTTCTATGCAACACCACGCATTTTGTACAGTTTAAAGCAGAATTAATGACAATGTTCTATAAGAATATGTTTTATTTGCTAAGTAGTTCCTTAAAATAACGGCAATCTCATAGTAACAGATACCTTGTAATAGAAATATACATTTGGGAATTTTAAATTTAAATATTCATCGGTGTATCATTACTTATTTGACAAACGAAACAGTTACTCAATACGAAATTGCTATAAAATTCGATTCATCCGATGAAAAAGAAATTAATCGTTGTGCTAAAGACCTGTATTTAAGGACTTTGTACTCAATTGATTATTGTGATCGTTCCTCTAATTTCAAATAATACCCTAGGAAATGAATAACTAGAAAAATTTACTCATAAATGTAGTTTTAAAAGTTTATTGTGTTACTACACATACTGAGACATTATCTTAATTCGCAACTGAAAAAAAAATAGTTCCAGTGTGGCAAATAATTTAAAAAATCAGCTTAAACATCTGGCGGAGAGTTTTTGCAAAAAAAGTTAATGACCAGTGTTCATGGTAACGATGTCTTCCCGTGGCTTTTATAGAGACGTACTCAAAATCTGAAAATTAGCTAGGTAATTTAAACTTTCGAAAGCACGGAAACCGGTATTCTTGAAAGTTCATAAGGATAATATCTGAAGAATAATTGGAACACTGTTTCGAGAAGAATTTTTAACAGAGCAACTGTCAAGAGAGTTAATGTCATTATCGGAACCCGAGGTTTACAACAAATTAATTTTTTTATGACAGCGAATAATGTAGTAAGTTTTAAAATCAAATATATACTCGGCGAATTTTTGCTCAGTTGCAGTTCTTATACTTCATTTTATGCTAATGGTGAATTGCCATAAGTTCATTAAAACTCTTTAATTAGGAAAAGACTTCCATAAGTTATGGTGCACTTTACTAAGCAGAAAAATAGTAAGCTTCATATCATTTAAATAGAAGGAAAGCCATTTGTGCGCCGCGCCATAGCGACCCATTATTTCAGCCATTTTATTGTAATTTCTGCTGAATAAAACTTTTAGATTCTAAATTAGGATTAAACCAAACGTTAGTTACTTAATATAGTCTGTAAATGCACTTGTGACATTAACTGTAACTCACTGTGTCTGGCAGTAGAAGTAGCGCCCTCTGGAGTTGTTGGAAGGAAACAAGCGAGTGACCGATATGTTACTTTTTGACATTTTACAATTTATGTTTTGTTCTGTCTTTTGATATTAAATGTGTAAACTTGTCCATGTGTAACGTAACCATAATAAGTAATACTCAAAAACGGAAGGCAAGTTACTGCTAAATGTAGGAAGATATATTCATAGAAAATATATCTATGGATACAACTGTTAATATCGGTTATGCATGAACTCAGCTATTCTATAGAAATTCAAAGCGTAAAGTTTATTTCATTGTAATATATTACATAATTAGGCTGGGTATTGGTGAAGTACACTAGAAGAATATTATGTCTCAAAATCTCGAGTCGAATTTTCAAAAAGACGAATTTATCCACTTTACTTTCCAGAAGAAATTAAACAAAGCTTTTTCTTTGTACACTTCTCCCACACAAAATGTAAATAGGAATGAGAAAAGAAAACGCTGAATTAATCTGTGCCGAAATAGGATGTCAAGCAAACAAAATAAATAAATGCCACGCGCAAAAGTTTAACAAAAAAAATAATATTTTTTGAAAATATTGACTTCGTTTTTCTCGTTATCTTTGTTTAATTTCGAAATTGGAAAGTAATTACAGAAATAATAAAAGAAACCCCAATCTGAAAGGAAACGCACCGCAAATTCGTAATGTTTCTTTAATATCTACCGTCAATGCTCATTCATCATTTTCATCATCGTGTTTTGTAGTAATCCCTCCTTGGCATTACGATTTTAGTTATTAAAGAAGAAATGGAGTTCTGTATTTAATTATACCCTATTCCAGATAAGTTAAAAAATTATTTAACGACAGACGCTGTTTTAACTAAGCAGGAGAAGTATAAAAATTAATTTTAAAAGAAATTCAACCTAAATTATCTTAAAGTGTGTGTATTTTTCTTCGGAAACCATGATACAAACACCAAATCTCTTTGATGACTGCCTAAATTGTTCGGATAATCCTCAAACCAATAAGATTGCATTCAGTTTGAAATTAATATTTAGTTTACAGTTTAGGTTACATTAGTTTTACAGTTGGTGTTTCTGTATCGTTATATTATTTGTAAAATTCATCTCTTTCAATTATGCATCAAGCATGTCCTCATAAAAGGCATTGAAATATATACGAGGGCTGTTTTTTAAGTAAGTACCGTTTTGAAACTCGGCCGCTGCAGGGCTGCGGCTTACGTTCCGCGCATGCGCGTTGAGTTTCGGCATCTGTTGGCTAGTCACAGACAACATTACGGAAAAAGTCGACCGTATTTAAGTTTGTTTGTGATTATTTAAAAAGCTTTAGTCCATTGAAAATCCCTCCGACTGTGAAATACGCTCTGTCATTCGTTTTCTTAATACCAAAGTTGTGGAAACGACTGAGATTCATCGGCAAATTAATGAAGTGTATAGAGAAAACATTATGAGCGAAGGAATGGTGAGAAAATGGGTAAGAGCATTTAAAGATGGTAGCACGAATGCACATTATGAGGAAAGAAGCGGGCAACCTTCGGTATTACTGAAGACTTGTACAGATAGTTGATGGAAAAGTCTGAGATAACAAACGTATTACAATTACATATATATATATATATTGATATAAGATTTAATTCTTGTTTACTTTATTTTGTATGATTATATACTAGTTATATTTGGATTTATATATATATATATATATATATATATAATGAGTTTCCTCAAGTTTCAAGAAGTGTTCTTTGTGGAATTGTGACAGAACACTTAAATTATAGTAAGTTGTTCTCACTATGGCCAGACGGCAGATTTCTATGAGGATGGAATTCAAAAGCTCATTGTAGAAATTATGGAAATTATGTTGAAAAGTAAATTAAAGTGCAGGCTTTCATATAAAAATAAAATTAGCACCTCAGTAAGTATCTATTAATAACGTATGGATATAAAAAAACATATGAAAAAGGGATCGCGGTGGTCTAGTGGGAAGGTCTCGGCTTCGGGGCCGGAGATATCCAGGTTCGAACCCCGATTGCACTGAAGATCCACCGTGCCAGTGAAACTGTTGGACGTTAAATCTGACGTAGTGTGTCAAATGTTCTTCCGTTGTTGTGGTGCGGAAGATTGAAGCGTGGCTACCAGCTGAAGTGTGGTCTTCGTCATCTGATTGTGGTTCAAATTTACGAGGTCCATTCCAAAATGGCCTTCGTGTTGCTTCAAAGAGAGGCGTTAATATAACAAAACTAAACTAAACTACGCAACCATATGAAAAGGGTCTTCTCATAGAAGCTAACTTTCTTACAATCGAAAGCGTAATGGTTTCCTACACATGCAGAAGCCATCTGACTCTCTTCTTAATTCATAGCGGACAAATTATTAGAAAATAATGGTATATTCAGGTAAAAAAATACTGTGATTTGGAAGCTGTTCTTTAACAGAAAATTTATATAATTTGTCAATAATTGGAAATAAATAATGATTTATAGGAAGAAAAAAATATTATTTAGAATTTTAAAAATAAAATTCGTGTACAACAGCAAGCACTGTAAATACGAGGACAATGTAACAATTTCTATAAGAATGAATGTTGTAAAATCACCTACCTGATATTCTTTATTTATATTTTCCATTACCATTAAAATGGGATGACATTCTTAATCTGGTCTTTAATAACCCATGACTAAACAAACACTGCTTTATAATATAATGTGCCGAAATGTAACCAAAATATAACATTGAAAGAGATACCAATCCAGAACATATCCAAATTTACTTTAAAAGTATTCAACAAAACGGGATTTCTTGAAACAAATGGACAAAAATTACATTTCAATTCGGAGAAAGCATTCCTCAATTAAGGATATAACGTGAAGCGTTTCGCAAATGTAATCATTGTCATCTGTTGGCTTGTTTTGAAGCCTCTCGTGTAAAATCAATCTCAAGATCTTTGTTTAAATTTTAGATGGAGAGATTAACAATAAAAGCATGCTGAAATCACTAAAGCACTTTTCTGTCAGTAAATAACTTCTTTAATGAACTTGGAAATACTTAGTGGTTTGAGGAAATCCTTACAATGGGACATCATTATTGTTGCGGAACATTGAAAAGGTGGTATATGAAGCTGTTTGATTACATTCAACTTAAAAAGGGTCTGTAATTTCAATAGGTCACGTTTCCTCTTCCATTGCAAATAATTTCCTTTGCCTTTCGAAGATATAAAACCTAGAAGATTAAAGTATCTTTTAGAGAAGTATTGAATGACACCAGAAAGTTTGATTCAACTCTAATGATTTCCTTTTTTAACTGCTTTAGTTAGAGACGTTTTAATAAAAATCCCAGTTGATTGTTTAAAGTATATATCCTATAAATTTAAAATACTCCTTTGAAATTATTTCTAATTCTAAAGTTCAAACCTTTCATTTCTATGCATAAAATTCATATAATATATATTTTTTAAAAATTAATTATTTTGGACTATGCATTTAATTAAACCAAGCAGTTGACAAAAGTAGTAACGATAATCAGTATAATATAGAATTTAGTCAGATATCTATTTTTTTATTTGTATCGTTTAAAATTTAAATCTCTAATCGAAATAATCGTTGTTATTACAAGATGCTCTACAGTATTCATACGATATCTTTACGATGTTGTGCGGCATTCAGAATACCAGCCATTGACAGCTCAGTTGGCACAGCGGTGGATTGCATTTGGCATTCAGAATACGGTAGCAACGTCGTGCAGATATAGAAAAACATCTTGTGCTAATAGGAACTTTCACATCTTTTATTTTTTTATTTTAATTTTTTCATCGACAAATACTGTCCATCTTTAAGAACTAACTGTTTATGCTTTAGTTTTTATTTTCCTATATTTTTGCCTTCTATGGAATGAATTTTCAGCGTTGTGTTTGCGTACATTTCCTACAACTAACTAATTGGTGGTGCTTCTAATTCCCATTGCTCTAGTTTATTTATCCCAAATACATACGCACGACCCAAAGACTGATGATTTTCAGTGTAAAACTTTCGACAGCAGAACGTATCCGGTAACCGACTTGTGAACACTTTGAAACTGGAACTTCATTCTTTTTATTAAATGTCTTGAATTTTATTACAATAGAAAAGCAATGAACTTGAAATTATGTTAATTTTTTGGACTACTAAAACTCGAATGGTTATCATTTCAATTTTTCTTCCTGAATGTTTTTCCGTGATTGGTTAAAAACCGTTATTATGGGGGAAAAAATCTGAGCTTAAACTATTAATATTTTACAGCAAGTGTTCAATTCCTTTTTGCAACCTCCTTGAAGCAAAAATTTATTTTCCATACCCTATGGTAATATAAGGAGATTAAGTCTGGTTCAAGCTGGTCACATAAAGAGAGAGTATAGAAGAAGCCAATAAAAATAAAGGTATTTTTACGTGATCATTCACAGTTTGGTTTTGTGAAACATTTTGGCTACTAACACTATTTTATCACCATAAACGTTCACTAACAGCAATAGAAGTAATAAGACTGTGATGATGTCTTGCGTTTATAGCGTCCACGAATGATAATCAATATTTCTTTTCAACTTCATACAATTTCATTAACTACGAAGTAAGGATATTTATTATGTTCCACAGAAAGAAATTCAAATTCGTTTCTGTAGGTTACCCACTGCTATCGAGTGTACGTTAATGTTAATTCATTTCAAACTTATTTAAAACCAGTAATACTATAAAGGGAAATTCTATGAAATGTTCTTTTCTTCAATAAAAATTATAAAAAAAGCCTATGCAACATTTTTTAAACCCCCAGGAATTAATCTAATACAGACTATTCTAGAGCTGTAGGGTTTTATTACTTTGAAAAGAGATTTTCGCTGAAAATTGTATGTCTGTTTGCAACTTTTCCAAGAAAATATTTCAAATTATAACTATTTAAATTTCCCATTTTTGTCCCTGATTTTTTAAAAACTTATCTGGCTTAATGACAGCTCATCTTGAAATTTGTTTCCACAAGATGTTGCGCAGTATTTTTACCATAACATACAATTTTTTTATTATAATGCACTGTACAGATTTATATTGAACCATATCGTAAAAATATTATACAGTATCTTTTGTTGTTTGACTCAAACGCTGAAATACTGTCAAATATCTTTGCGTACGGTATCCGGTTTTGTCAAACTGCGATTTGTTTACATATTTCATATAAGAATTTCTGTGATGAAGATGCAATATAGCACTCAGAAGAATAATCAATATCACTAACACTAGTGTCAGAGATTGAGGTATTTAAAAAGAGAATATATATATATATATCATATAAAGCGTTTTCACATTATTAAATAAATCAACAGATTAAGCTTAAAAGCATCTCATTGGATTCTTGAAATTTTATATTTACTCGTTTCTTTTAAAAATTAGTTTCTTAATTCATTTTAGAAAGTAACTAAAAATGAAAGCAGTGATAACAGATTAGTAGATCAAATTTACTGAAAATATATATTATGAGAGTCTAATTCAATAAAATGCTGTAAAACATTTTTAGTTCTAATAAGCTGGATACAGAATTCTTCAAATACTACTTCACCAAAAAATAAAATCGATATAAGAGAAGAAAAGTGTTTCACGCATTCGAATATTTCTTATATTGTTTTACGCTCACTTAATAATTCGTAAATAGAAAGAAATATTTGAAAATAATTCATAGTTTTTGCGTTGTAGATATTATACGGATACTTGAGCTGTATCCAAAAGTAAATGCATGTTAAAAATGCTTCTCTAAGAAAAAATCCAGAGTTTCCTTATTACAAACAAAATGTTATGGTGATCTTGAAGTCTACTTAATTTAATAGTTTCTGATCATGAATTTTTAAATTATAGCTTCTGTATTTTTAACTTCAAGTATTTCAAAAAAAAGATTTGAAATGAGTGATATATTATTTATATCAACATTGGCTTTTAAAAGGTTAGTTTCTTAGATTATACACTACATATTTACGCTGTACTAAAGGTTACGGACTTAACAGAATCGATGGAGCTGAAAAAAAAAACACTTTATGGTTGGCATGACAACGGTTAAAGTAAATTTATACCTTTCACTTCATCAAATTTTTCTTTTTGAATGTCAACAGAAACCTCAGGATTTTGAAAAGATTTTCTTAGAGGAAAAAGCAGATGCGAAACTAGATCAAATTATATCTCTTCAGATTCTCTTACCTGCATGTAGGACATAAGTTTTGTTGCAAAAAGAACATTAGAATTGCTTTTTTCTATTAAATTTCAAAAAAAGTTTTCAGGGTAACCATTTCATACATTTCTTTTTTTACGTTGTCTTTTCTTTTTTTTTTTGCAGATTCAGTTTCTAAAGGTTTCTGAATTTTATATCACTTCGGTATTAAATCTCTCTTTTTTTTATAAAAATACTATCTTCTGAATTTGAAATTATCCTTCTATGCCCTTTTTCAGGAGTTAAAAGCAAAAATATTGAACAGTGTCTAAAGTTTTCAACAAAGCTTCAGAAACTTTAGGAGAACCTGCCAAAAATGCTTTCGTCAAGTAAGAGAAAAAGTAAAAGAACTGATGTTTCCAGAAACTTGAATGCTTTATGGCATACTTTTCAAGATATTACTGCTGAAATCAAAGTTTTTCTAAAGTTTTAAATTTGTCATACATGTAATTTTCATCGTCTGACTAAAAGGACAGAACAAATAAACTCAAAACTTTCATACTTAAAGAAGAGATGAAAAACTGAACTTCTTTATTAATTTGATATTAACTTTTTTCAACAATTTACTTAATATTTATTTATCTTTTGTTACAAAATATTCACTTACAATAGCATAAATAAAAAGGCGAAAATTAAATACAGTCTTTTATTTATTAATTTTTTTCTGAAATTCCTGAATGATTTTATTAAGTCACAATCGTAAAATAAATTAGAGCTGTGATCAAACAGAATTATATAACAGAAAAAGTAAGAACTTATCGTATGTATTTCAGTTTCAGTACGCTTTCAAGATTTTTAAATTACTACGTGCTTTTTTCCCGTCGAAATTCTTTGCTGTTGTTTCATATGAGGATACCAAACAAAAATATTAAATTGAAAATTATTATTATGAATATATTTGATAAATAATCGAATAGTCACAAAATGGTAACTAAAATTTTTTATAAAGTTATTATGAAAAAGGTGTACTCATACCAGTACTGATACCTCTTTATTTAATGTTCGGGCAAGATCGTATTTTGCCATTTTTTTACGATAATAATTTTATTTTAGCGCAAAATTTGCCTTTTTTAAAAACTTTTTCAGCATATAATTTTTCTTAGTTGTATTTTATCGAAACACAACATTTGCACAGTAGTTGGTTACATTTTCACAAATTCTTGTAATGTATGAATTAATGATTTTTCTGCAATATTTATTTTTAATGGTTGTAAAATAATTCTGGCGGGATTTACAATTTGATGAAATATTACAATATAAACAGTTTGTAGATGTTATGTATTCAGTGAAAATGTAGAGTTACTAAGATAATTTTTCGAATTTAAGACAGAGTAAAATATTCTCTGTGCGATTTCCTAATAGTGATTAACAACATCAAAATTGTGATTGTTTAAAACTTAAAATAAACAACAAAAAAACACGAAAATTATAAAATTCTTTATCATATTGCAATTTTTTCACATATAAGAATTTTGATTCAATATTTCAAAAGATTTCAAAGATGTAAGTAATTGTCACTTATTAATGTGTCATCTCTAATATTCGATTTTAAAGTTATATAGACAATTGTAACACTTAATACGATCTATTTTTTCATTTTCCTACCAATAACTCATTTTAATTAATTCGAAAACATTCGCCTAAAATTTATAAAACTAACTTACGAATTACACAAATTGTACGAACATACGTGAATCATAATGAATTTACATTGTGAGATTTATTTTTTAACACATTCTAAATATTTTTCCCTAAGTAGCCAGTTAAAATTAGAAACGGATTAACTAGAATTCATCTTCTGATCTCATTTATTCGTAGATAGGAAAATAGACTAGAAGGTTCTTTTTATTATATTTTCATTCCACGGATTGAATTTTGCTGAGTTGCAAAGAAAAACAATTTCAAACCTTAAAATAACTGTGGAAGTGCAATTCCATGTTTTGAAAGCGATACAATTCCGAACGAAACATAAATCAGATTAAATCAAATATTCCAAACTTTTTTTCTTTTGTTCATTTGAATCGATTCTACATATCAAAAGAAGCAATTCGAATTTAAACAGTGTGTTGAAGTCTTCCAAATTAAGCATGATTCAGGTAATCTCCTGTGTAAAGCTTTTTTAAAAATTGAGATAAGTGAAGAAATTTTGCCTTATTTAGTCTTAAAAACAAAAGCATTCACATGGTAAATTTTGTGAGATTTTAACTGCAAGATTTCAAATCTTTTGCTATAATGTAATTAAGTTCCAAATGTTAAGTATGATTTAATATGAATTGTTATATACTGTTATTACGTATTTATATTCCGGTGGCAAAAAAAGAATAAAAAATTCTTCGAATAATTTTAACAATAAAATAACGAAGCAAAGTATACTTTTTTTCAATTTTGTTATCTATAAAATAGATTAAACAGAGACGACTACTAATTATTATTTGGATTATCGGTGCAAGTATTTTTCTTTTGCTGGTTTATTCTTCAATGTGCTGAACTCTCACTAAACTCCTGACCCTTTAACTTCAGAAGAGCGACAGCTATATTAAAAAAAGTGGTGCTTAGGTACAGTAAAGTTGCTATCAGATACAGTGGGTTTCAAATATAATGTGGACACTTCAAAATTTGCATATTTTTTCAAATATCTCCCAAAAATCTGTATGGAATTTCTTAGAATTCCAAACATGTAAATATTAGGCTTGAACTCACATTTTACAGTGAAGATTCGATCACGAGAGTATTTAGGGGACCGACCAGAAAATGATGAAGACAAAAAAAATATCGACTCATCCCGTTTCAAAGAAAGCTGATAACGAGATGAAACTTTCATCAATGGTTATGTTTGATATGCATAGTATTTAGATGCATTTTCGTAAAAATAGCAGAAATATTCGGGAAGAAATTCGGGAAGAATTCTTTAAAAAATCCCTAATTTTTCTGCAAGATTTTTGCTTGTAACTTCTAGAGTTTTATACCAAATTTAAGAAACTTACAGAATATGTGACAATATCTTAGAGAAGAATTGTATTAAAATTTTAAGTACATTATTTGAAAATTAAAGGAAATATGAGTATTTTTAGTAAATTATTTTTTACTGCGCATGTTCGAAATGTAGCGTTATTTTACTTTCATGATTTAAGAGCCAGATATATAGGGCAACTTATATAAAATTTCCAATTCAATACCATTAGTATTCAGAAAAACATATTCCTTCAATATTCCTTTATTCCACATTTCCTTTAATTTTTAAAGTATTTACTTCCAATTTTACTGCAATGCTACTCTATCATATTGTCACGTATTCTGTAAGTTTCATACAATTTGGTTTTAAACTGTGCAACTTATAAGCAAAAAGCATGCGGAAATATTTGTGATTTTTTAAGAAACCTTTACATCTTTCTGAATATTTGTGCTGTGTTTAAGAAAATGCATGCAAATATTTGCACATTAAACATAACTATTGATGAAAGTTTCATCTCGTTATCAGCTTTCTTTGAAACGGGATGAGTCGATATTTTTTTTGTCTTCATCATTTTCTGGTCGGTCCCCTAAATACTCTCGTGATCGAATCTTCACTGTAAAATGTGAGTTCAAGCCTAATCTTTACATGTTCGAAATTCTAAGAAAGTCTATGCAGATTTTCGAAAAAATATGCACATTTTCAAGTGTCCACATAATATTGGCAATCCACTGTACGTGTTGATACTACTTCTTGCTGCACACTTCAGAGTCAACGTTTTTTTTTTATAACTAATTATTGAATTGAATTATGAAATTATTACGGAATATATTTACAGTATTATCAAATATTTTTACTAATCCAATTTTTAAGATTTCTCTTGTAAGTAATTAGTACTACTTCATATAATTTCATTTAACATAGCACTTTCACAAATTAGATGACGTTACGATCTTAAGTTGTTTCAATGATTTTATCGAATGCTTGATTAAGTAATAGTTTATGCGTTACATGTGATTTGCAATACTGATACGTTTATCCTGCTCACATATTGATAATTATAGTAAGACATTAAAATTTAGAAAATTTAATATACATCTCCTAGTGATCGTGTGAAAACGATACACGAAGATTTCTCATGGTTAGATGATGAAAGTGTCCAAGGCCCGATACTTCTCTAGTAAAGCAAGAAAGGTCGCTTTCTGAGGGTTCTGGTCGGAAGAAGGGGGAGGACCTCCCTTCAGCCTTTAACATTTCTTGTGCAGATGGCTTTCTTCTTTAAGGAAGATAGTTAGTTCCCTGTGTAAAACTCCTACGTAACGTTCTTTTTTCAGGGAACATTTGGAGTTTTCAGTAAAGTTCTTTCTATAGCTCTCCAACGTAAAGTGTGAAGCTTCTTCAGGGCACAGTTAGAGCAAGTTATTAAGTAAAGATCTCAAGTGGCCGGGTTTCATAGAGACAGGCGCACATTATAGTGAGATAAAGGTGGGAGCTCATATGCACTCTAATGAATGTTGAAGAGAGAGGTGCATCATTAATGAGGAATGCAATTATGAGTGTTTGATGCTATAATTTAACTCTTTAATCCCGAGGCGACATTTTTCTTCTAGCCCCTTTAAAGTCGAAAGTTTTTGGAGGAAGCGACATGAATTGGACTCTCCCAAACTGGGTCCTCTCCAACTTCCAGTCGTTTATCCCGCCACCCATCCCCTGCTATAACCTTCCCTTAAGGTGCAGGAAAATGGGATGTGGTTGGCAAAGATAATTGGACCCCCTACCGTGCTTATCTCCTAAGCGATCTCAGAGCCTCACCTCCCCTCAAAAGAAGCCAACCACCTCAGACCGACCTTCGTCGCTGTTAAGAGGAAATTTTTAGACCGGCCAGGACCGCCTCGCTCGGGATGAGAGGGTTCAGATATATTTACTGAATGTGAGTGCATGATATATTCTGTGTGAGGCATTGTATCTCCAAGGCAACAAGAGAATTAATGTATTACATATCCGACAGTGAATCATGTTAGATTGGAGATAAGTAATCTCATTTTTGCATTCGATTAATTTAAGTTAGAATAAATTTCTCCTGATAGCTTGCACAGCAGTTTTTTTACATCGGGTATTTTTGAGACCTATCGCTTTCGAGAAAATTGCATTCAAAGAATGATAACGTCACATCCGGTCACTGAGAAATTTTATTTGAAAAACAAAAAATAGCTATTTTAATATAATTTGTTCTCTATGCTGAGGATCCTTCACAATATTCTTGAACTTCTATTTGCAACCTCAAAGAACACAATTATCGCAAGGTGAATCAATGTTTTAAGTAACAAAACAGTCTAACACACACTCATAAAAAACAATTGATTCTTGAATAAAATCAGGTACCGCTATAGCACTTTCGATCAGAGCCTAAGAAGTAATTAGCGGTACCTAATTTTATTCAAGAATCAGTTCATTAGTGTAATCTTGAATAAAAATAAGTACCACCTCATTGTTGACTTTAGAATTCCTGCACTCCCAAAAATATAGTACTTCGCGTATAATCTGAAAATTACACAAACATAATTATTTATACCGAATATTTTATTATTGAGAATTTTAGGAATTATTCATTCCGAATAAAAGCAGACTTTTGGACGAAGCAGCTGCAGCAATTTCTGGAATTGAAATAAATTCGAAGATATTTCCTTTTCGAAACAAAAACTGAAAGTAATTTCTTTCCATTCGACATAAATTAAGTCTCTGATAAATGTTTTATATGATTCAGTGACAGAAGAATGGTAATAAATAAACTACTCTGAAGCCAGTATCTTGATCTCGTTCTCAGTCTTTACAACAAATGATGACATTTACGCGTTTCTTAAAAGCTTTTTAAAAGCACCGTAAAGCAAAGAGAATCCAGGAATAGTGAATTAATGACAGAAAAATATTTGTATGTTCAGATAGGAAAGGAATGAGTTATTTTTAACTTCGTTTCTTCAAAATTTGATATCATTACGCAAATTTAAATTTCTAAAATATGAATAGAATTCCGACATGATATTAATTAACACAGAAGTCATAGTCTTCGTTAATGAGAGAGTATCTTTTGTATATTTAAGGTATGTTGCTATTTTTAAACGATCAATATCGTCAAAACTTTTTATTCATGGTTCAACTTTTAATGCTATGTATCTCAGAGATACAAATATATAGTTTGTCTATTTGATAAATAAACTCTTCTTAAATTTTAGCTTTAAGTATTTCTGAAAGAGAATTCATCATTAAGAAGGAAAAATAAGAACAGCTGAATATTGTGTCTTAATACATAGTCCAGTTTTATTTATAAAACTTCTTAAAAAGAAAAAAACATCACTAAAGAACTTATTACTAGATGTCCCTTATTCAATTAAAATTCAATTAAATTTATTCCCGTCTTTTTCAAGTGTGTGGAAAATTTCCGAATCCCCATCATTCCATTAATTTATGATGCACTGAAATGTTAAACAGTTTTAGTACAGTCGCCTTTTAGCTAAAGGCGAAATAAAGCAATCTTTTATCTTTTAAATAAGAGTTCATACGAAGAATTTTATAAATCATTCTAATTAAATTTTCTTATTTATCTTTAAACAAAGGCAGTTTTCTCAATTTTTTAAATTAATTTTTTTCCATAGCAATATATTTTGATTGGACTTCTTACTAAATCATATTTTAAATTAATAGAATTTTCATAATTCACATTAAAACTCTTCTTTATCCCACTAAATTATCTGCTGGCACAGAATAAACACACATTATATTTGGCGAGAACCATGTATTAAGAATCTTCAGTAATAATAAAAACAAATATACAATTAATATCAGAAAATCTTGTAAGGTCCTAAAAGAAAATTATTATTATTAATTTCATTTATCATTTTTCATGATTCGAAATAAATTAATAAATTAATTAGTTCATGCAAATAGTAAACGTATTATTGAATAAAGCAATATATGGTCTTTACAATATTTAAATCTACTTCTATAAATACTAAAGAATTCTGGATTATAATTTATAGATAAATATAATAAAAAATATTCATGGTTTTGCTTATTCAAAATAAAATGGATTTTTTGCTGTAAGCGTAATTTAATATTTATTACTTTCTCATATATGAAATGCACACACACTGAGTGCTCACTTTAAAATGACCACCTCGTCAGTTATTTCGTTGCGTCACCTTTTTCTTTAATACAGAATTGATTCTTCTTGGAATGATTTCCACGAGATTGTGATAGGTCGTTTGGGAAGTCAGGGTCCATACTTGATATATAGCACTTTCCAATATTGTGAGATTGGATGGTTGTGCACCAGATGTCTGATATATCTTTCAAATTCATCACACAAATGCTCGATTGTATAGTGGGGTCACCTAAGCAAAATAAACTCTTCTTCATATTCCTAAAACAAATCCTATGCAATACCAGCACTATGGAAAGCCGCATTATCTTTTCGGAAGCAGCCATCGCCAATTTGATAAACCATCGCCATAACAGAATATTGTAATATTCGTAAAGAATAAAGATATATATTTGTAAAATTATTAAAATATTTGAAGAAAAGAAATTAATTAGATAAAAAAAATCGTTTGGTCATAAAAGAAATTAATTTTAAAATATCGTTTGACTGGAAAAGAAATTAATTAAAAAAATCGTTTGGTATTAATTCTTTTCTAAAGGTTACAAAAATAGTGTGGCAACGATATATTTGTCTTTTTGCTACCGTTGCCTAGCAACGAAAAAGAATAATAAATTAAGCATGGAATTCGATGTAAGTCAGTGATGTAACGTTTGTGATGTAAGTGTGTTTGTTTTACATGTTTGTGCTGTGGAAAAAGTCCAATAAATATATTATTTTTGATAAAGAAAGCGCCACGATTCTTCATATTATGCTGAAAAACATCACAATATATTCGGTCAGAAACTATGTTTAGATATGATGTCTTATTCCGAGGTTCATAAACACGAATCAAAGGGCTTAAAATGTACCAGGAAAACATTCTTGAAACCTTCATTTTGCCGCTACAAGTTTGAAAATCGTAGCAATGCACTTACCGCCCATGCTGTAGTGCTATTGTAGTCAAATTCCCACTCTCATATCTGCATGGTGTCACTGAAAGCTTGATTCGTCGAACCACATACTTGTTTCAATTATCCATTGCCCTATCCTTGTACTCTCGTGCTAATTTTAGACGTTTTGTCTTGTTAACTGCATAGAGCAACGGTGTCAGAACTGGTCCTCTGATTTCCTGTTTCACACAACATATTTTACAAGGCGCAGTTCAGAGATCCTTTAAGGCGATCCGCGACTAAGATCTACTGAAATTTACTGTACTATTACTGTTACGTTTTTTATTTCCACAAATCTGAATATTCTCCGTTTCGCAAGAGAATGCGCTAGTCAGTGCGTTCAGAACCAATTTTTCGCTTGACAGCCCAGTCTTGAAACATTTTGACTACAGACGCTCATTGGCATACCATAGAAACGGAGGCTCCATGGCCCCGAACTCCTACAATCTTCTCACATTCAAAGTTCGTTAAATCACGTTTCTACCTATATATTTACTAAGAACCCACCTCTGCTACTGTCTCAGGAACGAAACTTTAGTTTTTTTATTCTAGCCTAGCTCTTTAGAAGCCACGATGCGTTGTCATTGCTGATTTGCGGAAAACTGTCATGTGGTCATTATTAAGCGGCCACTTAGTTTACAAAATGTATTATAAATTATTATTCGTAATGTATTTTACAAAAAGTTCATCTTGACATTTTGATGAATTTTGAGTGTTTGCAAATCCAATAACTCAAAACTTAACGCATAGAAGGATGAAAGTTGCCATTTGACATTCAAAAAAAATTGTACACCAGGATCAAATCCTCCAACAGGAATAGGTACGTTTCAAAAATGTATGCTCGGGTTTTTTTACCACTTACATCTTAATTATGAAAATTATTTTTTACATGTGTGTTGTTACTCACTTCCAAGGAAGAAAGCATATACTCTTTTCATTATTTCCATAATTTACATAGGTTTCACCACTCATATAAAAAATATATATCCCACTTTATTTACTGCGTCCATTTACAAGACTGAACTAAGTCTTTAGAAGATATTTGTACGTTTTGCTTTGTACAGTTTATGTGGCTTTAATTTTAAATGCACTTTCAAGATTTGCAGAACTCAAATAGAAGAAGCAATCAAATTTGGACAACAGAGCATTTATTTTTTAAAAAAGAAGCTGAAAATGGTAGGACAATAGTCTTTGTAGTGCAATATTTTCCGAAGTTATCACCCGTAAGCATAATAATTACGAAATCTCCAGAAAGCTTTTTTAAGACAAATCTCCTACAGTTTAGTTTGGTTTAGTGGCACAAGAGACATGTTTGGCTATGCTGCGCCAAATATATGGTTCCAGTCAGCAGTGGAAAAGCAAAATTTGAAAAAATTTCCCTAATATGACTAAGTAAGCATCCTCTACCGTCTTCAAGCTAACTCTTCTTCAGGTTTTCTTTTCATTTTTGGACACAGAGAAATCGGCAAAGAATTAACATTATTTCAAATTTTGCTATTTATTAAGCTATAGTTATTAATTCTCCTGTAGTATTCTATGATACGAAATAATGTTTTCCCTTCCTGCGAGTATTAAGGTAACCAAAGTAGTTAATATTTTACTAATAATACTGGTACATTTAAAAGCAACACTTTCATATATTCCTCATTAATTTATATTAAACACAACGCAAGAAGACACTTATGTTGACAAAAAGAAGAAGAAAATTACAATAAAATTTATAAAATAGCAAAGAAGAATATCAACACATCATTGTTTCACGAAGTCACTAAATCAGTTGAGAGATTTATCAGATCACAGACCCACTTGTCCATCCCGGTTTTGTAAAATTCATGTCCTTGCTCACTTACCCACTTCTTTGCAGCTATCTTGACTTCATCGTCTGAAGAGAATAGTTCTTGTTCCTGACAAGTGCTTCTACATTCGCGAGAAAAGGATATAATCACTAGGAACTAAATCAGGTCTAAATAGGGGGAAAACATTACTCCTACAATTTGAAGCTTTGTGACAAATCTTGATTTGGGGGAGAAGCGTGGGCCTAGAGTTGCCATGCAGGATGATGACAAGATTTCTGAATGTTTTCGTCGGTTATCTTCAAGCAACATAGTCAAAGTGGAGACGATTTGGCGATGAATTTAACATGTCGAAACATATCTCATGAGAAGCAGATTAACCCGTTACAGCTTATAGTCCCGCTTTAGGAACGTTTTTAAATGTGCATCATAAACTCATAGGAATTATTTTTGTACATAAATTTTACAAAAGCATATTTAAATGTCCGTTTCTTTTATATTCAATCGATGGCAGCACACGTCAAGCTTTTGGTTGATAATATAGCCATTTTATTTTCAGACTCGGAGAGTAATTTTTTTGCAGTGGGAAGAAGAAAAGAGTAAATTTCTCCAATGATTTGCAATGAATTTACTTGCATTTAAAAATATATCAGTAAATAAAATTGTAAGAATATGTTTTCTTTTGGGAATTTATCATAATTTTAAATTTTGATAGTTGTTTTCCATTAATAGGACTTTCTCTAATTGTGAAAGTTAATTTAGGAGAACAATAAAATACTGTACATTTTTCAGGCACATATTTTTTTCAGTATCTTTTCCAGTTAATTTCAGGACATGTAATATTATTATACAAAATATTTTTGAGGAAATGCGACTTGGGCATTAATGGATTAATCCCGACAATTCAAACAGGGACCAATTATCAACAATTCTTGACATTCCAGTCATTTCAAGGCCTCTGAAGTTCCATGACTACAACCAATTAGAGCGACAAGAGTCATCTGTTGCTCCTCTGCTGAGAAAAAAGCTCTCCTTTGAGTTATTTGTTTTGGTATAATGCATGTCATAACTTTTATTCCTGATTACCTCTCGTATTAGCGTTAATAAAATCCGTCAAAATTGAGATTAATCAAAATGAATGAGATGTATTTTTTAAAGAAGAAAATGCAGATAAAATCTGATTATCTTAGGTAACTGATTTTATTAAGGAATACGTCCCTTAGTAAATGTATGTATAATTACTTACATATCAAAGGAAACAAAATGTTTAATTCTGAATGTTCAATTCAATTTTTCTCAATGATTACATTTAACAAATCATATATTATTTTATTCTGTATATAAAAACAGTAACAGTATCCCTACCACAGGAAATATCAATAAATATTCATCAATAGTTTAGAATTTTATAGATAACCTAAGAGTAAAAGCAAAAATACTGGCTGTTTTCGAGAAAAAATCTTTATTCTTGCAGATAGAAAATTTCTGGACAGAAAGTGCAAATATTTTTGGGTGAAGGATTATGCAAAGTGACTTGCATAAGGTCAAGAACATATTCGAGGTGCTTACTGTCTATGTCATGTGAATACTCGACAAAAAGCGGCACCTGCGAAGGACAGCAGCGACAGATGTCACGCAAAGGCTATTCAGCAGTCAGTGGGAAGTGACAGGAACGCACACCTTATTGTGCACGATCTGAATTTCAATTTCTCCAGGAACGCATATCTATTGATCTAGGTGTTTACATATACTGCCTTCAAAACCAGTGGAAACGTGATTTAATATCAATTTAAGGCGATTTTTCTTCAATTTTTGGTTTCTTTACTATTAAATAAATAATTATGCTTTCTATTTCATAAAGAATGTGTCTTTTCTTTCTTAAAAACGACAACAGTTGAGCAAGCACTGCCAAAATGATGATTTCAGTCTTGATTTTTTTTCTCAGTCAGGAAAAAAGGAGAAATATTTAATCCAATATCGCAGTTTCTGGAGAGAGCTGCAATGATGCGGTAATAATATCTCAGCCATAGATAAAAAAATCGTCGGTTCGAGATCCAGATCCACCGAGTATCCCATCCGATGTGGCCGAGGTGCACTTTGTATCTCCCTTCCTAGATCCAGGCAATAGTGTGTCGTAGAAATATGGCTTGAGTTGAGTTTGTTGGAATTTTTGGCGCAAGAGACACTTTTGGCTATGTTGCGCAAATTTTCTGATGCTATATGCATGCAATTTATAAAGATATATAAAGTTGAAATATCAAATATGCAGAAAATCCGAGTAAAATGGCATGAAATCAGAAGGTTGAAATCTCAAGTAGTTTTAAACATGTCACAAAAAAACGACTTTCCTTCCTGTTACATAATAAGCAACTGATCGCCCGACACTGATCGAATGCCATTTGGATGAAGGCGATACGTTAAACTAAACAACCTGAACAAAATTAATGAACATCAACTTTATGCTTTTTATGATTATATTTTTATTTCAAATTCTTTTAATGAAGACGTAAGCGTAAGTAAATATACATAAAATTTTACTTACTCTGAGTGGCAATTCTCATTTAAAATCAAAACAATAACTACAACTTTTTATGAAAGTTTCATTCTGTATGAATGGCAACACTCTGGTTAAAATGAACGCAATAGTTCAATATATATATATATATATATATATATATATATATGTGTGTGTGTGTGTGTGTGTGTGTGTTATTTTATTTTCAGAGAACCTGCATGGCAATGTGCAGATTAAATGTAGCTTTGGAAATATGGCCCTTTTTTGTAGTTTGATTGCATATTGATGAAAACGATAAAATAATTTAGAAAAGTAAAACTTTCAGCTAATGGATTTGTATCAAAATTCTAATTCTACGTACAGACAACGTACCAAATTATATTCATCTAGAACTTTTGTGTTTTCGAGTTACCTGGTTCACACCCTGACAAATTGAGACTATAATCCCAATTATTATCAGGGAATTCTGAAACGTTGATATTTATCAAATTTCCGAGAGAGAACATTTCAACTACTTTTCCTACTCGACTTCTTTTCTTTCGACTACTTTCACTACTTTTCCTACGCATGCTTTGTATATGAAAAAATAATAAAGAAACACTTAAGTTAATAAATCATTACATCCATCACTATTAAGAATATTTCCAGCAGATATGGAATTCTTCTCAAAGAATTGTTGAATGCGATTTTAATTTGATAATAAATAAAGTGAAGTTGTACGAAAAAACCACAACTGAAATTTTAATTTTGTAAACTAGTATGGCGATCAGAGCCAAAAAGCAAAACCACTGCTGAAGTTTTTGTTTTTATATTGAAATATCGATAAAGATGTTATTTGAACACAGTTTCATATTTTTTAAAAAGGTCGTGTGCAGATATAATTCCTCAAATCGTAAAACAAAAAGTGAATACTGCGCATTTTTTAATCCCATGCTTACTGCAGTTTTCTCCATTCCTTCCATTTATCGGTCGAAATTTTTATTTATTTTTTTCAAATGCAATGATGTATTTTCAATACTTCTACTACTTTACAGCCACGAGGGAAGCTTACACATGTCTTTCCAAAGTTTTTCATTTTCTGTTTGGTTTGCAGCAAAATAACACCGTTTTTCTATGTTTAACTTGACAGTTTAGAGTTCAGAGAAGAACGCATAACATTATTTTCGATTCAGGAAATGGGAGAAACTGCTTTTGCTCGTGTAGCTGTCGTAAAAAAACTTTCTGTAGAAAAGAAACAGAAGATTCAGAATGTTTGAAGAATGCAGATCGAACAGAAAATACGTTTGCGATGTTTCCTTTCTCTTTAAAGGAAAGATAAAAATTGTAATTTTCATTTTGATAGAAGTAAAAGTAGACGCATAGAAGTGAACTGAAAAACACCGCTTTCCAAAATCTGTCAACATACCAAAACTGTTCTGTAAAAAATAACTAGTAAGTAAAACGCATTTATCTGAGCAGCTTCGAACTATCTAGTATTCATTTTATAATGTAATGATAAAATGAGACGTCATTTTTCCGATATGCACTGTAAAAAATATCCATTTTTTTTTCGGGAATACAAAAGTATTCAAATCAATTCTGTACAGAGATATTATTATAAATTCTCATTTTTTAGAATTATTGCGACAAAAGTTTTATTTTTTTTTAATTTACGAAAATTCTAAATTTTTATACATTTTCATGTAATCTGTAAAAATAAGTACAATTTAACAGTAATTTGCATTTCTTAAATTCGTGCGGACATCCGACTAAAATTTGTGTAGAAATTTAAATGTATGAAATACAAAACTCCTTTTTGTTCTTTTACTTCAATACTTTTTTTTACTGTCTAGATTGGAAAAACAGTTGGTTCTGTTCTGTGCAAAGTTCCATCAAAAAGTTCCATCAAATTATTACTTACTGCACCACTGACGTGACATCTTTACCAATACAGTTATTGCCACGGAAGTTAATGCCAAAGCAAGAATTAGAAGTCTTTTACAAGTCTAAAGAATTCCTACGGGACCTGCGTGTTAACAGTACTTTTATTTTCCTGCTTAAAATTGCAATCCATGAGTTAGTGGGTTCAAAATTCATAACTGCTAACGAAACAAATGTATTTAATGTTTATATTATCCTAATCTGAAAGTAACACACCCATATAATATGTAGGGGGAAGGTTTAAGGATCTTTGATTATACTGACTTTGGAAAATTATGGAAAACTCACAAAGTTCATGAATAAAAGAATGAAATTTATATTATCTTTGCTTATGCATGTTATTAACTAAACACGTATATACATTTAAAAAGTATAAAAAATCACAAACTGGCTTTCCTTAACATATTAGTAAACATAATTCTTTCCATATGAAGGGATTCATAATTGTTTTTTCATGTTTGCACAATAATATTAACGTGCAATTTTTGTTTGCCAACTTATGCAATTTAAAAAGCCATTATTAAAGTTCCCAATAAACCAATTTATGCTACATTAAATATAATATGCCACATCAAATACAATATACCACATCAAATACAATATGCCACATCAAATACAATATGCCACATCAAATATAATGCCACATCAAATTTTATTAATTTATTTTATTTAGTTACATTAGCGTTCCGTTTGGAAGCAGCACTACTATTTCGGGATGGACCTCGTAATTTTTCTCCACGGTCAGATGATGAAAACGACTCCTGAGATGGCACCCATCTCTCTAAACTTCCGCACCACACAAGCGAGAGAACGTTTGGCCACTACGTATGATTTAGCTTGCAACAGGCCCCATACAAATAGAATCCTCAGTGGAATAATGTTTCGTACCTCGAACCGTGGTCCTTACGTCATATTTGAAAAGACATTCTGATTCTTTCAACCTTTATTATCAATCTCAAATGAATCATTTTACCATTTTAGAACCGATTGGCACATTTAAAAAAGTCCCGATTGGATATTTTCTAGTTTTCACTGATATCAATAGAACAGCACACGCCCTTGACACATTTTAACTACAAAGAACCCTCTTGCAATCGGCAATAAATATAATTTCATGCAGAAAAGTGCATATTTATACGATTAAAAGCTGAAATATTTACATTTTACATACATTATAATTTTATGCAATATCATAAATCAGATTTATTTTTCTATTTCTTGATAACTCAATCATTATATACTAGAGGACTAATGGGAGCTTAACGCAGTATGAAAACGTCTGGCGCCGTTATATGTGATCGAATAACAGTATCCTAAAAGGGACAGAGTAAAGGAGACACAGATAACTGATCTACGAACATTACAATCAAAACATTAATGAAGATAATTATAGCAGGTCTTAGCAGCAATTCTTGATAAATACAATATTGAATTTGTTAATATTACATTATTTTTCAAAATATATTTGTTCCTAAGGTACGAAATATATTTTTGATCTTTACACTTAAAATAATATGAAGTTGTATGACATTTTCTTTAGATGCAGATATTTTTGAATTGAAGAGGTATAAGAAAAAATTCTGGTAAACTACAACTAGATATTCTTAATTTTACTCCCAGTTATATTTTTATGATTTAAAATACCTTTATTTATTTACTAAATTCATCATGAATTAACATACTAAGATAATCTATTTTTTTCAACACTGTAAACTAATTACTACCATCGTTGCAATAATTTAGAAATATTCAGGTCCTATTTTGAAACAACATTAAGGCTATTTTCGAATGGAGCTCGTAAATTTGAATCTTTGCCAAATGACAAGGAAGACTCCTGCGGCTAAAACTCCTCAAACCGTCTCGCCTTTGTCTCCAAACCGTCACACCACAGACGTCTTAATGGAGAGGGTTGGTATTTTATACAAAAATACTAAAGAATTAAAAGGAAAATTTAGCCACAGCCATTTAAAAATAAATTCAATATATACACAAAGAAAATTTCTCTCCTTCCATGTTTGTTATAAGCTAAATCAATTGAGTTTCTGCGATTCAAAAAAAGCAGAATAGAAATAATTACAAACTAAAGCTACAGATACAATCAAAATTATTAATCATGCGATTTTCTAAGAATTAATTGCCACAGTTTCCTTATCCTAATATTTCAAACCTGAAAATATAACCGAAATTATTTGTTTATATTTTTCTTCCGTGCACCTGAATTTAGTTAAACTTTTTGACAGATCATCTTTTGCTAATAAATATTTCACTTCAACTTCCCAACTTCGCTCCGACTCCAAAAAACGAATTCTCTCTGTTCTGCTTAACGCGAAATGTCGGTATAGCATAATGCACGCTTAACTATTTTTTTATTTCTGATTTTTTTTCATAATATGTTGAATATGATATAAATACCTTCGCAACATATTAAATTGTTCTTAGAAAAGAAATCCTTCATCTTTTAAAGGTTACAAGGCATTCACAATGAATCTATTTTTTTAGTGATTTGTTATATTATGATGTTTAAACATTTTTAAAAATTTTTGGTGTGCTTTGCAATTGTAATTAAAAAAATGAAAGAAAAATCGATTAAAACTATTAATAAAAAGTCTACAGTGAATAAAACCAGTTGTTATGCAGGTGATTATAATTAAGGTTCAACTTTAAAAAATCTGTAAAACAACAACCACTAGTCCGAATGACCTGGAATTCTACCTGAATATACTTAAAGGAGGAGAGAAAAGTATGGCAGAAGAAGAAAAAAATAGTTCAAAATTTTAGCAAAAATGTAGCTTTACAAGTCATAAAATGTACATTGGTTCAGTACCAGGGACATTAGCAACCTAATGTGGTGACCATTGCGTGAGTTGCAGGTTAAACCAACTGTACTGTTCAATATACATGGCTGTAATGGTTTTTTACTGAAAAAATGAATGAATAAAACAATGACTTCCAAGTCATTCAGCAGTTGTGGCACTTTTAAATGAAAGCCCACCCATAACTATAAGATGGGCCACATCAGATAGGAAAAATTAAATCGGTTTTTAATTGTCCTAAGGCCAGAAACCGCAGAAAAAGCAAGAATGAAATCGGTGTTTAACTGTCCTGAGGCCAAAGAAAAGAGAAAAAACAACAATGCAATCGGTTTTTAACTGTCGCGAGGTTTGCTGAAGAAATGTTCAGTACGTTGTCCGTCGTTTTCTGCCATAAGTTTAAATCGAGAAATAGTATGTTCCACAACAGATCGGAGTGTATCTGTGCTGATGTTGTGAATGTGTTGCGCAATGCATGTCTTCATTTCAGCTAAGTTTGCAATTGGACCACTGAACACAGCGTGTTTCAGATAACCCCACAACCAGAAACCACAAGGATTAAGTTCAAGTGATCTTGGCGGCCAGTTTGTTGCTCAATGCATGTCTTCATTTCAACTAAATTGGAATTGGACCACTGAACACAGCATGTTTCAGATAACCCCGCAACCAGAAATCCCAAGGATTAAGATCAGGTTATCTTGGCGGCCAGTTTGTTGGAAAATGACAGCTTATAATTCTATCATTTCCGAAATGCACGCTGAGCAGCCAGCAGGATTTGCAACGTGCAGAGAGCCGTCTTGCATGAAAATTGTGCTAACCATACATGCACGATGTTGAAGTGCTGGAATGACGCTGTTGCCCAAAAGAAATTCATAGCATACACCATTGACGGTACAAGTAAGAAAACCTATCTCCTCGGAAAAGAATGGCTCTACGATAAATGATGCAGTAAATCCCCACCACACAGTCATTTTTTCAGAAGGAAGAGGTACTGGTTGATGTCCGAACGGATTTTCCTTTGCCCATATTCAGTAATTCTGAGTTTTGTCATGTCCGTAGATATGGAAATGAGCTTCTGTCTAAGAAATGTTCCATGGCCATTCGTTGCTTCTTTTCATATTCTGACGTGTAAAGCGTCATCTATTGATAAAATGTTGAACTTCTGCCATACTTTTCCCTCTTTCTTCGCGCATATTCAGGTCAAATTAAAGGTCATTCTGATCAGTGGTTCTTTTCTTATAGATTTTTGAAAGTTGAACTTACTAACTACTTGAATTATAATCACTCCTGTTTGTAGATAAAAAAATCGAACTCCAGATTTTGATGAATTTTCAAGTTTTAAATCCTGAGTCCAAACAAAAATGTTCCTTTCTATTCCTGTCTACCTGTCTGTCTATAAAAGTTATAGCTCAATAAGACAAAATATTAAACAGACAAAATTTTGTTTGCATCAAAACTGAAAACCTTTATCAAATATTGGACGATACCCGTCAACAACTCTATTATCACAAGATATTTTATGATATCTCCACGATGTTGCACAATTTTTAAAAAAAAATTAGAACATTAAATCAAAAAACCATTAAAAAAGCAAGGGTCAAACAGTCAAACACACATCAACACTAGATCAACGCAAAAAATCTTAATATGTATAGTCAAGACAAAGACAAAGAAATCAGGTCATGCATTTAAAAGTTGAAAACAATTCTATTTAAAAACAGTAAGAGACATATGATAAATTTCTAGTTCACCAGAGATCTTCTTAAAAGTCTTATAAAATTTATATAACGAGAACCTGTTAATATAATTAAATTTAGAATACACATTTGGAAAAGAACTTTGGTTCCTTAAAGATCTGGTAGGCACAGCGAAATTTATAGCGCTCGGTATATCAGTACAATCGATCGAACCATTAATTCCCTTGTAAAAGAAAAGAACACAAGAAACATCTCGTCTGGAACACAAACTAGGCATATTAAACATATTACGTAGACATGATTAAGATATATCTTGTAAGTAAATTCAATTTTCCTTGTAAAGCAAAGATCGCAAGAAGTTATTTTGAATTCGCTCAATAATTTCAATTTTATTACGGTAATTGGGATCCCAAATAATGCTACAATATTCCAGACTGGATAGTACATGAGCGTAGTATAAAACCTTCAGGGCAATTTCACTCGAAAATTCCCTAGTTTTGCGTTTAAGAATTCCAAGTCTACGATATGCCTTAGAGACTATGAAATCAATGTGTTGGGGAAAATCAAGTTTGGTGTCAAAGATGATACCTAGATCCGTGACTGAATCTGAGCGTGATAAAACAAGATTATTAATTTTATAAACATGATTCAAAGGCTGAGATTTTCTAGTATAACTAAAAATACTACATTTTTCAATGTTCAGGCATAACTTGTTGTCTGTGCATCACTTAAAAAGACAATCAAAATCACTCTGCAAAAGGACAACATCTAGATTGGAATTCATTGAACTAAACAATTTCAAGTCGTCAGCAAATAAAAGAAACTCGGAGTACTTAAAAACACTAGTAAGGTCATTAATAAATAAAATAAAAAGCACAGGTACGAGATTAGAGCCCTGTGGGACACCGGAAGTACCCGAGAACGCACGTGAAAGAGCATTATTAAAATAAACGTAGAGTGTCCTATTACATAAATAAGAATGAAGCCAATCCGTCAGGTTAACATGAAAACCAAGACCATGTAACTTATTTAAAAGAATGCCAAAATCGATAGAGTCAAAAGCCATTCTAAAAGTCGGTGTAAATAACATCAAGTTGTGAGCGAATTTGAAATGAAGAAATAATCTTATTTATCAAGCAAAATAAATTAGTGGCAGTTGAACGTTTAGGAATAAAACCGTGTTGAGATGAAGAAATTAGGTTCTTAACTTGGTGGAAAAGCTTTTTATGGAATATACTTTCAAACATCTTAGATATTTACTGTCTAAAATTATTAAATTTTAGAAAAAAATAGGTTCCGTGAAGAAAAACGTGTTTGCGTTTTTATTTGAAGAATTGTGCGGAAATTTTTGATTATTTAAATTATAGAATTTATTTACATATTTACAGGTTTACTTACATAAGTTAAATATATGCTGCCTGATGGCTGAAATTGGTTTTGCTCATGAAAGATCTAGATGCGAACAATAGTAATGAAATTCAACGTATGCCGCAAAACACTATTAAATGCATTTACATACACTCAAAGTAGAGAGTTGATATACAATTAAATATGATTAAAATACATGTAGCGAAAATACATGAGCGAGCCGCGGTGCTCAACCACATCCATACTTGATATTAAGACAACTTCTGCTAACTGTAAAAGAAATGCAAGATGGCGGCGTTAAGTGTAACTCTAAGTTCGAAAAAGGAGCCAAACAGGAAGTTAACGCGAACTGCTAGGTAATTTCGTAATTCAACTATAACATTTTGTTCTATAATTCCTATTCTTCAAGTTTCTTCTAGGTGCTCATAAAGTTTTTGCCTCCAAATCACTGCCACCGTATGCACATACACACACATTCACGCAGACACCCACCCACCCGCCCGCATTCACACAAATGATAAATGAACATGAAAAATAATAAATTAACAAACACACACACAAACGCTCATACGCTCGCACACGCGCGCAATGGCGGCGTTTCTGGGGCGGGGGCGAGTAGGCAGTCGCCACCTACTCTTTGCGGAAAACTTTAAATTTTTTATTTCATTTTAGCTCTCTAAAATTAGGCATTGTATAGAGTTAATACTGTCCGTGAAAACTTGAAAATTTTGTAACGAAATTTTTAAGTTAATTTTCTACTCACAATTCTCCATGGTAATACTACGTGCCCATACAATTTTTGACCCCTATTCGCCACCACTGTGCCGAAGTACACACACTTTCAGACACTCAATCGCACGCACACACAAACACACACACACAAGTATAATTAACGAACGAATGGGCGCTCCAGAGTAAGTGAAATTTCGACTTGCAAAAAGCGAGAAACCAAGAAAAAGTATCACCTGAAACACACACACATAAACACAAGCACTCATTTAAAAACACACAAACACACTCAGACGCTCATACGCACGCACCCAAAACACACATACACTTGTAATTAACGAACAAATGGACGCTCCTCAGCAAGCGAAATATCGACTTGCAAAAAACGAGAAACCAAGAAAAATTATAACTAACATATACACAAAAGCAGGCACACACATTTACACACACAAGCAAGTACACGGAAACATACACATACACGCATATAATTAACGAACGAATTGACGATTCTCAGCAAGCGAAACATCGACTTGCAAAAAGCGAGAAAACTAAGAAAAATTATAAAATAACCCCCCAGAACGCACGCACACACGCAGACAATGACGGCGAATCGGGGGGTGCAAGACTGCAGTCGCCCGTGGAAAATCATTTTCGTCTATGGAAAATCAATTTGTATAAAAAATTAATTTTATATTTCTTTTTCCTGTGTAAAATTAGGAATTTTTTGGAAGTAATAGGTTCTGTGAAAACTAGTGTTTGCGTTTTTATTTCTCGAAATGAGATGACATATTTGCTTACTTAATTTATAGAATTTATTTACATATTTATACAGCTTTATACTTACATACGTTCGATATATGCTGCCGGTTGGCAAAAATTGGTTTAGCTCAGGTAAGAACTAGATGAGAACAATTATAAAATTAAAAATTTACCAAATTGTACACGATCAAATGCTTTTGCATACACTCAACGTAGAAAGTTGATATGCAATAAAATGTGATTAAAATACATATTGCGAAATTACATGGGCAAACTGCGGTGCTCAACCAGATTAGACAACTCATTCAATTAAGACAACTTCTGCTAACTATTACAGAGATGCAAGATGGCGGCGTCAAGTGGGGCTATAAATTAGAAAAAGGAGCCAAACAGGAAGTTAGCACGAACTACTAGTTAATTTTCGGATTAAACCATATATTTTTTTTCTAATTCCTAGTCTTCAGGTTTTTTTTAGATACCCATAAAGTTTTTACCTCAAAGTCGCTGCCACATACTCACACACTCACGCAGACACCCACTCACCCTCCCGCACTCACACAATTGATAAATGAACATGAAAAGTGATAAATTTACAAACTCACACACATACGCGCGTACGCTAGCACACGCGAGCAGTGGCGGCGATTCTGGGGGCGGGGGGAGCGAAGCGGCAGTCGCTACCCACTTTTTGTGGAAAAATTTAAATTTTCATTTAATTTCATTTTTCGAAAATTCTGAATTTTGTCGATTTAATAGGGCCCATTAATGCTAGGTAATTTTGAAATTAAATTTTTAAATTCATTTTTCTATTCCCTATTCTCTACGGTTATTCAATCTAGGTGTCCATAAATTTTTTGATCCCAAATCTCTGCCACTGTACGCACGTACGCATACACTTACACAGCCACCCACCCGCTCACACACACACAAATGATAAATGAACATGAAAAATGATAAATTAGCACATACACGCGAGCGCACACATACACGCATGCACACGCATCATCGGCAATTCGGGGAGGGGGGGTTGTACTTGTCCCCTACAGTTTGTGGAAAGATTAATTTTATTAATTAATTATTATTTTTTAAATTTTTCTAGCTGTGTAAAATTTTGAATTTTGTTAAAATAAAGTGTCTATGAAAGTTAGCTATTTTATAATTAATTTTTTAAATTTTGCTATCTTTTTGTCGACTTCCTATTTTCCATGATTTTTTTAGGTGCCCGTAATTTTTTTCCACCACGATATCGCCACACACACGCACATACGTACGCACACTGAGAGGCAGACACATATGATGTATGAACTAATGGGCGTTGCTCAGCAAGCGACAAAATCGACATGGAAGCGTACGAGAAATCTATAATTAATGTTAAAAGACGCATACACAGAGGCAACCCTCCACAAACACACGCACGCGTAACCAACATCTAAACACACATACATACGCACGCAGTGGCGGCGACTCGAGACTCAAATGACATCGACGGTACAGAAAGCCAGCCACCAGTCTTTAAACAATAGCCTAGCTAAAGAGGGGCGGAGGGGGCGCTCCGCCCCGAGAGGCACTTTGAAAGGGCCGGCATAATCAGACAGGAAGGAAAATAATTTTATAGCATTATCATTGTGTATAAAAAATAATATTTAATTCGATTTTTTTTCCTTTTGTCGGTAAATTACCGATATGTAAAGAAAGATTAATGTTCGGGCCGCGAGTTCGCAACCTATGCAGAGACCAATGGCGTTAAACGACGAAATTACGTTAATTATAAAATGGGGGGGGGGCCCCTGGGGAATTTATTTTTAAAAATTTTGACATTTATGTGCCGTTTGTATCTTCCAAAGGAAGGGTGATATATTTGCTACCCTAAGCATATTACAAGTTCGCCTCGGGCAGAAAAAGTTGTATCTACGCCACTGTTTCCATACTTGATTTTATTCATGGGCACTCCTTTACGTATGTTGTATTCAGACGCTGTGATTCAACCGCGCATACGTCTTTCATTTCATATGAAAGTACATTATGGGCGATAAACCACATCCGTATTTATTTTACAGGATGTTTTTAACATAAATTTGTCCTTTCATATTCCGATTTCGCGCATAAATTTTTTAAGGTAAATATAATCGAGGTTTTATAAAAATATTTTTAATTTTCTGATGCTGGTCGCAAATTTTCTTCAAAACTACATTTCATTATTTTTATATTCTAAAAATATCCAGGAAATTGCATCTTTCTGATTTTTAGACAACAGCTATAAAAAATTTGTATAAATGTAAAAAAAAAACCATCTGTGCAGTACAAATTAAAACTTAATCTGCTTTTTTTCTTATTTTTTCGTTTTCATTACTGAAGGTACTATTTTTATTGCTTTCACTTAAAATTTTACAATAACATTGAAACAAGTAACCTCAGTACCAAAAGACTGCCATTTAAAAAATATTTCTATTTTAAAAATTTTATAAACATAATATGGAAAAACAGTACGTCCCATTCAACCGAAGGCAACCAAAAGATGAGTCAAATCCAGAAGTACCTTATCTTATGTAACGGATCTTGCGAATTCTTGACATGTTCACGCAATTTTGCGATTGGCACTTTGCACGCATGCTCTCATCTGGAGGCTGACAAGTTAAATAAAATGTGCTTTTCATCGCTAAAATCAATGCTTGGAAAGAAAAAAGTTCGGTAAAAAATGTAAGTTTTGATGATTACCTAACTCAGACTTAAAAATATGGTATTACAGCCAAATTTCAATTTTTCAAGAACTGATGCGCCAAATTTGGCATTAAATTAAACACGTTTAAGACCTAACGATTGGCGAAAGTTTTGCGAACTTGGCGATGGGACCGTAGCGTATTTTTAAGTCTAACTGAAGAAATTCGTTATTCATAGAGTATTTTAAAAATTGATGGTTGATCTGTAGTTTCTCTTTTGTGTGACAATCAAAGGTATGCAATTAAGTATTACTACAAAAAATGAGCATAAAAAAACTCCTTTTGAAAACGCTTAAAACTAAAATAAAATACCAAAACACTTCCTTTTGCATAAGAATATAGATAATTTATTTCTTAAATTATTTGCCAAGCACTAAAAAAGAAAAGAGGTGATTTTTTTGCACTTTGGATATCCTTCATGAACGAGTTTTTCATTCCTGAATAAACATGATGCAATTTAAATCATGACACCAACTAAATACCCGCAAAACCATTCAAACCAAGGCCTTTAGAATCGCTCTTGGACATCCAAACTGGACTCTAAACATTGTGCTTTAGAAAATTGCTGGCCATGAAACTCATGCCGGAAAAATTAAAAGATCAGCCACGCAGTTCTTCATCAAACAGATTGCAAAAGGTGACATCTTTCCTATTCACTGTCGGCCGTAAGAATTGTAGCATTCACTTAACTGAGAAAGATGAGAATTCTTAATTAACAAACTTAGAGAATTGAACGTTTCACCTAATCAAATCATCATCATTCCTAAGAACGCGGCGTTTCGAAATGAAATATATGCAATTCATACTTCTTATCTCAAATTTCGAAATAAGGCTCAACCTACATCATTTATTGAAGAGCTTTTTAAAGAATTCATAAGTAATAATTCCGAACATTCTTTTAAATATTTCTAGAGATGCCGATATTTGTTACTTGGTGTTGTATTATCAATGGGGCAAGTTATTATACTTTGGCGAACAGATTTAGTAAACAGGATTTTACTATACGACGTCTAATTTGGAATGAATAACTGAAAGCAAATTCTACATTATTCATCGACGATTATATCGTTTCTACAGGCGTTAATCAGTACAACAGTCATCAATACGTACAGTTAATGGTAAGAATCGAAAACAAGGTACTACTCCTTCGCCAAATTATTACTCCCTTAGCCAGCCATTATAACGTGCTTAACTCTCATAAATCTTATACCAAATTTGGCAGGTCATTATTTGAAAAAACTTCAGTTTGGCAAAAATTGGTGGATCGCACTGTGTTTACAAGTCCATTTCAGTTGTTATTGACAATATTTATTATAGAATCGTTTAAATTTGTACTCTTTTAATACAAAAAATTAAAATCGCAATTTCGAATATATACACATATGACGGCAGTTATCGTAAGCTATTACTTAGAAACTTTAACAAAAATGAAATTTATGCTGACCAATTTTAATTAGCTGCAATATTTCATCTTACTCTAAATAAATTTATACTTACGAATGAATTTCAAATCTTTCAATTCCTCTTTAAGATTTTTTTAAGAGAGCTTTTTTCACTCTTCATCGATCAGCATCAGAACTACGAATAACAAAAAGCAATTATTCACCTTTGATTGTTTAGATGCTAATAATAATCTTTTAACTATTGAAATTGTGTGTGTTGATCTTAAAAAAGACGAAATAGAGAATTTTTTTTAAATATTGATTGTTTCATTCATTTTGAAGTCAACTATTGTTGTATATGTCATTGTTTTAATTTTCAGAAATGTTGGATTCGAAATTTCTCTCAAAAAACGTACTAATTTATGTAATTATATTATTTGGCACATTTATATAAAATGATAGGTTGGAACAAAGACTAGACAAAAACATCTGAATAGTGATTTGCAAAAATCGTGAGTATACTAGTATTTGCAATACAAATTCAAGTTTAGAATAAACATAGGACATTAAACGAGAGGGTTCGCTAAATCATACAATATTTTATTTTTGTAGTTAAAAGGACAAACGAAAAATGTCAAATTATATAAATACCGAGTTATACCTTACTTTTAAGTACAGTCAAGTGTTATCGGCTCTTAACACGCACAACCACAGCCAATCTCAATTTTAATAAAGAATGCAAATTTAAAATATATTCATAAAATAAGTACATTTTAAAACAAAAATGTTGCTCAAACGGATATATTTTAGTATTGATGACTTACTAATCTAAATTTTTTTCCATAACGAACAGTTTTCTTTTTTCAATTAAGTAATTTTTTTATTTTTCTTGCAGCTGGAATATCTTCCTCACTAGAATGTATTTTCTCAAAAGTTTTTAACCCTTTTTCTATTGAACCAAAGCCTTCGGTCGAACTTGCAACTGTCATTTGTATTTCTGGTGGACATGGGTCTGTGGTGTCGGCTTTAATATTATAGATCTGCTCACGCATCCCTGTAAGCTCACTGATTGTCAGCTCTTTGTCAGAAAATAGTCAAAAAATACATTTACGTCAATACGATCCTCTTCAAAATGTAATTGCTTGGCAAGATGGCATCCGCAATCTCGTCACAACTTCGAGTTATCGAGTTCACAGCTTCTTGATCTACATAACCTCTTGAGACTCTGTTGTATCACCCAAAGTTATAATTTTCGACAAATTTTCAAAAAAAATCGAGGTTAATACTCTTGATAAGACAATATAACACTATTTGTAATTAATTTAGTAATTATATGATTAATTGGCAAACTATTAATCAATATAATTAATTAATTAATATAATTGACTAATAATATTAATGATATATAATTATTTGATTGCAGCATGGGATCTAAAGCACTGGACAGCGGGATTTAAGGGTTTTGGATGGAAAGCAACTTTTTTGAAAATAAAACACAAATGTCCATTAAAATGGACGCAGGGTCTCAAGTGTTTAAGCGACTTGATCAGTTTCTGGCGTAGTTCTAGGTTCACTTTTGAAAAAGAACGGATAAATGTTTATTTTATTTCATAATTTGGCATTTGTATGAGCTTTCTTGTATTCTTATTGGCTATAAGAAAATATCTGCAATCGCGAAGTATTATTTTGCAGTGTAGAAAACTGAATATTTTGAATAACAAGGATTTGTGGAATCCTCCTGTCCACCGATTGTACCAAAATTTCACGCACATTTACAGTATTATTAACATAACACCAAAGCATACCTCCGAACTTGAAGCCTAAACGGCTTCCTGTCGTTTGGATGAGTATGTGTGAAACTTTATTGAAAAGCAAAAGCAAAAAAAAAAAAAATCATGAGATAAAAAAAAAACACATAAAAGGTAACATAATTATACACGAACAAAGAAGAATATAATGAAAAGTACATAGAGAGTTACAATCCGAGTATAATATAAAATATATACAACAGGAGTCATCATATGAGTGCAGTGAAAGGGCAGAATGTTTCCTTTAGTTTACATTGTTTCATACAGTTGCAGCTCCATGATTCGGGGCTGTTGGTGTTTTTCGATGCGACGATCAAGAAGAATTGATAATGTATTACAACCGGTTGTATCGATGATTATTGTCGGAACCATCCTAAAAATCGCGGGACTGATTTTTTGTTCTGTCTTGTTGTTTATACTTAGGGATCGCTGGAATTGTTACTTCAGGATTGGCAGTGATGTGAAGGGTATATTTTTCGAGTAAATTACGGAAGAATTGGTGCTGGCCTGTTGCTGTTCTTAAGCTAGTGTACTTTGCTGCTCAACTGGGTATTCATCGAATTTCTGGTTCCGGGAGGTGAATCTTTGGAAGTATCTATTTCTTGGCTGGAGTTGTGACGGTGTTGTATTTTGACTTTTAATTAAGTCTTCGTTAGTCCCTAGGAATGTGATTAAATTATCTATATTTCGTCTTGAGAGTTTTCTGGATAGGGTGCTCTTCCACCAATGGGTAGTGGCGAAATGTCCTCATGTTGGTGTGGCGAGGAAGTTTGGAGAGGGGGTACGAGCTCAGGTGTCGCCTCGTCATCTGACCGTGGTGCAAAATTACGAGGTCCGTCCCAAAATAATCCTCGTGTTTCTTCAAAACGGGACGTTAATATAACTAAACTAAACTTCCATCAATGGACTATGAATTGTGGGCTTGGTTCCTTGTGGTGATATAATAAAGTAAATGGGCATCTCGTTGCATAGTGAAGGGAATTTCCTATTTCCCCACATCCGTAGTAATCTGTAGAATGGAGACCGAATCTCTTGAGGAGAACCCATGGCCAGTGATGAATTGGATGCATTCTCTGGACCAGTGTAGCTGTTTGTTTGATATTTTCGGTATAATGCTGTAAACCGATCTGCCAGTCTCACCATTACCCCACTCAGCTTTCCGACGCGAGAGGGTATTAACAAGACCACATACGAAATTTTATTTGCCTAAGTTATACATTTTTTAAGTTACCGCGTTCATATATTCTTAAATAGACCAACAGACGATCAATCTTCTAATGCCTTGAGTCTAAAATTCTAATGATAATTAAATAATGCCTATTTTCATACGTTTATCTATTTAAGTTTTTGAGTTATCGTCTTCACATGGCTGTGGATGGATTTACAGACAGACTTTTCATTAACAGATTTCGCCTAAAATTTGACAGATATCTGCATATTTAGTGAAAAGGCCGGTTACCGAATTTCATACCTTTATCGCATCGTATCTTTGGGCTTTCATGTCCATAGACAAACTGACAAAAAACAAACAAACATAAATCTAAAAATGTGTTTTTTGGACTCTGGAATGTTTGAAACGTGGAGATTCATCAAAATATTGAGGTCGAATTTCTTGACGAATACAATACGTTCTCTTTGCATATTTCATATATATCCTATAGTGTTAGCGACGTCCCGATCGTTTGCAAATTTGAATGCTGAAGCAATTCCGTTAGGGCCACCATTTATTCTAAAGACTGATGATGAAAGTTAATCTAATATTCGGCGAGTTTTCGCTTAGATTTGGCAGGTATTTGTCTGAGACCTTAGTAATCGTAAAGTACTAACACTTCTTCCTACATATGAATATAAATACTCCATTTGTAATTACATTCTAAACGAAAAAATTTCAATTTCAGCCTTCACCTTTCGGATCTCCGTTGTATCCGTATGAAATGAGCTATTCAGATGTGAATAAACGTGTTGAAAATTAAGCCATGAAATTAATTATTTTGACGCAATCTGATTATAAGTATATTCTTAGAAAAAATGTACCAAAGAAAATTATGAGAAGAGAAAAACAAGAACAGTTTACCAAAGAGATGAAACACCGTGTGTGCGTTTCAAAATAAATGTAAATAGAAAAAAAACTATTCTACAGTTGTCTTGAAACAAATTAAATTTTCAGATAAGAAGACATTACAAATTTTCTCCATACGGAAAAAAAGCGTTGTAAATTTAACATTCGAAGCTTTCAGAGTCTTATCGGGTATCTAAGAGTTAAGGAACATTCAAAAGTTCTAAAATAATGTTTTCATAGCAAATTTATAAAATTTCCTTTGTTTGCAGAAGATATTCGTTACTAACCTGTATTAAGCAGAAGACTTCAAAGAATGCTCCAAGACGACTGGATTTCGTCAGAAATAAAAACAACCTTTCACACAGCTTTTCAAGATGGCGGAGAAAAGATGTTTCCATAGGATAAATGTTAGCGATAATAACTTTCAGCATTGTTTAAAGTACTAAAAAAGCGTTATTTAAAGATGTAGCTCTAAACAAATTTGTACAATGCATTCTCGAGTCAACAATGTTATCTTTTGTTGCAATGAATAATTCACTTTTAAACAATATTTTCCATTTTTAATTTCAAAACAGGAAACTAAACTAGAGCAGAGAAATAACATATTAAAGTAACATTTGAAAAGTCAAAATAAATATAAAAGTTGCATTGTATCCGTTGTGCGCAAATGCAGCAGAATTTAAAATATCAATGATGATAATAAAACTAGGGCAAATTAAGCAAAATAAAAATAACTGAATGAAATTAAAAGGAAAATCCGGAGTCACCCCTGGAAAGGATTCAAAAGCGGGATTTTTTTCTGTGAAGGGCCTGACAAAAGTTCAAAACTTTTGACCCTTCGTGACCCGAAAAATCCCAAATTGAAAGAACTGAGAATACCACCTCCAAGATAGAAATAACATGAACATAATTTTACACATAAAATAGCAGAAAAAAGAAAGAAACTTACTCTGCCACAAAATACAAGATCCAGGCATACTATAAGCTGGATCTTCTTGTATTTCCGGTGCAGAATAAGTTTATTTTTTTCTTTTGCTACTTTATGGGCAAAATTGTGTTGATGTAGTTCATGCTCTCTGTATCTTGGAGGTGGTCTTCTTAGCTCTTACAATTCGGGATTTTTTCGGGTCATGAGAGGTCAAAGTTTTGGGGATTTTGTCAGGCCTCTCATAGAAAAAAATCTTACTATTGAATTCTTGCAGGTCGGATTTTCCTTTCAATTTGATTCAGTTATTTTTCTATTGCTTAGTTTGCTTTAATTTTATTCCATTGTTAAAGCTATTTTTGCATTTATTTCTGAAACGGCAGTTGACAGGGTGGTTTAATTTGAGGAAATCTGAAGTCAGAAAATCTTTTTAGAAATGCAAAAAAAGCGATTTCAGTAATACTGGAAAACTTCTATTTTGAATTCAATTAAAAAGAAAATTTTCACGAAAATCAAACTGATCCATGTCGGCATGAATTGAGCCATTATAAGAGGCAAACAATAACCAAACTGTCGTCGCAAGTAAACGAAACGGAGTGCTTTAAACTATAAGATTACACAGGTCTGCAAAAAATCCTTTTTTTTTATTTGTTTTAGTTTTGATAACTGATTTTTGTATTATTTTCAGTTCTGATTTAAAAATAAAAACCATTTTCTTTCCTAGCACGTAAGGACTTTCACATAACTATTTCATATTTTAGGGGAAATAACTCAAATCAAGATATATTCAGATTTTTAATGACCTTTTGTCAAGCTTAAATATGTATATTTTACATTTATATCCCAGTTCTGTTATGATTTAAATGATAAATGAGCTGATAGAAAAAGGTTCAAATCTTTATAGTAACATTTTTAAGAATTTATTATAACATATTTATTTATTGACATAAGAATTTATTATGTTTTGGGAAAACGCTATAAGATGCTAAATAACATTTCTAAACATAATATTTTAATAATAAAATTTTATAGCGACTCAATATTTAACAATGAATTCATTGACACTAGCAGATGAAAAAATTTGCTATAGCAGAATTTTGGAGTAAATAATATTTTAACTTTTCGATGACATTATAAATGACAGAAGCATAAAAATGTTGAAAAATTATAGGATTTTTAAAGCTTAAATATAAGTTTGATAACATAAAAATAGCTCTAAACAAAACATTTGCAGTTAAAAAATTTATTCTTATTTGAAAGCAAATTTTTTATGATGGAAAAAAGACTGTTTAGTATTTTACGAAATCTAATATCTTAAAACGTGTTAGATGCTGATTATATTTTTAGAACTTCTTCTGTATCTCATTATTAACGCTTAATATTTCCTCATCCCAATGTAAAATGCGTCAAATATGAGTATAAGTGAAATTTAAATGAATAGAATAATGAATTCCAAATATTTCAGGTGTGTAATGCGATTCAAATGAAACTAAAAGGGCAAAGCATAGGAATTCCTTAGTGAAAATTCTTTATTACACACTTTTATTTAATTTGATTTGTTTCATGCTCGTAAAATGGAATTTTGTAACTGAATTGATGGAAATTTTGAAATTTGCAATCTTGTGTATTCTCAACAAAATATACAATTTTAATATTTTTAGAACTTAATTATTTGTTAATCGATTAATATAATTAAGTTTTGATTCGCTGCGAGTGGCGCCACATGGCAGTGAGACTAAAAAAAATTGATATTAAGATTTCACAATATTTACAAGATTAAATGTTAAAGATTAAAAAGCAGAAAATAATTAAAATATAAAAATATGCATTTTTATTACAATAATAAAAGTGTGTTTTATTAGTGTATATATATATATGTATTAGCAATTTAGCTAATTCTGTCGCAGCAAAAGTTCAGTTTAATTGTCACTTCATGCAGTCCCTTATTTTGAAAATGCATATTCCTTCTTTATGTATGAATATGAATATTTCTTATGATTATTTTTATAGATTTCTTTGCTTAAAATCTAGAAAATTATATGCTGTAAATTGTTCATATGCTTCTAGCATTAATGTATTAATTATTAATGTATCTAGAGCAAATAAATGGTATCTCTTTAAATCTGGATAGAAAAGGAACTATTTTTTCATAAAAAATTGATTGTTAAAAAGTGTTATTGCATGTCTAAAAAAAGATGATAATATTTCAATATCGTATAATGATTGTTATGGTTTTGAGGCAAACTTCTTGTGTGTTTTTCTGGAGTGATGAGATTAGTTAAATTATGAATCTTAATATAGTTTGGTTTAGTTACAGTCTTGTTTAAAAACTACACGACGGCTAACATGGCATGGATCTTGTAATTAAAAATATTTGTCAGATGGTGGGAAGTGCCTGCATTAACCTAATCGGGCACCCAGTCCGAGAACTTCCATGTCTTACCAATACTTGAAGATGAGTTGTGAAAACCCGAATTGGTACTGATACTTAAGCTTTGTTTAAATTAATTTAGAGGTAAAATTTAAAACAATACTGATTAAATAAATTGTGATAATTCTATTAAATGAATTTAATTTTGAAGAATTTTCATAAATTTTGTGTCCAATGAAATAAAGGATGATTTGTAACAGGCTGTGATATTTTTATCTCTCGACATGACGAAAAGTTGAGATAGTTGTCACTATTAAATTTCCAACACATGTATTTTCGTGGTTGAAGAATCTATCCAAATCAGGTAGCGTCGAAATTTTCATGACTTTAAAACTATACTTGTTTAAACCACGTTTCCACTAGGAGAGGAAATCTGCCCGTTTATGAGTCGCTATAATTTTTTAAACGAAAGAGAAATTTGAGGATACTTGGAAGATTTTTTGTAAGGCATTTTTCTTAAATTTTATTTGTGCTTTTTACATTTTTTGATTTGAAATTGAATTACTTGATGCGTATCGTTGTAAGTTAATTGAAAGCTGATAATTTTTTAACTGAAAGTTAAATAAGCATGGAGTGGGCAGATTAAATATGCAAAAATCATTCTTAAACATAAATTATCAAAAAGTCATGTTTTGCAAAGTTTCCTTAAATACCACTGCAACAGCAAAATTTGTAAATTGAACTACATTCACTCGTATCCCTCACAGACAGTAAAAGCCATCACCATGATACATGGGAAAAACAATTATAAAACTCTGGAATGTACAATAACATGATTTTTAATTTCCAGACAAATTTTGGCATTCTCAAATACACTTTATTCTTTTCGCTGCAAAACTTCATTACTAAGAAAGAGATTTTCAAGCGATTAAATACCCAGAAAGATTGTAAAACCAAAATATTTTTTACTTCCTCTTCCTCCTTAGTTTCGATTTCATGTGGAAATATCATTTAAGCGGTTTCTTTCTGCAGGTCAATAAAATTCGATTCGAGATCGATTTTCTTTCATTTTATCAAATGTTTTGTGCTTGAAAAAAACAAACGAACTAGAGAAACGAAATTTAAGAGAATTCCTTTTCTTTTCTTATGCATAATTCAAAGTGATATGAGTTGACAGAAAAAAAGAATCTTCGGTTGTTGTTACAAAATATCGACTCCAGTTATGTAACTTATTATTTTATATTTCGCGCTCCGTGGCTAACTTTTAAAACAATTCATTTGAAAGAATTTTCAGGCATAAGTTGTTGCCATATCACCATTTGAAACTTTTTCCTTACTGGCGGTATAGATTCTGCACTAGTAGAATTTTTCTGGTCTCAGCACTATGTTGATACGGATGCTGTATTAGTAGAATTTTTTCTTACACATACGAGAAATGGTACAGAGCTAATATAAACTGTCCATCTGAACACGAGATGGATACAGATGCTGTACTAGGAGAATTTTTCTTTCTAATATGGCATTCGTATGATTTTTGTACCACTAAATTACCTTCTCCGAGGAACAAATGGGATGGATTTCATACAAAATTTAATATACATATTCGGTGTAATATAAATACCATGCACCAAATTTCACTTTTTCCATATTTTAATTATTGTATTCTTCCAAACAGACATTCTTAAATTGTTTTTTTTAAAATCAGGGATATCCAAATTGTGAAGATTCTTCAAAATATCAAAGTCGAATTTCGTAACAGTTACCAAATTTTCACTTTGTGTACAAGAAACTTAAATCCTAAAAGAAAAGTTACAAAACGTTTGTTGGATATTTGTCAGTCCTTCAGAATGAGCTGTACTCCATAGAGAATTTATTAAAATGTTATTAGCACATCATTACTTTAAAATTTTTGCATTTCCTTGTAACATAGAAATCTCCTATTTCTTATTTTAAGTTCTCTAATTTTGGTATTGGCTTCCATCTAAAATTCAAACAATACTTGACCATATTCAATTATGAAATTGTTTTGTAGGTAAAATTGACTTTGTATCGGAAGATTTCAAGACAAAACTCTCCAAACTTTCTAGCCACTATCATGAACAAATTTAAAATATATCTGAAAACTAAACTCATGTGATTATAAATGCACGTACAAAATTCGGAAGTTTCAAAAAAAAAAATCAGTTTTGATCACCAAAAGGTATTGAAACAATTTTAATATTTGTTTCCAAATACAACGAACAAAAATATTACCACTGCTACTCAAGTAGAGAAATTCGCAAACGTCTGTAACTGCAGAAAGGTATATAAATATTACTAACTTCATCTGGTCATTATTTATAGAAACAAAATTTTATTTCCAATGGATGTAAATTCTGAGTTTTTTAAATGTTTTTGAGGGATATAACAAATGTGTAGCTGAATTTTACTTTTGTATTAAAACTGTGTTCGGAACGTTATGTTTCAATGACATGATCTGTTGCTCTGTATGCAAAAGTACAGATCAAAATTAAAGAGTCTCGACTTACTTGAATTGTGTTTGTTGAATCGGATGTAGAATTATAATTCAGTAACAACATTATGGTTCGACTTTCATGTTTCCGTAGTTAGCATAGTCTTTTGAACTAATACCAATCAATTTCATACAGTGGAAATACAACAAAACCTTAACGTTTAAGCATAAATAAAATGGATTTTATAATAATGTATACTTGTTTTTAATAGTGTAACTTTAGCAACGAAGTTACTTCGCTCCATCATTTTCAAGTTACTATTCAAGAAAAAGAAAAAGCACCTATTTATACGCCACGTGCGCCAAAATTTTCAGCTACACGCCTATCTTTGAAAAAAGGAGATAAAGTAAATAGATATCCCTCACATTTTCATACATATGTGTGGAAATATTTTGGTTGAGATTCCTTGAAGTAAATGTTTATATTCCTTTTATCATTTACTCATAAATCTTTAAAAGTCATTTATTGGTTTACCCAAAGAAAAGTTTTTAAGAAGTTTTCGATATTTCTACTTATTACGGAGTATAAATATTATTGATTGATTTTTCTTTCTTTTCGAAATTCCATATCAAACGTACCCAATTATCACATCTCTTTTACTCTATAAGGAAGATTTTTTTCAAAGAGTTTCCAGAAATTTCTTTAAAAAATAAAAAATGTAAGAATTCAATCCAGTTTTCTTTCAAAAGTTATTAATAATCTTTGAAAGATGGTCTGGTTCTTTCGAGAATTCTTATATAATCTTTATATAGTTTAATAGAATAGACGGTCAAAAGAAACCCTGAAAAGAAAGCGTTCCTTTTTGATTGCAAAAGTTGTTCTTATATATTAAAAAAAGCATTTTGGCTTTTGTTCATTTGAATTCGAGTTATTTTTGAGATGCTTCAAAAAATATAAATATTGAAAAAAAAATTAATAAACCACTGTAAGTCACATTCATTCAAAGTACATAATATTCAATGAATTAAAAATTAGTTAAATACTTTAAAATTACATTGCCAGTTTAATTTAAAGGGGTAATAATAATAACGGTAAATAATGTATAATGCAAAAGTATTTTTAAATTTTGAATGGAAATTTCGTACATTACATGATGTTTGCATTAGGTTGGTGCAAAAAAATGGCTTTTTCCTCCATGAAAGAAAATACTAATTGCGAAACATTGAATGGACTTTTATCACTGATATACTTTCATTTTTGTCCCATAATAGTTTGCTATCTTTTCTGCAACTTAATTATCCGACATTTATAAAAATTATATACCTTATGATCAGAAAACAAAAAGAAAAAAAATCGACGGGAGGCTGTCTCGGAGAAACGGCCGCTGGTAGTGGGGGACGTAAACTTACTTACCTCACTCAACTATGACTAAAGTAGCTCTATGTGATTGAAGTAACTCTTTGTGACTTTGAGATTATGCGACTAGAAACAAAATTTGGAAAATCCAGTTAATATAGCTCTCACAACCGATTGCAGTAAGCGATTGAGACCGCCAGACAGTTAAGTATGAGAAAGCTAGGTTGGTCACTGCGTGCGCGCGCGCACGTCGGTCGCTGTGATGTCATCAAAATTCTTCGTGATTTTCACCAACTTTCCAACTCGACTGTGACTAAACCGTAACTCCAAATTCTAAAATTCTTTTTGCAATCTTGAATGTCTACTTTTCTCCCTTTCTCTGTTGAAAGAAAAAAACCAACTCTCTATTTTATTTGGTTGCAGAGCTATAAGCGTTTAACTTTGCAACGAAAAGCGTCATAATTTTTTCCTTTCCCGAGACCCCATTAGACAACTATGGAGGGACGTAAGTTTACGTCAAAAAAACTGAACAAAGTGCTTATATAATTATTTTCACTGTGACTTTTACCATTTAAAGAATTTTTTTGAAACAAATAAATAATAATTTTATAGGACAAATTCTGGGCTTCATGATGGATGTGGCATCACTTCTCAATTAATCTCCAATATTTTTTTCACATGTCACTGAAAGTGTGTATAATCTTCCGTTATCATGGAGAAACATCATTCTTAAATTATTTGCCAATTCAAGACATTTTTCTTTGATTACTTTATCTAATGTTGCCAGTTTATCAAAATAAACATTTTAACGAATAGTTTGGAGGCTTGAAAGCAGCTATAAGCTTGTGACACTTCAGTAACTTCACCAAAGTTACTGTATAATTTTCCTTTCAAGAATCTCAGCTTCTAATCTGAGCTCGTTCATTACGTTTGTGGCAGGACCTATTCAATCGAGTTTATGGTAAAAATTGCATTTTCCATCGCTATTTATCATTCATTCTAAAATGGAATTCTTCTCCACGTCCGGATTGTAAACTGCAGATTTAATATGCTACGCTTATTGAATTTCTTTCAATTAATATGAATCTCAAAATATAGAGCATGTAAAAAATCAAAGCTTCTGTAAATGACCGTGGTGTTGAAAATGGAACTTGAGACTCTTCTGTAATCTCACTTTCTGAAATATTACAAGCCGAATCTTTTATGGTAAACATTCGGATATCAACAACTTAAGTTGGACGACTAAAACATTGGTCAGCTTTTAGTGAAAAACAAACAAACAGAAAGAAATTCCTTTACCCAGTTATTACAGGTGAGTTATATTTATCATCGACACCATAAACTCCAAGTAATTCTTTGGGATAATCAACAGCATTCTTTTCATTGTGAAAATAAAAAAGTAAAACATGATGAAAATTCTCTTTTCAATCGATGTTAAAATTAACACCATACAAAGGACTTTAAATGCCATTATACAAAACTGGCGTCAAATTGAATCATATTGAAGACAATAAATCGTTATTGAAATGTAAATAAATTTACTATATTAAAAATAATACATAAAAATTGCTATATTTTTATGGAAAATTATGCAGAGCCAAAAGTGACCATGCTCTGTCAAACAAAGTTTTGTGATTAAGTTATTGTAAAGGATTTATCATGTATCCAAGATTTGTAAAGCTGTAAAAACTATAAAAAATTCAAGGGCATTTTCATAAAATTTTGCTTTTATTTCCATTTACTTATTAAATTTTATGATTTCGATAATTCGAGTTTTCGATAGTTCGCGGTAGACCCGGTCCCGTCCACCTCAAATTATCGAGACTTACTTTGAAAAGAAATTCTAATCATTTTTGTATAAATTTTTACATTTCAATAAGAATATTTTTTATTTTAAAGCTCTTATACTTATTCTTATTTTCATTTCAATTTTGTATTGAAAAAATGAAGTAATCTAACTCATTTTTACCAATATACTGTGCAAGAACCACACTCTTTTGGAAAAGAAGACACCTCTCATTGTAAGATCTGCAATAGGAAAAATATATCAAACAATACACTTCCTGCATTTAGATTCAAATTGACACTTAAATCGCAGATTTCTCTTTTTTCAGATGCTTTTATGTGTCTGCATCCCATCTGACTTTTAAGCCTAACCGTTGGCAATTCCTTGAAGTTTTCCGCACTTTTCAGAAATAGCAAAATAACCGATCTTCGAAACGATTAATATTTTCTGCTGAAGTGACATTCGCTTTGCAGATATAAACGACGACAAAGTTCGACGTTCAATGTTTTTGACACAACAGCCTGCAGCATTTTCTCCCCCAACTTGAAAACTTAAACTCTTGACGTATGAAAGTACATTTTCGCCATTTGTTTAAGACAGAGTTCCCAACCTTTATTCCCTCGCTAACCCCTTGATTAATCTTTATATTTTCGTGTACCCGCTACTGTCATATCCTCTCCACCCCCACCACCAGCTGGATATTCAAAAAAGTTTTTATCAATGATGTTAAGAGCTTATGTTAGCTTAAGTGTCAAATGACTCGAATTAATAACATTTTCTGCACTTATTTTTTTACATTTTATTACATTTCTACAATAGAATTAATTCAATGCCAAAACAAATGAAACCAGTATTAAAATAATTTCGCATCAACTTACAAAGATGGCTAGAATGACAGTATGTAACTCTAATCAACTTAATCAAGTGGTATAGTTATTTAATAGCATGAATTAAGTTAGGGAAACAAAATTCTGTAACTTTTTTAATTCCTTATGTTTTCTTGTTTCTGCCATTACCAAATTTGATTTCGCGTACCCCCAGGGGTAGGTTGGGAACCTCTGGTTTAAGAGATCGTATAAGAGCCTTCGTGTTGTTACTTCATTTGAAATTGCTTATAGCTCTAATCGTGCTGCTAAGTTTGTGAGATGTTATTATTTTCATGTTTGAGCAAAACGTAAACTCTACTGCTTTGAAGTCATTTATTGGATAAGGAAAAAATAATTTTGAGTAAGGAAATAAATGCTTGCTGTGAAAATGCGTTCGGAAACTGATTGAAATGTACTGAAAACGGTGTATTAGCAGAATCTTTCATTGAATTTCTAAATTTGTGCATAAATATGTTAAAAAGCGACGTAATTATTTTTATCTGATGAAGAGATTATGAAAGAGCATTTATTTATACGACAAGCTAAAATGAAAAGGAACCATAGTTATTCCACTTGGTTGAACCTTTAGATTTCTCTGGTAGATGATTATGCGGAGGGTTCAGAGTTAAAGTGCACCAATGTCTGAGATTTATTTCTGAGAAACAGCTCTCAAAGTGGATCAGCTATAAAATAATAGTGGATTTCTAATTGTTCTTGGTGCCTGGTGGATAAATATTGAACTTTGGTCTTGAATCCTTATTACGCAGAATATATAACATTTCTAAACCATCATGGCAGGGTCAGTCCAAATTAGGCAAAACATGGATTTGGTCCAATTTAAGGTTAATGTGGAGTTTACGGTACCCACTTACTTCGTTCCTGTTAGCATCGACAACTCTTTGCCGCCAAGAACGGAGATGAGAGAACATTTGTTTTGGTTGCGAAATAATATTTTTAACGAGTGAAATGCGCGGAAATTAATCTTTTCATCGGTGTTTTGCACATCACGCCATATTGCGCCTCGTTTCGATTGGACTGTTTTGTTCATCTCTTCTATGTCATTGGTCGATTCATTCGAATTTGAATGAATAAAACTTTGTTTGGAATTCTTACGTTTGAATATCGGTTCAGTACCGTGTATTTTATTCTGTGTGTTTAGCTTCTCAATGAATAAGCGAAGCTGCGAGAATTCCGCTATGCTGAAAGCGAAGCCGCTGATGTTTTTCATCTTAAAAAAATTGCCCGGTACAAGCTTGAAATTCCGAAGGCATTCCGTGCGAAAATTCTCGTTTTCGGATTTTTTTTTAAAACCTAGATTCCTAACGTTCAACGAAAAAGCGAAGCTACTTAAAAAACTTGCCCGGTACACACTTGAAATGCCGCATGCATTGCGTGCTCAATCTCTCCTTTTCAGGTGACGCATGCGCAAGAGAGCAATAAAAAGTGCACTGCACATCCAAAACAGTATTTGGCGACGGCACATGAAATTGCGCCAAGAAAAATTGGCGAGAAACAGGTGGGTGCTGTAAACTCCATATTAACCCAATTTAATTCTAAATTCTCCATATAAATGGAGAATACATCTCTCCATATAAATTAGGAGAGATCTAATATATAGCAGAGATCTGAATTATCCATATATATCAGGAGATATCTGCCGTTTCAGAGTAATCCATCGGATAGTATGAATTCTTCTGAACCGGCTCAGAGCGCAGTAATCTTATTTTTGTCGTTAGAAAGTGTTAGTGGAACCGACATTTACAGCCGTATGAAGAGTATAGTACCGCCGTATAGTACTGAGAGTACTCACATTGTGCAATTTGCGGATGATGCGGTGAATTTAATCACAGACGTGCAAGTGCAGCTGACATGCCGCTACGCGGTCAAACACACTGCTCAATCAATTGCTTCAGTGGACGACTTGACAGAGGATAATCGTTGAATAACTATCCAAGATATTTCTGCTTGCAACGAAATACTTATTATCGTCGTCTCGTGTACCAATTGGACACTGGTTTCGAACGACAAGCTGATTATGAATAAACAGTCTAATTACGCAGATAGTATCACCTATTTACCATTTTTCAATTTGTGAGTACCTATGCATCCCAACTAAGATACTATTGTAGAAATGTATCAAATTCCTACTGTTTGGACACGCTTTATATTTAGAAAAGTTATCTCATCTTTTTTGTATGTAAGGTAGGTCGAAATATCGCCCCTTTGAGCCATTACTTTAATCAGAGGACTAATTTATGTGCAATTTGTCTATAAATTGTTCCAATCTATTATCTGGACTCTTATCCAAAAGCATACCGAATTGTAATTCTAACACATAAGTTTAACACATCACCCAATTTTTTTGCCACCGTGACATTTTTCCGACTAAAAAGTGTTCCTAATATCGCCCATTATATGTTCCTACTATCGCCTATTTCCAAAATGGATTGAAATAAAATTTAACTTATGTTATGAGCCAACTTACTTTCAAAAACACGAAAATTAAGACAAAAGAAAATTGAAAGTAATACAAGACAGCCTTTTTTGCACTTTTAAGAACACAGTTAAAGATTTCTTTTAACACTTTCCCCCTAAATAAAACATCAAAGTAGAAAAGAACTGAAGAGCATTGTCAGAGGTGATAGAGCATTAAAAAGTGTATTTTTTAAGGATATTTTTAATATAGTAAAGGGTTAGGGTGATAATGAGAAAACTCAAGTGGGTGATATTGGGTGTTGAGAGTTAGGTGATTATTATCAACCTAACTCTCAAATATGGCATCCTCATTTTCCCATTGGAATCCCCATTCGAAATCGGATCGCAAACCAAAAAATAAATTAAACCAAAATGTAGCGAATTATAGTCATTATCACTGCCTCAAATGACTTGAACTTTGCTGATTATACAGAAAGCAATGAAACATGATTATTAATTCACCTAACACAAAAATCAGGAAAAATTCCCAGAGAAAAGAAAATGCAACATATGTTCAAATGGCCTGTATTCCTCAAATGTATTCCTCAAACAACTACTGAAGGAGGAATTTTTGTTGTTCATGTAGTTTCCACCATATACCACAAAAAACTAAGAAGAAACCGTAGTAGGCGATATTTGGCCCCCTACCTGAAGCGTGTTCTATAAGTAAATCTAAATAACCCTATAGGCTTCACCTAACTCTCTCTTCCCGTTTTCCCATTGCTATTTTTAGATCACAAATCTACCTTCTTCTACACCTGGTATGTTACTTTTTGCTAAAACTTCCAGTTTAATGAGAGTGCCTAATGCCCTTTTTTAATAGAAAATAGATTTGAAGTCTTCTGGTCCTATGACGATGAGGGAATAAAATCCCATTTCCCGAAATGCGAGTTAAACTCATTTCGAAAGCCCTACCTTTTTGTCATGAATCTTTCAACCTTGAATAGAAGCGTTGTCGGAACCGGACCTTATTTGAGTTTTATTGAATTTCATATCTTTTTCTGACAGCGGATTTTATTTGCAGCAATTCTCTAGTTGGTAATATATTGTTGTCAGGAGGTGGCGACTGACAATAAAGATCTGACTTCTGTATTTCTCGGTTAAAGAAAGAAAACTTTAAATGCTATATTGCTGTAAGATTAAAATAATTTTTTGTCTTAAAATAAATTTGCTATCAGTATCTCGGATAATTGATTTATCAATTATGTCTATACTTTTAAATACAACAAAAAACAGAAAATTGGATTTAAAAAACTGTTCCTGTTATTAGCGTTTCTCCTATATAAAATAATTTTAATTTAAGAGCTGGTTAAATGCATGGAAAGAAAGACTTTGGTTCAAGAAAGGTTCTGAATAATAGCAAAATGCACACCATTACTTTCTGTCTGTTATACAGTATTTAGCATTTATTACTTTTCTTATTATTGTATTGTAACAAAAAATCCCGAATATGCGTATCTTTATACGCACATTCCAAGAAATGCGTTTTTATATTTTTAAATATATATAATAAATTTGATACACAAAGGTGTCCTATATGATCAAATAATACATATTATACTTAAAAATTCTTTTTCTCTATCTGTAAACAGAAAAAAAATATTGGAAAACATTTCTTTAATAGGAAAAATCATGCATATCAGCTAAACGTTAGTATACAATATATGCACCGCATATGTTGATATGCACAATATTTTCGGTTACAGAGATGATATTTTAAAACAAAAAACACATTAATTCATTTTCCTCTTTACTTGGTTCCTCGTAGTTGTATAACTAAAGATATAGAATCGATATTAACACCATTTTATCTAGATTCATTTAAAATCTTCAGCTGTTTAATTCGATTACCATTTTATGACTTGCTTTTTTATTGTTTTCCAATCTTTCTATTCCAAGGAAAGTATTTTTCTGATAGCTGAGCTGTCCGATTCTGAAATAATGTATTTTTTGTGTATAATTCTCTAGGAACATACTTGAAATTTTAAAAAAGAATTCCTTCAAGTGAAACTCAAAAAGACTATCTCTACGCAACAAAAGTTCTAAAAAGTCGTTAATGGAATTCTGAACTATGGTCTGAATGATACTTGTTAAGTTTTGTATAGCCATTGGAAAAGGAAGTTGGCTAAAGAACAGGAAACACTTCTCTTGTGACCAAAGAAATATCTTCAGGCACTTAATAAAAGAAATCTATGTCTGGAAACCGAAGCATCTCACGCTTTGAAGTTAGTATAGAATTTGATTCAATGTTTTCAGATTTAAGAATATAAAGTATCTTTTGTGAAAAAACAATAAAGAAAACTTTTATAGGAAAAGCATTGTTTCACTAATGCTTTTCCTGTACAAGAAAATAATCATAAGTTAGAAAACAAAAATAATGCTCTTCAGCTTGAAAGAGCTTCTCTTTTCTCTAACCTGTGATGTAGACAGAGATTAATCAGTATTTCAGTCATATTCTATTTCAATCAAAACAACTAAAGATTTCGACAGCAATCATAAATAAAATATGAAAGGATTAAATCTTTACTATCGAAAAGCACATAGCTTTAACATTTTTCAAACTAAGTTTTCATACTAAGTCAGTTTTAATGTATCCATATCCATCGCGAAAATTAGCTTTTAAATAGTTATACGAAAAACTGTACAAAAGTTCCTAAGAAACCTCTGAAAAAACACAAAATACTTTTTAAGTATATTAAATCGATTTTTTACAATATCATACATACCGGATATATAGGGTTATTTTGACCTAATCTGCCAAACGAAAAGGGGTGATAGAATGTGAAATAATGTAAAATTCTGTGTGGAGCATAAAACAACAGATCAACCTCTTCCTAACCTTAACCGTCTGCGAGTTATAGCGGATAGACGTAAAATGCTCAAAGTCTAAAAAAAAACAAATTTGTGAATTTTTTGAAAGACATACACCAAACATAGCATTGAATCAGCGAAATAAGTTCTTGAAAACTTATCACAACAAGCAAACAAAGCAGCTGGGAGTTTTAACTTGAAAGCAAAAACATATATCTGAAATATGGTTCGGTTTTTAGTGAGAGCAAGCACTTCTCCAAGTGAAAGTCATGTATTGAAGATAAATATTCAGCATTTCAATAAGTAAAGTAAGACGCTGGATTTGGGAAGCGGGTGTTTTTTCAGGGAGGACGGGGGGAATCCAGAACATTAGATATAGAACAAGGAATGCAATGTTTTCTTGGAAATAAACAGAAAATACATTCAGAAATTTGGTGACATTTATTTTAATTCTGAAGATGAAGTTGCAAAATAATTTATAAAATGTTGGTAATAATCTTCTCACGCCTGTGAAGTATATTTCCGCATAAGTATATCGGTAATAGTGCATGGTCAAAAACTAGTCTTTCTTATTTGTAAGGAACCCAATATTCTCAATGAAATCCATAAAAATATTCTAAAATTTTCCTTTGAAGATTTTCATAAATAAGCTAAGCTACTGTTAATTTTAATTTCAGAAATTTTTAATTCCGAAGACAAATTTCAAAGATATTATTTTAAAAAAACTTTTTTTCTTCATCCTAATAATTCTTTTCGATGAACAAACGCTATATGTTATCAGTGGCCTCTGTTTGGTATCCGTGCATTTTTAACACTGATTTCTAAAATAATTTTAAGAATGTTTTAAATTATAACCACAGTAATGCTCTCGGAAATAAAAGTGATTGCAGTTTCCATTCGGTATGAGTAGTGGTGCATAGAGAAATAAATAAAACAAAACGTACAGAATAATTCAATATGAATGGTAGCGCGTATGCTAAAGCATCTTTGTATAAATGACTAACTTTTTTAGTTTCATAGAATGGTGAAGAAATTTTTGTGCGTATATAAGAGAAATACCACTTCCCTTTGACCGGTTTGGTCTAAAATTATATAAAATTATGCAATTTTCAAGAAAGGAACACAGGCCTAATTTAATCCATATAGTTCGTTGTATTTTCAAGTAAGAATATTAGTATACACTGCACACGTTCAGACAGAAGAATATAGTATCAAAAATTCCTTTTCAGCCCCCGGGGAAGTTCTTGTAAGACAAATTCTGCAAAAGTGGCAAGTCTCCCTTAATATCCAGTTCTTAATTCTTTTTTTTAAAATTGTTGAAATCTTAAATAGGAACTAGTCATCATAATCTCCGATATTTATGTTTAAGATTCCCTTTCAAGTGTGTAAGTACGAGTTACGAATGCTGACGAAACCACGCACTTTTGAACTTTTAATAAACTTGGAATCCACCTATTAAGCCGAAAAGTGCAATGTTTTTCTGTAAAAAAATGAACCTCTTCATAAAATTGTATTTAGATGAAATATGAAATTTCTGAACATAGAACACCTCTCCATATCAATGCACTTGGATTCAGAATCACTGAATCTTTGAGTTACGGAGCGTCCATTTATTCATTTTTTAATTAAAAATATTATAGATCCGGCATGTAAGACTGCAAGAATATGAGGATGAAAAGAACGAAAATACTAAATAAAAGTAAGTTTTGGACACATAAAAGGTCTTCTACACCCTGCACTTACTGGCATATATTTTAAACACACCTTACTAAAGTCTGTTTGCATTTATATTGCACAGATGGATATGCATGGGAATGAAATTCAAGATGCTCATAATTCCCAACAAATAAAAAAAGCTTCAAGAAACAAACTAGCTTCCGTATTTTATTCTTCATGTCATCCTCAACAACAACCTATCATTTTCTGCCATTTAAGACATTTTCTTTTCTGAACACTGAGTGTACGAGAAGGAACTAAACATCATCTCCCACCGTCCTGCGCCGTATGCTCCTTTTCCTATGCAGAAACTGAGACTATACGACTTACAGATAAAGGATATTGTACAACATTTTTCTGTATTGTTCAACATTCGAAATATTGTACAAAGTAGTAACATTATTGTGGAGTATATTGTGCTATCTGGATGCTTACAAACACTCTCTTTGTCATCCATAAACAGGAGAAAGGAATGTCATACTTTAAAACCCGAAGTTCACCTAAAATATTTATCTAACTCAACCATGAAACATACAAAAACAGTTGGAAGATTCCTTAAAAACTTCCTAGAAGAACAAAACTCCGACTTCTTATTATATTCCTCATATCAAACTCCATCCTCAACAAACCACTCTTATACTGATTTTATGCAGGAAATCCGTTAAAACACCGCAGTTATTTCTGAGATATAAATATAAACGACAACGGAGCATATCTTACAAGCCAGCTGGTTGACATTTTCACCGAAACTCGTAGTTTTTCGTGGTCATCCTATCTTAAAGCTGCGTCTTATCTGCCAAAAAAAGGCGTTTCTCTCCACTTGGAGTGAGCGGCATGCATAATGCATCCCGCTGCATCTGTGTTTATTGCATTATTCCTTCCTTCAAAACGGACTTACATCGTCCCTATATTTTTTATCTTTGCTTTTTTCTTCTATTCGAAGCGTTAATGTGATTGGACTACAAAGGTTAGGTGAAGATAAAAAATAGTTAAAGAAGTTTTCCTTTGAAGCAGGAAATTAGAGTGTTGTCTTGAGTCAGGGTGAGGGATCGCGGAACTGCGTGTATAGAGAGATTAAAGAATCAGAATAGCATAGTGCAAAGGAATCTATTGGCTCATTCTGAAAAACATTACTATTCATTAATTTCTAAAATTTTATTCATTAATGCGGTTTGAAACTTTTCCTATTGTGCAAAGATATTTACAAAGGTCTCTAACTGATGAACTGATACCCTAATTGATTATCTTTATTCAAGAGGAAAAATTTTCTGGATTAGTCGAAAATATTCCGATTTTTTTAACGTGGATAGAGAAAATAAACCTAATTTGTCAAGCTTTTCAATTAAATGCCTAGGATTGACCTACTTTTTAGCTTAAATGTTAGTCATTCAATTGATAAATGTTAATAAGATTTAATTTCTTTTAATTCACTTGCTGGTCATTTTTCCTTATCAGATTTATCTTACGTAGATTAAGATTATCCTAGTTTCCAAGGTGAAAGAAATAAAGATTTTTCACTTCGTATCATAGGTATTTTATTTGTGTTATTTGTGTGATTTGGTGAAAAAGACATTTCGATGCCCTAGTCACATATACATGGCTAGACAGTCAAACAGACATTTCACCGAAGGAAATTTTCAGATTCGGGGTAATCTTAAAAGTGAGGAATCAAAAATCCGGATGCTGAATTCTTTGAAGACTGTAAAACGGAAAACAACCTATGATATTAATTACTTTTAATAGAAACCTATTGGATAGTTATGAAATTATTCTCCACACCACTATTAAAGGCTTAATATGAAAGGCATAAAATATCTCTTTCTATCAAAGCGATCAAAAAAATTGTCAGTTTTGCTGCGGGTGATTATTTTTGAAACTCTTTCCTTTTTTAATTCTTTTTGTGCGTAAAACTAAAATTCCAAGATTTCCAAAATAGCTTTTTTGGAATTCGCAAAAAATCATTGAGCACATTTTATAAAAGATACAAATTTGTCTGATATGAACATTAATGAAAGTTTAAGAATATTTCATTATCTCTTACTAAACTGTCTTTTACATAATTAAATTCTACGAATTGATGGAAAATAAATAAAATAAGCTTCATGAGACTTTTATTGTTTTACCTTGTTTGCCAGGCACACCTTTTATCTGCGTCATCAAGTGTCAAAGTACTGAGTTGATTTTTAACAAACGTCATCGAAATATCAGGGAATAAACACAGTATACTTCCTTTTCTGTGAGAAACACATTATTCAGCACGTTTGCACTAAAGTTTTCTTAGTTTATTGGGTCCAAACTCAATCAAGAAAAGTGAAAACGATTTGATACGGCCATCGGGTTTAAAAGTAGAAAGTGTAGCCTTGTATCGATAATGTATGTCCCTTGGAACTTCGAAGGAAGTGGTATTAAACGCAGTCAATTGAAGCGTTGGTGTGTTTACTGGGGAGTAAAGATACCCCCAGATAAAGAGTTAGCTATCGAGGGGTTATTTGTTGATTCAGTTACATGTAGGAGCTATTTAATGTGTAATATTTTTGAAAATTGTGCTATCATGTTCGGTGCTAATGTGGTTCTCACAGCTCACTAAAAATAAGAAAATAAATAAAAATTCAAAGTATTAATCACAAAAGTTCCAAATACAATTCACATGGAAAATAGATAGCTCAGTAAGAAGAAAAGTCTAGAAAATACCAGTCACCTTTCCAGTCCACAAAATACCAATTTCTCTCTTTTTTTGCTGAGTTATTTACATTTTTATGAAATATTGGTTGTGGTGGAAATATAGGCTATTTAGGTATCAACTCGATAGATATACAAGAAGATCGGAAGCCATGACAAGAGTCATCCAAACCCAATTATCGGCTGTCAAAAAATCTCCTCAAACATGTTTCTGTGCGGCTACCAAATGGTTCCTAAACCTCAATCCACACTTATTTGAGCCATTCTGAGCTAAGTTTTTATTTGAAACCTTTTATTGTAATTCATAATTTCTAAAATCTTTTTTTAAATTCATTCCAAATCTAGTTTTAAACTTCTAAGATTTTTACAAAGTTGCCTTTTTTAACACTCAGGTTTAGGAAAAATCCATAAGAACAGGTATTTAAATGAATATCTAAAGCAATTCAAGTGCAAGGAAAACCTACTTTCATCTTTTTATATCTTAAAGTAGTTTTACTTTCATAACTTATTAATATTACTAATCAAATTCATCGCATAGTGTAATTATCAATCTTTTTTTCAAAAAAAATGAATAATTTACATTAAACACATAAATTTAATTACTACTATCTGTTATTTCAGTTTCAACTCCAACACAGGATAGAAATTCGGGATAGCGACAAAAGGGCAATCAAAACAAAACACAAATGTCTAGAATAGCAAGCATATATCAAAGGACCCATTGAAGAAAATAGTTTTCCTTTTCTTGAAAAAAAGAGAATGCATTTTGTTCTTGAAGTAGAATTTCGTATGTCGAGTAATTCTTTTTCGCATATGCAACTGTCAAAAAAATGGGAGTAGAATTCTTCCTCAAAAGATGTTCTTTAAAGTCATACATCAAAAGCAGTCAAAAATCGACACACCAAAATGGAGATTTTTTTCATCGATATATTGGTTAGAGACATGAGATAACTATATTTGGAACACTTCTCTTCTTATCGCGTTTTCTTAAAGTTTTTCATTCTATAAATGATTTTTCAAGGGCAGAAAATTTTCACTTCTTTCGAAGCTGACATCAAAGAAGACTATTTATGATTCTTTGGTGCCTCTTTTATGGTAATGACAGAAACAGAATCATCTAACTAATACTTTTCACAATTTGTCAATCACATCTTGGGTAATGTCAAAGTTATTACAATAAACAAATGCCACAATTTTCCACTGAATCAAGTTCAAAATTAGAAGGGTGACTAAATTATGATAGTAACATTCTCACATTTATAAATAACTGTGATACAAGCTGAAGAATTTCTGTGCATTCAGATGTTTCCATTTCATGGATGCACAGAACTAATACCTATAGTTAAGAGATTTTAGTTTGAGTTCAAATTTTAGCATAGAGATATTTTTATGACATTTATTTTTTATAAATTATATTCTCAATTTTTTGCACGCACGTTATTTTTATGAATCATTTTCAAAGATACGTCACCAAATTATCGCCTTCCTCAGCGCCACTTCACCATTTCTATATAATCTGTTACCACTCTGTGTCAAATAATTTTTTGTGTTACGAGACCACAAAAAGCACCTTAATACAAATTCGCGTTCTTTTATACAGGCGTCCATAGTTAAAGTTCACCAATTCTGAGTTGCCTACAGGTGATACCATTCATCAGAAAAGTGACAAACGTTTTGGATGACTTAATAAAATGATGGGAAAAACATTCAAGAAATAAAAAAATTAGTTCCAAATATTGCCACCAGAAGCTTATTACAGTGAAAATCCGTAGTAGACATACAATAATATTTACCGTGTAGCGGCTGTTATAAAATCTATAAATGTTTGGGGAGAACTTGTTTTTATTGTACTAGCGGATCCAAATGGTCTTGAATTTAGCAAATTGTGTTTCGTTCGTAAAATTGTTTTTTTCTAAACCGCTGATTCCGCACCAGTAGTTCTACGGAAAACTTGAACTCTGAAGGACGTCGAAAAGGTCTGATCCCTAATAAAGGACTTCGAAAAATGACAATCAAATTTGAAGAAACAGAATCCTTGTCTGTTCATCCTGTAAGAGGAAGATAACCCGTTTCTATAGAAGTAGTAGAGAAAGCTATTTTTAAGGAAAGGAGAAAGAAGCTTCAAACTTTCAGGCTAGTACCAGTTTTCGAAACCAATTCTCAGCGAACAGCGAATGTTTGTAGGCTTTACAATAGTTACTGCATCACGTTGAAAACACTCTGTATGTTTATCACGGGTTTTCACGATAATATACCCTGTGGTGGAAACATGACCACATCACCGTTAAACTTTTTCCGGTGGGAATAACTCAAACAGCAGGTGTATGGACTTTTCCACCAACATTGAAGAACTTTCGATGACGTATTACAGTAGCTGTGCTAGCGGACCAACTGATATGATAAAAAGCGTGCAAAATGAAATTCAAACAAGAGACCAGATCTTTGTTGCAGATGACGGAGAGCAGTTTGAAAACAAAAAATAAAGGTATCTTGTGATAAGTAGTTTTTTTTTATCTTTTTAACCCGTTATGAGACGTCACAGTTTCGGAAATTGAGAGTAAACAAATGTGTATTTTAAGCGTTCTGTTATTCGTAGTAATGTGCATAAAGTGTAGTATGCATATAGTGTGCATAAGTAATTCGTTGTAATGTGCTACAATTTTGTATTTTACTTTTTTCTCGTATCTCCTACCGCTTTCGAGATAGGAACGCTAACTCCGTTGTTAGCTGCCCAGTGGCGCTGTAACCGATCTCACCGTGTAGCGAATGGTCACTTTACTATACCTAGACACCAAGTTTGTGGCAATAGTTGTCGCCGTTCTCAAGTTAATGTGCGGTAGAAGGACTTTAGTGGACACCCTGTATTCATATATATACCGTGTACGCCGAAAAATATACCGCGTGCTAAGGGTTACAGGGGCATATATATGCGGGGATATTAACTTCTTGAGCCATTCCAACCATAAAAAGTTATGGACTGGAAAAATGTTCCCGCGTATCAATCTACCCCAACTCCTCCATATATATAATCCACTCATGCTTTTGCCTTTACCTACAGGTTTTTGATTAAAAATCATTTTCTACTTTTCAGTACACTAATGAAAGCGTGTTCTTAATTTTTGTTTTCATTTTTATTAAAACTAAGAAACAAAACTTTTATATTCAGCGTATTAAGAAAAGCATTAAACAAATGCTTGGATACTGTTAATAACCTGAAATGTAAAGAAATAACATCTGTACTTAAACGTTTTTGGTTAAAAAATTCTTTAAAGTTAAATATTTTCCCCGTAATCTCACAAAATGGTTTAGGACAAAATAATTGATGCAGTTGTTAAATATTCTAAGCTATGCATATATTCAACTGTATTAGACTATGGCTCCATTTCATCTATCTTCTTTTCCATGTCTGTAATTCTCAAAAAGCTTACTATTATTTCTTTCGCTAGAAATAATGCACCCAAAGATGAAGAAAAAATTAAACTTATATACTTACCTACGTTAATTTGCCACCTCATTTGGCTGACAAATGAGGCGGTTAATTAAAGAAAGATTCTTTGGGAAATATATATTTTTCTCTATGCTCTCTTGGAACCACTATTACATACGCTTCCATAAAAAAATTATTATAGTCTAGTTGTGAAAACGAAGGTGATGTTTCTGCTGTTGGGTGATTAAAAAGTACATAAAGAACCAATTTTTCAGTTATATTTTTTGTTAAATTTAGTACAGTCAGATCTCTACTAATAATAAAAGCAAATGTGTGTCTGTTTGTTGGCTTTCTACAGGACAAAGTCATTCCTCGCAGAACTACTAAAATTGGTACACATATACTTTGGAGGGTAGGAATGTATATTTTGATGCTATTTTATTGAAATTCTAAATGGAGTTTTAATTCAGTAAAATGTAAGTGGAATTTTGGCGTCTTTCTTTGAAAACTTCAGAAAATATTATCACACAAATAACTTTCGCACCATCTTAAAATTCAAATAATTATCTTTTTAATATTTTGAAAATTAGTTGCGCAATTTTTTCCCTAATTTTGACAATTTATTGAAAACATTTTTATGCTTAATTTGCATCAATATTTTTCGTTATTGCAATGAATTTTTAAACCATTTTAAGTGTTTCTAGAAATATTTAGCAGTGTTTATTTCTTCCATTTTTAAAAGCTATGGAATGAAGAAACGGTTTGTTTTTCTTTCTTCCTTTTTTTCATATTTTTATAGCAAACTCGTAGTGACTTTTTATCTATTTAATTTAATCAAATCATTTTTAGGGTCTATTAACAAATCCCTGTAAGATAGTAAGTAACGTATCCGATATACTGAAAGATTATACTTAGTATTGTTTTTTATTAATTTTTTATCGTCATGTTTTAGTCCAGCTAACATGCTGTTAGACATCTTCCTATAATAAAGGTACAAAGGTGCGCTGCAACATTTTAATGTTAGAATCAACTCCACGCTTTGTCTGAAAAAGAAGAAAACAAATTTGAGGCACAGCGTAAGACAATGTACGGTTACACATTCTTCTTACAAATGTGACGTCATGTTACATGACTGCATTGGGAAGTCATGTTCACATTGAAGAGAACAGGTGGAAGTCTGCTAACAAAACACGGCAGGAATGTCTGTTATAATTTGATGTTTAAAAACACTTTATTGAAGGAATTATGAATATTTAATTATGCATAAGACTTAACTGAAATTAATTACAATCAATATTCCCGGCGAGCCAGCTTGTAGCCAAAGGCGGCTGGTTTTTAATAATGGGGTTTTTCTTATAGATTGTTATTGTATCGCTAGTGCTGGGTGCACGCCTTAATGAATTGTCGTTGGCGGTTTTCGACGCGTTTATATAGAGTTTTTATTCGAAACCTCAAATGTTTAACTTTTCTAATTTTGATGTTTCAATAATTGAAGTCCCTTTATAAAATCAGCTGTTACAGAGATTATTGCTATAATAAATTTTTTGTCATACAATGACTTGTTTGTCTCCAGTCTCACATTCCAAATAATGTTTACTAAGAAACAAAGAAAAAAATAAACGGAAAATAAGAACTGAGGATATTTCGACCACAAGATTTTAAATTTTTTTTTTCATATTACCTTTCCAAAAGGAAGCAGCGTTTCTCGCAGTATAGTGCAACATTTTCTGTTTTGCTTCGGGCCTTTCTTAAACAATCAAAAGACGAAGATAAGTCTTCTAACGACGATATACTTTTCCCCACGTATTCTCAGTTCGGTAGTCTCTTTGATAATTGTTTTTTTTGTTAAAAAAATAACTGACTTACACCACAAAAAAGAGGAAGTTTTAGGTTTCTTTAGACCATTTATCTTGTGTTGTTATAAAACAACCCAAGAAGAAACACTGGAAATGTTGGATAAGTCGAAAGAAGAGTAAGCTATATTATAGAGAGTCACACCAAAATAACTTGATATAGCTTTATCTTGTTATTAAACTGTTTTCTTGTAATAAAGATTTATTGTGCTCATGGCAACTCTTTGTTATTTGATTTAAGGAATGAAATGTCATTTTAAAGAAATTTGAAATGAAGGGTAACAAACAGAACTTTCCAATAAAACTGAGATTCATTCATGATTTTTTAAAAAAAGCTATGTTATTTTTGTAAACACGTTTAGTTTGGAAGCTAAATTCTTGCTTATAGTAAAACAAATTAACTTCTGCATGACAGTTACGGATAGGTGATTTCGTTTCTTCACACATTAAATCTTAGTTACTGATATGAAAAATTAGCAACAATAATTTTTCCAAGAAAAGCTATATATAAAAAAATGGAAAAACATATTTTTTAAGAAGCAGTTTTTGAAAGACCAATATTCTGCTCTATAAGGCAATGAGTTTAGTTTACTTATATTAACATCCCGTTTTTGAAACAACACGAGGGCTCTTTTGGGACTGACCTCGCATATTTTAACCGCATCAGATGGTGAGGACGATACCTGAAGCGACATCTCAGCTCCAAACTTCTGCGCCACACCATTGGGAGAACGTTTTAACCCACAATGTATTATTTAACGTCCAACAGGTCCACATACATGGCGGAACGTCAGTGGAATCGGGTTTCGAGCCTGGAAACCTCCACCCCCGAAGCCGTGACTTCACCACTAGGCTACTGCGCCCTTAAATCATTAAATCTGAATGTCGAGATATTCAAGTCAATCTCATCCAGAAGTCGCTTTGGTTTCTAATATGTTGTATGAACCATCCGTTCAGTTCAGCAGTTGAATTCTCCCTGATATTATATAAAAAAATTAAACTATGGAAAAGACATAACCACCGTTGATCAATCTCAAAGAGAGGTTTGATTTTGGTGCTCCAAATAGTTTATACTAGATATACGAATTAACCACTATTCATTTTTAAAAGAACTTATTTATATATTATAAACAGGTTGGAGTGGCCCTCACCAGATTTCTCGCATTCTTACAGAATATTGCACTTTTCGTGTTTCGCAAAATAGAGAGGAATAACGAGTATGAGTGGGATTTCTTCCTTTAGACAGATTATGTCCAAAATTCGACATGTATCAACAATCATACACTAAATATCAGTTACCTAGGTTAGGCGTTGTATAGTTATCGCTTTCATATGCACTCGAATAGGAAAAGCCTATAAACATCCAAGAAGCGTATTTCATCTAAAATTTGATAGCATTTTTTTAATTTTGGTTTTAAGACCTCACACCAAATTTCATTCTTGTAAATCTTCCGTTTTGGAGTTATAGACAGACACAATGCCATAAAATATGTATTTTCGACTCTAGGAGTTTTAAAGTCGATATTAATCAAAATCTGGAGGTCGAATGTTTTGACGATTGCAGAATCTTCTCTTATACTTTATATAGGGTCTTCACTGTCATCGTCGTCCAACAGCTAATTTCTAAACCGTTAGAGAAAGGCATATACTTTCAGTTGGAAAAATGCTTTAAATCAACTAAAGAATTTTATTTTATGTTCCATGAGTCAATAAATGCACTGCAGAATAAATTACGAGCCTAAATTTTTATGCAATCCCCAGGTCATATAAGTTATATTTAGCAAAATATTCTTGAAACACAAATATTTTAAATAAAAAGAAGTTCCACTCTTCTACGAGTAAAACTGATTGATTTATGCTTTGAATTTCTTGAGTTGAGCTTTGAATTTCATAAATTTAAATCAAACAGCGGCGTCTTCAAGTAAGTACTTCGCGTTTATTAAAGGATATTCTTCGAGGCGGTTATTCAAATGATCGAAATCGACTAAAACAGCGATATTCAAAGCTTCATAACTAAATCAACTTCAGTCACAGGACAGTGGATTTTTTCTTGTTTAAAATACTAGTGTGCCTAGATATTTTACTTAATATAATTAGTAGGACAGGGGGACTGCATGAAAATGTAGACTTCGTATTTTTTTCAGCAGTACATTAATGTACTCAAAAAGCATATGGCACACCTAACTTCACTCGCTTCTCAAACCGTTAAATTCAACTATAAATGGAAAATGATAGGTTTAGGATTCACTTTCAGCTTTCTTTTTTAATAATAGATGGCAGCACAAATGAAGCATATCCATGAGTTTCAGATATGGCACGCTTTCTAAAAGCCTTATTTTTCAATGAATTTTTTCTAATTTTTTTTTGTGGTTCCAAAAAAAATGGCGGAAAAAATTTGCTACGTTATTTTGTTGGCTGTATCTGAACCTAATTATTCTATATATTTTTTAAAAATTTAAAGTGAAAGCATACGTGTAATCGTAGAATAAATTTAGGTGTGCCAACAGATGCCATACTGTGCCGCTCAGGTTACGTGACAGGACTCTATGACGGAAAGCGAACATCAGTGTCTTTATTTCCTGTTTTTCTCTTTTTAGTGGAAAATGAACTCAAATCAAGGAATATTGCTGAGGAGGCTTAGAAGTTTTCGAAATAACTGACCCTTAATCCGGGTGTCTGGAGTTTTGTGGGTTTTTTTCTAGTAGCTCCGGTCATCTTTACTCAGAGCTGCACGAATTTTTTGCTCTCGATTTTAAGTTTCGTTACCGTTCGTTTTATATAATTTTGCAAATATTTTTTAATTATATATATATTATAGCTTATTTTTTATTGCAAATACAATTGTTGTTAATTTTTATTGTAAATTAAATGTATTGGAAATGGCGAGGAGAGGTCTACTAAGTCTTTCCGAAGAACTGAAAATGCTTCAAGAATTTCCCTCGTATAACGAATCTGAGAATGCGGATAGCAGCGATACTGAGGAATACACTCTTGGAAATAGATGTATGTATATATATATAAAACTGTAAATATTTATCTCATTTACTCATCAAAATAACCAAGATTTTTTTTTCTTTTTCTTTCTTTATTCTCTTCTTTTTTTTGGGGGGGGGTTAGTGTAGTAGGCCTCCTTGTGGTGCATCTTGGGTGATGCTAAACCTACTACACGGGTATAAAGTGATGTTTTTTCATTCATAAACAAAAGATTTTACTCATTTTCGCTCTTCACTGCAATGTTCACTTAGTCGCACTTTTCAGAGCTCTAGTGGCGCAGTTATCCAGCTGATGGCACATCCACAAAAACAAAACGGTGAGTATAATCTTTACGAAATTTTACCTGTGTACTCCTTTAGGCCCAAATAGACTACGTACAACTTTTTTTTGTTTGAGTTTAAACTTTAAAGGGTAGTGCGACGCAAACGGATATAGACTATTTTAGAAATTTACAAATAAAAGGTTCGTTTTAAATAAACAAAAATAGGATAAAGTATTATAAAAAATGAATTGCATCAATGGGCTCAAAAAATTTCTAGTCTCTTTTCAAAACTCATTCGCAATGATAAACATCGATTAAAATATTGTATCATAAATAGCTCATTTAATCAATTTTCGGAATCAATTTTTCATTTTATTTTTCACAGCTTTTCTTCAAGACCCAATTCTTTTTTTGACACAGTGACGTTTACCTACGTTCACTTCTTGAAATATAGAACTGCTGACAAATGATTTTCGCACTGGGAAAAATGCTTCTTTCAATTCTTCTTCGTAACCGTTACTTTTTCCTTTCATCATTTGTATTGCATTGTTTCGGTACTTTTGTCATGCTGTTCTTCTGATGATGGCCTGTCAGTAGAAAGACATCCATTGATCCAGTCGATGAAACACACATACAGAAATTTTAAAACATCTCTAAGTCATAAGGATAAAAAGAAATTTCATAAATTCCAAACAATTTCTTAAAATGTTGAAGGCATTCACTAATCTAGCAGTACCTGGTAAACAAAGCAACTATTCGTCCACATGTCACTATGCTATATTTTTTGTATCGCTGTATGAGACAATTATAAAATGACTAAAAATTCATAATCGTATTTTATTTAAAAAAACAAATTTCAAATATGCAAACAGTTACAAAAGTGAATACTTTTTCATCATATTCCAACACTGATCATTGATCCATCTGTACTTTATTTACTTCCGAAACCAAATGGATAATTCATTTTCTACCGTCGCTCATCGCCAGAATTCTGCAAATAAGAAGGAACCCAATTCCCAAAAGCCTGGGGAACAAATCATTAAACTAATCTCTTCACCCGATAGCTCAGCTGGATTAAACGAACAACTTCCTTGATCAAAAGGAGAGCCGATGCCTATTCGTGCCTTTATCTGACGAATTAACTTTCATTCCATCTAGGGTCAGAGGATATTTCTAAGGAAATGCCTCTTCCTAATACATCCCTAGTGTGTGATTATATGAATCAGGTTGGGTTCCCACTTCCTGTCCAGGAACACAAAAATAGCTCTTTCTGAATGTGTTGACGTGCCGAAGTCATACAAAAGGAGATACATTCATTGGCACTTAGTGAATTATTCTCCTTACGTAAACATAATAATTACAACAAATGAACATAGGAGACTCATTAAGGCTAGATGTGTCTTAAAAGGTAAATATAAAACGCTAACTTATGTATGTGTCAGTAATAATACTGGTCTAAAAACATTCAAGAGGAAAATTCTCAATTTATAAAGTGCTGGGCAAAAACTTAAAACTTGCGTTTTTCAGTAAAATATTGTCTGCTATAAATTTAAGGACATTAATCTTTCCACTAAAGGTTACAATTTGATAAATGAATGTTTTCATATTCAAATTAAACGCTTATTTTTGGGATAAACTAACTGTTTATGATTTTAGGCAAAGACAAACTAATATACGGTATTTCTGTTCTTACTATCTTAATTTTGTTTTAACATATATACACTGTAATTATTTACGGAAGTTATCATTTGCAGGTATTGTACCACTAAATAAAGTTTTACTTTCAAGTACTATACCAACAAATTAAGAAGTTATTTGCAGGTACTGTCAAAGTGAATATTGCTTCTGTAAAATTTTTTGAATGTCTTTTTTAATACTCGTAATTATGAAATTTAATTTTACTTTGCGAGATTTTTACCCTGTTTCGCCGGAGGGATGCAATGATTTTGGTTTCCATTTTATTTGGTTTTGAGTATTCGTGTTCCATATATATAATTTAATTTGCTACAGACAATATATTTACTGAAACGTCAATGACAAAATTGTACCCCTTAGAGTGTTACGAAATAAATCAAATTCCCAATCCTGATGACCCCCATAAGCCTATTCGATGTAAAAACATCAAATTACTTGCCATTAAAAAACTTAACACCCTGAGAGCACAAAGAAAGAAACAAAATAACCGTGTATCATTTTATATTGCGTCCGAATAACTTAGTCGGTAACTCTCGGGTTTCTTGACTTGAAAGTCGCAGGTTCTATCCAGCCGGCGTCTTTTTCTTCCTTTCAAATTCATGATTAATCTCTTTACCGGACATCAACTTTGAACTGCTCCTATTAATTCAATAATTGACAAAACTACATGCTGTTTTTTTTTATTTGATTCTCGATTTTCTTATGCATATGATCGTTGCAAGAATTTTTCTTTTCGGGCATGGAATCATTTCATTTTTTTAGTTTTTAAAAAAAAATTGAAAAAATCATCGTTTTTCCTAAAATGGAGCTCGATGGTGAATTTTGTTTTTCAAATAATTTCTTGTTTTTAATCCTTTTTTCACCATTTAAAAGGCTTCTACAATATTTTATTGCCCTTTGACAACCATTTTAAAGTGAAATTTGTGTGATTTTGTGTCTTTTTTTATTTGAAATATCCGGTATTGTCCGGATGCCGGACATGGGGTAACTTCCTTAATTTTTCATCTAGAGGCTTGAAATTTCATTTATGCTTTAATCTTTGCAGTAGTACACAGTACTCCAAAGGAAAAAATTCTAACTCAATTATTTCTTAATTCCGACTGAAGGGGTTAAGAAATTAAATTCTGGCTAATAAGTTGAAAGGATATGTCTTTAAGATTCATTATGTTATTCGAATTTGCTTCTTTTCCAAATTTAATTAATTGTCAAACATGTTTAAAATAACTCATAATCTAAATTCCTTCTCTCTTCCCCATACTAGCAAACATTCTAAGTTAAAAATGTATAAATGATTCAAGAGCTTTTAATTTCCTCTCATAATGGAAAAATTAAATGAACAAAATATTAAATACCTATAAATGACCTTTATTCTTTTATCAAAAGGTGCATTCCCTGCAAGTAATAGTATCCAAAAATGAACAGCATATCCACACCATAGTTTTTAACAATGGTTTAAAAAGAAAAGATTAAATATTTGTAGGCACAATGGAAACGATTTAAATATAAGCAAAGTAATAAAAAGTATTGTTGAAACATATATTTAAAAAGATCTTTTAGAAATTATTGAAATTATGCTGCATATTCATCACCACATAATTATTTTTTAAATCTGTAAATAACGTTTCATCCACAGGTAATGATACGTATTGTTGTGATTAATCCTACTTGATATAGTGCAACTTTTCAAATCCATGACTCAAAACTAATGCTTCCTAGTGGTCACTCTCCCAAGTAGTGACCGTGCCCCATGCTTCTTAATTCCGATGACCCGACAACAACCTGTGCATAGCGGTTAGCGTACTGTACCCGAGAAAAACTCTTTTGATTCGTAGGTACTGTGACTGCGAATAACATTTTATCTGTATGCAAGCAACTATACGTTATTAATAAAACTTTTAGTATCGTCATAAATTATTCTTTTGGTACAGGGTCCATTTGATTAGATTGCATGTTCACATTTTATTTTTTTGTGGTTAACAGCAGAATGCTTCGAGAATCATGTCTTTACTGATGTACCACTATTTAAAATTTCTATGCCCATTTCCAGTAGTCATCACGAATCTTCAGTATGTATTTTAATAAAAAAAAATATTAAACGATTAAAATGTAGGGATATTGTATTATTTTTTAAATTTATTTTGCTGCACATTTTTATCCATAATTTGAATTTCACAGCTCTTATTAAAACGGTTGATATCCAACCTCAGTTGGACAGTTGTCTTTGAAACTATCCTTGAAGATACGTTTGAAGGGAGAGTTTGGTAATGTAAACAATTAACAGTTGACTAGAACAATATCTGGGTTGATGACTCAATTTGTATTCTTCTGCACTGTATCAATTTGAAGATGCTCGTTGTAACGTATATCACACCACCATACATAGAAGACATATGAAATGAATCCAGACACGAATTTTAAAATTCCTGACATGAAATAGAGCTTTGTTAAATGATTGTTGGAAATCACTTTCAGTCAGCTAAACGTTTTGCGTTTTCGTATTTACGTTGTGACCTCCAATTTCTTTGCAGGAATTCCATTGGTAGCTGTAAAGATTTGAAACCGGCATTCGATATCAGGTAGTAAATAACGACGGAATTGTGATACTAACTTTATTGTGTTTTAAAATCTTCGGTAATTTGTGAACAAAACAAAACGAAATAACTTAAGTTTCATGTAGGATATTTGCTTATACTGTTTAATACAATTTTTACTTATATAAATACTCATAATTCCTGAAAAATTCAAAACGACTTGGAATCTAAGAAGTGATTTCTACCAGTGAAATAAAATTCTAAAAGAAATCCGTATTTTCTCATAAATTTCATGTGTGCCTTAACTCATTATACATGTTTTGAGAAAGTATTCTTTGTACAAAATAAAACTACTGTAGAGTTCCAAATCAAATGCCCAATAAAAGTGATTGTTTGTTAATAATGATAATATATTATGTTCCCCACGTATTTCCTTTCGTCAGATATAAAATCTATTTATCTTATTTTTATAGAAACCTATTATTAGTCGTAAATACTGGTATTGTTGAATACGATCAATTACGATCAGAAACCCGATACGGAAACCAACGTTTCATCTTCAGATATAAAATCGTTTACAGAATAAAAGTTTTCAAAATATATGTAGAAATTACACAGTTATTGAATCTTTTGAAACATTTTCTAGTTATCGGACATGCATCTTACAATTTGGAAACAGATACAATAGAATGAATGTGTGCATATCAAAAATTCTAAGCGAAGGTTTACAAATCTTCTATGAAGAATAATAGGTTTATTGTCGTTTTCATACAAGAGAACTTTTCATTCAAAACCTTCTTCGGATACTCATAAAAAAATAATCCTAAATTAAGTAAAAAAAGCTTGTATGAAAGTAATTCGCAGCACTATCAAACTTCTTAATGACAATGGGTAAAATCTTTTTGTAGTGAACTATACATATGAGAATATAAAATTAACAGATAATAGTTCAAATCCGTAGAAAATCTTGAAGGGAAAATGAGCAAGTTTGAATGAATTGACACAAGCGGTTCTTCTCAGAATAATATAAAGTCCACAGTGGGAACTGGCGTGCAGTAGTTTCATAATTCTCAGTGCACTGAAAGCAACAAGACATTTTATATGCTGAAAATACCATTTTGGGTGAAAAGGTTATGATGAAATTGGGTTCCGAGTATAAGAATACTAGTAAGGATACTCTGTGTTTTAGAAAGTCAAAATTAAATAATAAATTTGAACTTCATTACGAAACAATAAGAACTGCCTTACTCATTTTTGGTATCGATGTATTTGGAGAAATGACTACGATTCATAAAATTATATCACGAATTCATATCGTCTTGATGCATTTAATTCCCATTTATATTGTGTATGTCAGCTTTGCAAGTTTATTTGACCATACAATAAATACAGAAATTTTGTTGGGATTTGCAGTTGCTAGCTTATTTCCTTTGGCGATTCAACACAGTATGAAACGAAAAAGGATTGCATTGAGACATGTATTTGCTCAATATTACAAAATATACGCTCTTCAAGCAAGCATGTTTGAAAAGCTACGAAGGAAATCCCTTAATTATGTCCTCATAAGCATTTTATCGATCTCAGTAGTTTTATCTGCTATTTCTGCATTAACCATGTCAAAGCATAGAAGTTTAAAGCTGTACTACAGCTTTTTTGTATATTTTCAAGAGGATGTTATTGGAATTACCGTCCGATTTTGTATCAATCAGCTGATATTTGCATATCAGTACGCGTATCCGTGTATTATAGCAATGGTGTATAACGTTCTCTATTACGACTTTAGTGAGTTTCTTTTCAGATTCCATGAAAAGCTACTGTCTCTACAAAAAACACTGAATCGAAATGAGATTATGGTCATAGCGAAAGCACACTGTTTATTCTTTGAGACTGTGCACCAAATTCAAGATTCGACGGCTCTTATCTGCTTCTTTTTCCTATGCTCTCAGATGACTGTACTGTATGGAACTCTCTCTGTATTCGTGCTGACCAAGACGGAAGACATCAGCGTGCCTCAGATATGCGAGAATGTCTTGATAATCCTTCTGGTGCCCGCATCCATTATCAGACTAGTGCTGTCTGCCTCGAGAATCAGCGAGCAGAATAAGAAAATACAAATTACCATCCTAGTACTGAAGGACAGGCTAATAAGACAGTCTAACACCGACTTGGAAACTGTTAACCAACTGAACCTCATGAAAGAAAGACAGTTCCCAGTTATTTCGGCCGCAGGATTCGCCGAACTGTCTCCGAAGTTCATGCTGAGCATGTTCGGTTCCCTTTTCACCTATGGTTTGTTGATCATAAACTTGAAGCACGAATAACGAATTGATAGTATCTCTTTCATGACGTCATTCATGTGCAGTTTTTTCTACTTATATGAAAACAGATTTATGCATCTCGTGTTGAAATAGTAAGAATCGTCCGAATTGTTCACTTTTTACCTCTTGTAATACTTTTGAATCTCTGGTCCGTATCTTCTTTCAAATTTTATATGTCCAAATCCTTCATCACTTAAACTGATTCTAATGAACCTGGACTCATCAATAAATAGAAAGACCTCCCACTAACCTTTGCTAGACTGTCAATGCTTTCTTCGCCATACTAAACAGGCTCTCCTGTGCATCTATGCCTGACTTCAGATATAGGGAAGAGATTTAGAAGCCTTCTATTTGCCTATTCTGGAGTGCATTTGGACCTGATTTGAATGTTATATATGAAAACTCTCGTCTATAAAAGGATCATCTGATAGATGAAATCCTGGAAAGTAAGGATGGTCGGCATATGGATTGGCCAGCCAACTCTCCGGACACTAACCTCACACAGCCTGTCTTGGATGCTCTATGAAGGGCAATTGCAACTCGCACTCCCCCTTCCAGAATCATCCAAGACTTAAAAAAACGTTACTGGAGAAGTGGGAACGATTGCCACCTGGACTCATTAACTACTTAATTTCGAGCATGAATTCACTTTACAAAAGATGTATAACATTATGAGGGGATCACACACCCTATAAACCTCGTTTATTTTACCCATCTCTTAACGAATATGTTATATTTTCCTGCGTTGATAACCCGTCAACACGATCATGCTTTGGGATCATTCATTGCTATATGGTATTTTTTGTACTATATCAAGCTTGTACATCCCTCATTTCCTTAACTCTGTCCCATACTTCTGGAGATAATCGTCTAAAAAATTGTGAACATCAGTGAGTTATTTTAATATAGAAAAGTGTTAAATAGACTTTACAATTTAAACTAGCATGCAAAACTTCTTGAAATTCATCACTAACTTAAGTGTAAAGGTTATTTTATAAATATGCAATCACATGTAGTAAGTCCCTCATCTCGTCGGTAAGTGTGTAGCCCTATCTCTAAAATTTAGAAATTTCAAAGAGAAAATTACTATTAGTATCTGGGATGTACTCATTTTATTTAGCAATACTTATGTGCTGGATTTGTGGTTATAAAAAGTAAAATTTTACATTTTTATTATATTTCCAAGTGAGAGTAGCACTGATATCTACCTCAACAGTAGACTTAGTTCGCATTCTATAGAGGTAGTTATTTAATCTGATATAATTCTTTCAATTATTTTGTATGCTTGCACAAAGATATTTACATAAGCATCAAAATCATATGGCATGATTAAGTTTTCATTAATGACACCCTGTTTCGTTCTTGTTGGATTATTTTTGTTTAATTATCGAAATTCCCGTTGATTTAACACTTTCAGCAATATTTGCAATGGTTACTATGTCAAAGAATACCTTTACCAATTAGAAAAAGTCAACTTTCGGTATTTATTTCCTTGGGTTTGCTAGTTGACGCTTTACAGGAGTTTTGACTCAGCCGGCCTTCATACCTCTGAACACACAGCAGTTGCAGTTGACGTGACTGTACCTGATTATCGATCACTTTATTAAAAAGATCTAGTGAAATGTGACGACTTTCATGATACTTAATTATTAAGAGCAAGACCCCTTTCTGGTGGAATTTTGGGTATGAAACTTTTCGTAAGCATTTTAGCGAAAGTATCTAAGGTCATCCCCTGTTTCCTCTGATGCATTGTATTGAGTCATGTCATAGGGTGTATTAGTACTCAATTTCCCAAACAGTTTGGCTTAGTTACCCCTAATCAATTTTGATTTAGTTTAGTTTAATTTTATTTACGTCTCGTTTTGAAATGACGCGAGGGCTATTTTGGGACGGACATTGTAATTTTGATCAATGGCTAGATTACAAGGGCGAAACCTGCAATCCCCATCTTCAAACTTCCGCCTCACACCTACGACGGAAGGACGTTTGTCCCTTGACGTAAGATTTAACGTGCCCGAGGACCCCATATACGGCGATTCTTCGGCGGAAGCGGGTTTCGAATCTGGAAACCTCCGGTTCCGAATCCTAGATCTTATGCCACTAAGCCACAGGTTAAAGAGTTTTCAAATCGCGGCAACTGGAGTTCCCTTTATAATACCTTTATACTGAACAAGAAACAGGGATGAAATAGAAATTAAATCAACTTAGTCCAATCTTTAAAGTATTCTAGTTAATTTTATTTTAATTATAAAATTACACTCACCAGAATAGTTCGAATCGAGTAGTGTTTTAAGTTGTGAGTGGCAAAATTTCCTCATGTTATTAAAGATCTGTCTTTTTAATTACCCTAGTATGACAGATGATTGTTTTGGAAGGAAGGCATATCCAGTATTGCCTTTGCATCGTTAGGAAATTCCCATTATCCATATTTAAAAAAATACAGAAAGAGTGCCAAGATACCCCGTGTACCCAGTTAACCTGCCTTACCTTATTAATTAACAACAAAATTATTAACAGTTAACGAACCATAAAACCTCTAATTCTGAAAGAAAATTCTTGAATTCCCAAAATCTTGGCTAATTTGCACTGCGGTACTTATTGAGCTATGTAAAAGTGCATCGTTCTCTTTTTGTTGAAATAGTTAAAGATAGAGGATAAGAAGTTATATTATATAATTAGGTCATGAGTAAAATAGCTAGATAATTAAAGGGAAGCTTTTTTTGCTTCTTATGAGATTGATTATTATGTATACAACTTTCACCGTATATATTCCTTTTTCTAATGTGAATATCGACAGGAAATCCATGCAAGCCATATTCGCAGTCCCCAAAATTACCTCCTTCACTATGTAAGTATTTGTGAAAGATTCTTAGACAAATAAGATAAATAAAGTCTATCAATAGGATGAATAAGCTTGTCGTTCGTTATTTATAATATCAGTGAGGCAAATTCGGCAAAAGTAGGAATTAGTATAGCTTCAGATATTATCAAATGAATAAATAACACATTTGTGGAACTGCATTATATTAATCTGCCATATAGCTCTTCTTTTATTCATGAAAACATGTTCACGTGAAAATTGGTAACTGTGGTTAAAATTATGTAATTATTTGCTGTACTTTTCAGGAACCGCAACATTATATAAAGTTAATAAAAATTATTAACATAATTTCCACTTTTAGAAATATATGACATATGAAAATAAATTAAGCAGGATGACCTAAAATTTATTACACACTTTGACTAACTGTTATATATACGTGTAACTACATGCATCAGTTTGAAAACTAAAATTTATTCTGAATTAAACTCTAAATTCTAAAACTAAGAAAACTAACTTCTACTTTAGAAAGGTAAAAAAAAACACAAACACACAATGTACTAGTTCATTCTATCACTCACAAAACAGTGGTAAAATGATGTGGCGTTCTCGAAAGAAATGCAGCTGCAAGCTCACGGTTCAAGTTCCGCAACATCACTACAAGGTTGACGCTCTGAAGCTCTACTGCACAGAGACTGCTTTTGGACACACTACGTAAACTCCAAGATAAATAAGATTTGTATTTATTCCTCACGAGTTTAGCTTCATTAAGGCTTAGAAATTATTAAATATCAAATAAACAAATTGTAACATTCTGCAAGACGTGTGGACTGCGTCCAAATATTTCTTAACTGAGACATTATCATCTCAGAATCAATTGTAATATTGGAAAGTAAGCAACATCAAGTACGTCGATTTATCTGAACTTGAATTTATGCTCAATATTAAGAGCGTTCTCTGTAGCCCGCTACATAAATTTATAACAGATTCATGGTTCAAATGGACAAATAAATAAATAAATCATTTTCTATAACTCTAAAACCAAATAATTTTTGCAATAAAACCTCTATCTGATCACAATGAAAGATCTTTTTCATTAGATTTTAAGTCACGACCATGATAAACACTAATGGATCATATCTAACACGAAAAAAAGAGCGGACAGGTATGCGTCCAGAGATTTGGCAGTAAGAGGTTCTTCAGTCTTGTTTGTAAGATGGTCAAGACCGCCTATTACGTCGCCTGGATAAGATGGATGGATGATATTTATTTTTCTGGGCCAATTGATTCGTCGCACTATCCATCATCCAGATATTGCCAGGTAATTGCTCAGCATGGATTATTAAGCAATCTTAAGAATTGTTGGGAATGAAGAAGTTTTAGCTGTATTGTATGAAGGCAAAGATATTCAAGAATGATTTGTATTGGACATTTGGAATGTTGATTATAGTAAGATAGAACAAGTGGTGCATAATTAGCATGCTCGAAATTACTTTTTCTCAGGTTAACCTAACGGAATGTGGTCTCTCCATCAAAAAAATTGTTTCAAAACTTTGGTTATTTTTTGTATGAAGTATTTTAACAGTTTGCGTGACTAGCATTCAGTTCTTCCTTAAATATTATACTCAAGAATTCAATTACTTATTTCGAATTCCAAGGGAAAATGAGATCTGGTTGAAGATATAATTAAGATTAGCCTTAATTATATCTTCTACGATCTTCACTGTTAACACCCTGTGTTAATAGTGTTGTTTTTATTCTCCGAATATTTTCTTGCAATGCATCCAATATGGGATGATTTGGTATGAATTGGATGATAGAATGAGCGTAAAATCAGTGTCAGCATAATTGCAATCGATTAAATATCTGTGATATAAATTTTAATAAAAATAATGTTAAACTATTAATTATGTACATTTAGACAATTTAAACTACTAAATTTTTATGAGGCGTGAAATTTTTATACCTCTTTTTCATTATGATATCTTACCAAAAATTATTTCAGTCATGTACAGGTAGTTCAAAAATGAGCCAATGGGAATATTCACCTTTCAACTTAGATGCTACCTTACTTGAAAACTACAATCTACGTTAAAAATATTACTTTTGCCTAAAACGTAGCATATTTTTTTGTTTTTCAACTTAAAACTAAAATAAATGCAAATGAAACAGTTCGTAAAAACCCACTTTTATTACTACTAAAAAGTTTAATTTCTTTATTTTAATTATTGCATTTTATTATTTACTTGATTACAGATTTCGGGGAATATTTAAATCAGTTTCTTTCTCAAATTCACTGATATGTGGGCCCGTCTTTTTGGAATCAAAATTAAAGTAAATTACCTATTAAATGATAAATGAATTATGAAAGTAAAAAAGCTTAATATCATCCAGGATACATAAGTGTCTAAAATTTAAAAACTCTAATACATCAAAAAGTGAGTAAAAAGTCGATTACAAAATTTCATCTTTACGAACAAGAAACAAGTTAAATAAAAGTATATAAAAATACCAGTATTGCAGCTTCTTTGTAACAAAAAAAAGCTAATTATAATGGTTTACACATTTTATTCCAATAAGATGCAAAATAAGACAAGTATATAGTTGAACCCTAGGTCCCACTGGATACTGCTTATATCATGAAAAATGTAGGTTGGATCCAAGTAACTCTAATCGGCGGTTACTTGAATTTCAAATTTTAATAATTTTTTTATTTGGATGTAAAATTTAAATTTTTAATTGAAAACACCTAACATTTGACCTAAAGTCTTATAAAATATTCCGAAAATAGGAGAAATTAGATTATCGAAACAATTAATGTTTTTAAGGCTATGTTTTGGTGCGAAATGTTAAAAAAATTTCTTTTTGGGGGGTATAAGTAATCCTGAGTTATGGTATAATAAAATGTTTAATGTTTTCTATTCTTCATAATTTTGTGATTTCTCTATATTCAAAAATGTAATTTATAACTTTTTTAATCGTTTGCTTATTTTTATATTTCCTGTTTTATTCTGTTATTAGATTGTTTTAATTTTTTTTGCTTTTGTTGTTGTCAGAGAACACAACTGAAAAATGAAATATTTGAATTACTATCTATATATTATTATGAGAAAACTGCAATTATTTTGAAACGAACATAATTTTTGCAGATAGGCTGATGTAAAAACTGTTTGGATATACTGACTCGGAAAGTAATGATAAGTCAAGGAATTTTTAAACTTAAATAAAAGTATGAAATCTGAACATCGTATATATTTTTCGTGGCTGTCAAGTATTTTCTCTCGTCTCACCCGAATCTGAATGATATTTATTTTGAAAAAAAAAAATCGGATCAATTTGAACAATAACTAACTTTACCCAATGATTTAAGATGTGCAAACTAAGAAAATATTGCAAAACAGAGCTATTTTTGTCATGTACTAATGAAGTTTTGCATTATTTCAGCCGTTGTTTTTAAAAAGAACATTGTTTCATGCAAATGCTTTAATGTAAAAAAAATTTTAAAAAACGGTTTTAAGATCTTGTCTAGGATTTTAAATATTAATAGAAGTTTGCGAAACTAATATCAATTGCAATGATAACTATAGGCTTCTTAGCTTGTAATGACAAATGCGACCCTACAGAAGTACTGGCTTTTTAATTCGCATTTAAAATTTCGAATGTTTGTATAAGTAATATCAAACTGATACACATAATCAAATATGCTATAGAAATTAAAGATAACCTCCGTGCCAAATTGAGTTTTATTGAATTTTTGAATTATATAATAAAATTAAAAAATATTATAAAATAAATGCAGGAGTTCTGAAGTTACAAACAACTCGTTCCTAAGAATTAATCAACAGCTTCAGTAGCTCAACTATTTTGCTGCCACGGCCTAAAAGATTGATGCATTTAACAGTGGAAGTTTGACACCATTTGTTGAACAATTAGAAGATTGATTATTTTGCCAGAATTTTCCTTAGAAAGAATTTAGTAATGTTGGGAGATGAATCCAGGTGTTTTAAGTTTAAGAATTGATACATTAGGCGTTACCTAGCGCGTTACATTCTCACAAGAATAAGGCATGCACTTTACTTATTTGAGTTTTATAGAAAATTTATAGAACATCTAATGTAAAAATTTATTTTATATAATGAGGCTTTCAAAGTAATTTTCTGAAAAACAAATTGAATTAATTGAAACAAAACAATCAATTAAACATTTTATCTTATAAGGCGAATATTTTATCCGTTGAAATTTTTTGTAAGAAGAGTTAATCTAAAGAATGCTAAACGATTCATAGTTCAAAAATTTATTTTACCAAACATAATTGGCTAATTGGCAGTGAAATAAACAACAATTAAAAAAAAACTGTTTTATTTATAAATTGAAATATAAAAATTAGTTATCTCTCATCTTTAGCATATTTTTAAATTCATTATTATACTTATTGTGGAACCGTCTAATAAACTATCTTAAAATCAATACCAGATGGTGTCTGTCATATGGAATCAAAAGGGAAAAAAATTAGGAAATTTACTTACAAATAAGTTTTGAAAGTAACAAAATATTATATTGTCATTGGAAATACGCAACTCAACAGAATTTAAAAACTGTTTCACATCCAAAAGTGAGTAAAAAAAATCGATTAATATGTTCCATCTTTACAAACATGAAAGATATTCTAAATTTGTGACCTGGAGTTGAAATCGCGAGTATCGTCATATAAAGATAACACCGAGGCACCTGCAGCATTCGACTCTGCAGAGAAAGTTATACAGAATGAAGGAAGCTTTCATAAACATCTTTTAAAATGTTCGTGTTTGTGTAAACCCAAACATTTCTAAATTTCCTGATAACACAAAACTCTTCCGAAAGAAGAAAATGACCTGATTTTTTCACTTCATTCCACTCCGCTCTCACTTCTCTTCATATCAATTATAAAATTCGATAATGATATGCCACTATAGCTGCTTAGAAACAGATTTGTTTCCCAAGTGATAATAATATATTCACCTGTGTATCATCGCTGAATGTTCTTCAGAAATTGATAAATTTTATGTCAATGACTTAAGAACATTTCTCCAAATATCAAAATGTTTACATAGATCTTAAGTTCTAGTCCATTGCAATTAGACCCAAAAATGGTAAATAGGAGAAAAAATTTAAAGAGTTTTGCGACTTCCCTATAACACCTTCCGACTTCCCTATTCATTCGGTTGTCGTTTATTTGGAATTTCTTTCTCCAGTAACTGGGAAAGATTCCTTTAGTTTTGGACCGTTGTGCATTGCGAAGGTGATATCCTCCAACGTTATCAGGTGGCTCTTTCTCTCCTTGGTCTTCTTTGCAGCGCTCTCCAAAATCTCTGCTGTCATATTTTCCAAAAATGCCGTAAGGTAGACAAAGCAAATGGGATTTACCTTGTTCTGGAAGGCTTCTATAAGCATGTCATACACAGTTTGAGTTGGAAGGAAGAGCGGAGCATTTTTAGTTTTGGACCGTTGTGCATTGCGAAGGTGATATCCTGTGACTGTGGCGATCCTGAATTCCTTCCGATGACGTCACTCTTGAAACTACTTACTTAGCTGCGCAATACACGAGCGATGCACGAGGCAGCAGACTAGATGTTCATGCGCCAGCTAACTGAATGTCATCTGTTTTGTGTTCCATTAATATCAAACTGGCACTTTCTTAATGTTTTAATAAATGTTGTTAATTTTTATACCTAAAGTTGTTGCTCTAATTTCATGAACATCTACTCTGCTGCCTCGTTCATCGCTCGTGTATTGCGCAGCTAAGTAAGTAGTTTCAAGAGTGACGTCATCGGAAGGAATTCAGGATTGCCACAGTGATATCCTCCAACGTTATCAGGTGGCTTTTTGTTATAGCTCAATTAGTAATTTTGTTACATATCAATTAGTTCCGGAAAGCAATATTAACAGGAACAAAAATTAACCTGTTTTCCTGAATAAAGATTTACACTGAAATTCAGATAATTTAAAAGTTGAAATCGCAGCGCGATGCTCGCAGTCAAGATACAGAAGACAGACTCGAGCATCTGCGTGGAAGTTATAGTATGTGTAAATAAAAGCATCAAAACTAATTCACGGACACTTTTTATATTTAAAATTACCCAAATGATCTGCAAGATCTCGAGGTGAATGATGAATATATATAAATGTATATATAAAATAAATATTTATTAAGTTAAAAAGGCAGTTTAAACTTTTCATTGTAACTTCAACTTTCAAAACAAGATAACTTTTTCATAGTTGACTATATCTCTTCAAGTTCCCGCACAAAAGAAAGTTAGAGTAAAAATAAATAAGTCATGAATTATAGGTGGAGCCGTTGCCAAATTTGAATACTGAATTAAACATTTTATAATATGAAATTGTGTAAATACGTAGCTAGTAAAGCTTATTTTTTGATAAAGTGTCATCTCCTTCAAACTCTCCTGTGCAAAATTTGTTAAAAAATTTGTCCCAAAAGTTATGCTATTTTCGAGTTTTAATTTTTCTGTAATCACTTATTGAAAAATCATTCTTCCAGGAACGTGGAGATAAAAATGCCGTTTAAACTTCATAGATATGGTAATTGCTACAGTTACTTTTTGCCTTTGTCTACTACAAAGCTACAAATTCAAAGTGGAAATGCTGTATGGTCATGGTCATGACTTTTAGGAAATGTTAAATTTGATATTTTAATTCCTTTAAGCTTTCGATATGTACTCATAATTGACCGAAAGAAGCGGGTCATTATGAAAAGGTTAATTAATAATTCAAAATTAATCAAAAATTTAAAGTTCTTCCTCAATAATTTAGGAGCATATGATCATATAAAAGCCATTTTTGCATTTTTTTAAATCAAAAAATTAGTTTTTCTGTGATACAGTTTTATTTCCGTGGGACTTTTTTCAATTTCAATTAATTATTCAAGATTTCTGACACAATGGCTGATGCAATAGAGTTTTAGCATTCATTCGCTATAAATTCTCAGCAGTCTGCTTTCACAGTATAACCTTTAGATCATAAAACAAGTAAATTTAAGTTTCACAAATATTTAATTTTCAAGACTTGCTTGCGTATTTCTAGTTCAAGTTTAATGGAAATATCTAGCATTTCGTTTTATTTCGATATAATTTTATGAATTTGTACACTTGATTCAGAAACGACAGCGAAATAGTTTTATGGACGCGTTTTCTGTTTCGTTTATTTTCGGTACACAGAACTTCCATGTCGAAGATCCAGTTCTAGTTTCCTTTTGACGAAGCACTATACCGGAAATCGGTTCCGGTCGCGAAAGTTCTACATTATCTCTGCTAATAATAAAGCAGAATGTGTGTGTCTGTCTGTGTGTGTGTCTGTGTGTGTGTGTGTGTCTGTCTGTGTGTGTGTCTGTCTGTGTGTGCGTCTGTCTGTGTGTGTGTCTGTCTGTGTGTGCGTCTGTCTGTGTGTGTGTGTCTGTCTGTGTGAGTGTGTGTCTATCTGTGTGTGTGTGTCTGCCTGTGTGTGTGTGTCTGTGTGTGTTGGCGCTCTGCAGGCCAAACCTCTGGACTTAGAGCTACGGAATTTGGCACAGACATACTTTGGAGGGTGGGAATGTGCACCTCGGAGCCCTTTTCTGAAATTTTAATTAATTAAAAATTAAGCGAAATTTTGGCGTATTTCCTTAATAACTTCCGAACAGATTACAGCAAAAAATCATTATTACGCCATCTGAAAGAGCAAAAAATTGCTTTTTCAATGATATCAATTAAGTTGCCATGCAATTTTTCTCTAATTTTAATAGCCTTTTAAAAATATTTTTTGGCATAATTTACAATACAACCGTTTCAACGCAATTCAAACCGTTTTCATTGTTTGCACACGCAATTAACGCACGCAATTAAAGGTATTGGAAACGAATTATATACTATTTCATGTAAATTAATAAAAATCTGGATAGCAGTGCCTAATAATCATGACAGAATTCTAAGATAACATATGTTTTATTTCTGAAGTCACAATTTCAAGAAACTTTTTACCTTTCATAAATAATTCCGACAATCTTATAGAATTCTTCATTATTTTGAACTCTTTATGGAGATTCCATTAAAGTTTCCGATTTTTTATGATTTTATTTGAAAATTTAAATCATGAATATATCATGATATTGCACATGAGTGTACTTTAATTAATTGAGAAGATATAGTCAAAACCCATCTCAATATAAAGAGATGTTTGGTGAGTGATTTATACTTTAAATACTTACACACAGGATTTTTAAAATATTGTTCATAAAACACACAGAAATTTCCCTGCTATGTTTATACAAACACAATGAAAAAACATGCAAAATCAAAGCATTGCGTTATAGTTTTTTTCAATGTGTGGTATCTTTCATATAATTTTCAAGAAAAAGGTATACTATTTTAACGTCATAAAAAGTGATTAAAGCATATCTGATTATTTACCATGTTAAAAGATTTTAAATCTGTGATATTTCGAAGGGAATTTTCATAACATTTGTTTGCAATGAATGGGTTGCTTAGTTTTTACTTTCTCGTATACCAAGTATACAAAGAGAAAGTATTGTAATCGTCAAAAAATTCGAACTCGAGATTTTGGCGAATCTCCACGTTTTAGACCTCTCTGAGACCGAAAAACACAATTTTGGAATTATGTCTGTCTGTGTGTCTGTATGTCTGTGTGTGTGTCTGTGAACACGATAACTCTAAAACTATTAGAGATAAAGGGATGAAATTTGGTATGTGAACTTAAAACATAATTTGTAGGTTTCTATTAACTTTTGGACAAAATCCGTCAACGGAAAGTCTGTCTGTCTGTATGTTCGAGGTCATGTGAATGCTATAACTCAAAAACTTGAAAAGCTAGATGGATAAATTTTATACACAGTTTTATCGTCATGAATGTAGGTCCGTATGAAATTTTGGGCCAAATCCGTGAACGGGTTGACTGTCTGCCGGTCTGTATAATAGCAAACATGTTCAACTCCATGCGCATGCGTAAATGCCTGTGCAAAGAAGGGATACTCCGAAAACTTGGCAGTCTGCCAAAAACCAATTCTGGCGGCGAGATTTTGTAAGGAAGCAAACATTTAGGGCGTCTCGTTTTACTTGCGTATTGGAAGCAATCTCTGCGCATGCGCAAGCTATTCTCCTGTTTTCTTCTCCGCACGCGTAACTTGCATTGCTAGAGTTTGATAAAAAAAAATAAATATTGCGAAGTTTTAATACATACGTATCTTTTTGAATATGATTCTTCACCTCAATATTTTACTATCACTATAATCAACAATGAAAAACCTTCTGATAGTCATTGCATTCTGGGTTACAGTTGGTTCGAACTTTTTATCAACGCAGGGGGAAGGGAAATGACAAATGTTTGAAAAATATACGAGAAAGTTTAGGGGAGGCCACTCCTGCTGGTTTAAAATCTTGCGCGCAAATGAAATCCATGTTCCACAACTTATGTACAATCGATTTACGTAATATATTATTAATATATACATTTGCAATGCCTAAAATTATTACACTGATTTTAAAATCCATATGGAGGAACTTATTTTATGTACTTGTGGTGGAAACAAAATCTATAAGTTTTTGCTAAGTAATAAACAATCGCACTTTCGTTATTGCTTTTTCGTTGTTAAAAGACCCTGTAACACTTTATGTTTTAAACACAAATGATGAAGATTTAAAAATAAGTGTCAGTTACTTGCGGTTTGGTTGAGTTATATTGACGTCCCGTTTTGAAGCAACACGAGGGCTATTTTAGGACGGACCTCGTCATTTTGAACCGTGGTCACATGACTAGGACGACACCTGAGCTGGCACCCCCTCTCCAAACTTTCGTCTCACAGCAGAGGGAGGACGTTTCCCCCCTACCTATGATTTAACGGGCAACACAGTTACTTCAGAGTCACAGCTACCATTTTTGTCGGTTGAATGCAGTTCCAAATGTTAGTATTTTGCCGCAGAGTATAATTTTTTATTCGCTTGTGGAATTCATCAAAAGATGCTACAGACATTCCGACATTCATCTGCACGTTGTTCTTCCAAAAGTGAGACGATTATAGTCTCGCTTCTTTTGATTGATGGGTGCAAGACCATATTGCTGCTATTTGCTTCCGATCCATACTGAAACAGCTATGAAATTAGAAACCGCACTCAAATACTGACGCCGCAAATCGGCAAGTGTGAAAGCAAACATGACACGGCAAAAAAAATAAACAACTTTGCGCCGTAACGGTTAAACCGCATAATGTGAAAGGGGCCTTACTTAAAAAGAAATTGTTATAATATTTGATTTATCCTACAAAAAAGAAATTAATCCTTGTATTAAAGACCTTTATTCAAAAACTTCGCATTCAACTGATTATTTTGATCGTTCTTCTACTTTCAAATTATACCCTAGGAAATGAATAATTAGAAATATTTATTCAAAAATGTATTTTTAAAAGTTTATTGTATTACTATATATCCTAAGTCATTATCTTAATTCGCAACTGAAACAAAAATAATTCCGAAGTATCAAATAATTTTAAAAATCAGCTGAAACATCTGGTAGAGTTTTCTTTGCAAAAAAATTAATGACCAGTGTTCTTGGTAACGATGTCTTCCAGTGGTTTTTATGGAGACTCAAAATCTGATAATTTGCGAAGTAATTTAAACTAAGAAAGCACTGAAACCGGTATTCTTGAAAGTCCATAAGAATAATATCTGAAGAATGACTGGAACACTCTGTTTGATAGGGTGGTAGAGAAGAATTTTTAACGGAGCAAAAGTTAATGCCATTATCGGAAACTGAGGATTATAGCAAACTATTTTTTTATGACAACGAATATGTAGTAAGTTTTGAAATAAAATATATACTCGGTGATTTTCTACTCAATTGCAGTTCTTATACTTCATTTTATGCTTATAGTGAATTACCATAAGTTCCTTAAAACTCTTTAATTAGGAAATAACTAACATAAGTTTCGATGCACTTAACTAAACATAAAGATAGTTAACTTCATATCATTTAAGTAGAAGGAAAGCCATTTTTGCGACGCATAAAAGCGACCCATTATTTCAGCCTCTGTATTGTAATTTCTGCAGAGTAAAAGTTTTAGATTCTAAATTAGGATTAAATCAAATGCTAGTTACTTAAGATAATCTGTAATGGCTCTTGTGAATGGCTTCTTGCAGCAGAAGTAGCGCCATCTGGCATTACGAAGAATTTGTAGAGAACAGGCGAGCGACCAATACGATACTCTCTAACATTTTCCCTTTTTGTTTTGTTCTGTCTTTTGATATTAAATTTTTAAACTTATCCATGTACATATACCATTGTCCATAAACATAATAAATAATACTCAAAAATCCAAAACAGAAGACAGGTTACTGCTAAATGTAGAAAGATATACTCATAGAAAATATATTTATCCATTCAATTGTTAATATTGGTTATGCGTGAAACTCAGGTGTTCTGTATAAATTCAGGGCAAAATGTACAATTCGTTGTAATATATTACATATTTAGGCTGGGTATTGGTGAAGTACATTAGAAGAATATTATGCCTCAAAATTTGGAGTCGAATTTTCAAAAAGGAGAATTTATCTACTTTACTTTTCAGAAGAAATTAAGCAAAGCATTTTCTTTGAACAATTCGTACACACAAAAAGTAAATAGGAATGAGAAAAGAAAAAACGTTGAATTAATGTATGCCAAAATAGGATGTTAAGCAAATAAAATAAATAAAGGCCACGAGCAAAAGTTTAATAAAAAAAATAGTAATTAATATTGTTGAAAGAAATTATTTATTCTTCTCTTAATAAAAACATGCACAATTTCTCGCTATCTTTCTTTCATTTCGAATCGGAAAGTAATTACAGAAATAATAAATGGAACTCCAATCTGAAAGAAAACATACTGCAAAGTCGTAATGTTTCTTTAATATCTGCCGTCAATGCTCATTTATCATTATCATCATAGAGTTTTCTAGTAATCCCTCCTTGTCATTACTATTTTAGCTATTAAAGAAGAAATGGAGTTCTATATTTAATTACACCCTATTTCAGATAAGTTAAAAAATTATTTAACGACAGATGCTGTTTTAATTAAGCAGAGGAAATACAAAAAAATAAAGAAATTCACCCTAAATTATCTTCTTAAAGTGTGCGTATTCTTCTTGGGAAACCACGATAAAAACATCGAATCTCTTTGATGACTGCCTAAATTGTTCGGATAATCCTCAAGCTGATAAGATTGAATTTAATTTGAAATTAATATTTAATTTAGATTTAACGTTGTTGGTGCTTCTATCGTGTTACATTATTGGTTAAAATAATCTCTTTCAATTATGCATCAAACATATCCTCATGAAAGGCATTGTGCTATATATGAGTATATTTCTCAAAACACTTAAGAAAAAAGTAGCATAATAAAATAAAAATTACGATCCTAATAAGTATCGATTAATGATGTAACCATATGAAAAAGGGACTTTTGTGGTCTAGTGGAAATTTCTGGACTTCGGGCCGGAGAGCTTCAGGTTCGAAACCTGATTGTACTGAAGATCCACCGTGCCAGGATGTTGGACGTTAAATCTAACGTCGTAGGTCAAATGTTCTCCCGTTGATGTGGTGCAGAAGATTGAAAACTGGCTACCAGCTCAAGTGTGGTCCTCGTCATCTGATCTTGGTTCAAACTTACGAGGTCAAATCCAAAATAGCCCTCGTGTTTCTTCAAAGCGGGACGTTAATATAACTAAACTATGAAACCATATGAAAAATGTTTTCTCATCGAAGCTAACTTTCTTAGAATCAAAAACGTAATGGGCACGTGCAGAAACCTTTTCACTCCCTTCTTGATTCATAGCGTACATATTACTCAGAAATAATGATATATCCATATAAAACATATTGTGATTTCGAACCTGTTCGGTGAAAAGAAAATTTATGTAATTTGTCAATAATTGGAAATAAACAATGACTTAAAGGAAGCAAAATAACATTTAGAATTTTAAAAATAAAATTCGTGTACAACAGCAAGTATTGTAAATACGAGGACAATGTAACAGTTTTTAGGAGAAGCAAATGTTGTGAAATCACCTACCTGATATTCTGCATTTGAAGTTTCCATTACTTACTAAAATGGGATGTCATTCTTGATCTGGTCTTTAATAATCCATGACTAAAAACATACTGCTTTATAATATAATGTGCCGAAATGTAACTATAGTATTACACTGAAAGAGAAAAACAAATACAGGGAATCCAGCCAAATTTACTTTAAAAACATTCAGTAATACGGGATTTCTTGAAACAAATGGGCAAAAATTACATTTCAATTCGGAGAAAGCATTCCTCAATTAAGGATATAACGTGAAACATTTCGCAAATGTAGGCATTGTCCTCTGTTAGCATGTTTTGAAGCCTCTCGTGTAAAATCAACTAAAGATCTTTGTTTAAATTTTAGATGGATAGATTAACAATAAAAGCATGCTGAAATCACTAAAGCACTTTTCTGTCAGTAAAGAACTCCTTTAATGAACTTGGAAATACTTAGCTGTTTGTGCGAATCTTTACAATTGAACATCATTATTGTTGCGGAACATTGAAAAGGTGGTTTGTGAAGCTGTTTGATAACATTCAATTTAAAAAGGGTCTGTAATTTCAATAGATCACGTTTCCTCTTTCATTGCAAATAATTTCCTTTTAACAACTGCGTTTGGAAGATATAAAACCAAGAAGATTAAAGTATCTTTCAGAGAAGTGTTGAATGGCATCAGAAAGTTTGATTCAACTCTAATTATTTCCTTTTCTAGCTGATTTAGTTAGAGACGTTTTAATGAAAATCCCAGTTGGTTGTTTAAAGTATATATCCTGTAAATTTAAAATACTTTTTAAAAATTATTTCTAATTCTAAAGTTCAAACGTTTTATTTCCATGCATAAAATTCATATAATATATATTAAAAAAAATAATTTTAAGAAGAAGAAAGAAGTACCGCTAATCAGTATAATATAGAATTTAATCAGATTTCTATTGTTTATTTGTACCGTTTCATATTTAGTATACCTAGTAGAAATAACCCTTGTTAATCCAAGATGCTCTAAAGTATTCATACGATACCTTTACGATGTTGTGCGGCATTCAGAATACCAGCGGTTGACAGCTCAGTTGGCAGAGCGGTGGACTGTATTTGGCATTGAGAATACCGTAGCAACATCGTGGAGATATAGAAAAACATCTTGTGCTAATACAAACTTTCATATCTTTTTTTGTTTAATTTAATTATTTCACTCTCAAATTTTTTGACAAATTAGCATTTTAAATTTTCACTGACAAATACCGTTCATCTTTAATAACTAACTATTTAGGGTTTAGTTTTTATTTTCCTAGATTTTTGTCTTTTATGTAATGTATTTTCAGCGTTGTGTTTGCGTACATTTCCTACAACTAACTAATTGGTGGTGCTTCTAATTCCATTGCTCTAGTATATTTATCCCAAATACATAAGCACGACCCAAAGACTGATGATTTTCAGTGTAAACCTTTCGACAGCAGAATGTATCCGGTAACCGACTTGTGAACACTTTGAAACTGGAACTTCATTCTTTTTATTAAATTTCTTGAATTTTATCACAATAGAAAAGCAATGAACTTGAAATTATGTTAATTTTTTGGACTACTAAAACTCGAACGGTTATCATTTCAATTTTTTTTTTCCTAAATGTTTTTCCGTGAGTGGTTAAAAACCGTTATTATGGGAAAAATATGAGCTTAAACTACTAATATTTTACAGCAAGTGTTCAATTCCTTTTTTCAACCTGCTTGAAGCAAAAAATTATTTTCCATACCCTATTGTAATATAAAGAGATTAAGTCTGGTTCAAGCTAGTCACACAAAGAGAGAGTATAGTAGAAGCCAATAAAAAAATAACGAGATTTTTGCGTAATCATTTACAGGTTGGTATGGTGAAACATTTTGGGTACTAACAGCATTTTATGACCATAAACATTCACTACAGCAACGGAAGCAATAAGACTTTGATGATGGCATGAGTTTATAGGGTCCACGAATGATGGTCAATTGTCCTTTTCAACTTCATAAACTTACTTTATTTACGAAGTAGGGATATTTATTGTGCTCCACAGTAAATAATTCAAAATTCGTTTCTGTAGGTTACTATCGTGTGTACATTAGTGTTAATTAATTTCAAAACTTATTTAAAATCATTAATAATATAAATGGAATTTCTATAAAATTTTCCTTTCTTCAAAGAAAATTATAGAAAAAGCTTACACAAGATTTTTTTTTCAAACTCGCAGGAAATAATCTAATACAGGCTATTCTAGAACAGATGGCTTTTATTATTTTGAAAAGCCCCCCCCCCCCTCCCATTTTCGATCGAAATCGAAAAAACACTTCTCCACCATACATTCTCTATATGTTCTTTCGATTTCGTTCAAAAATGGAGGGTTGTGGGGGGACAGAAGACCCTTGATGACGTATCTAGACATTATAAGTTTTTATATGAAATAAAAATTATCGAAATCCGTCGAGTGGTTGGAGCTGTAGAACTGTCTGAAGGTTTTACCATATTATTTTAAATATATAGATCCAACAGTTCCATCAAAATGGCGTGTCAAAATATTGTAAAATACTTATTGTAGGTGATGGAAACTATTTATGGCGATTTCATTCTGTGTTTATGGATCTGAAGACTTTCATGCCGAAATTCGTGAAAAAGTTATACAAAACATTACAACTAGATGAGGTTTATTGAAAGATTCTAGAATTTTAAATTAATCTGTTGTCTACAAAGAATATGAAATCTACTATGGTTTTATGGCCTGTTCCACTGATCTTCATGCAGTATTTAAAACTGAAAAAGTAGTGACTGAGAGTCTCGAAGCAGCCAGGTAGCAAGGACAGTGCTGAGCAAAGTGGGTGCTGGCCGCGAACACGCCCAAACGGCGGCGAGAGTGGCTAGTAACTATTTCAATTTCCCAATTTATCCCTGATTTTTAAAAAAATTATCTTGCTTAATGACAGCTTATCTTGAAATTTGTCTCCACAAGATGTCGCACAGTATATTTACCATAACATACAATATTTTTATTATAATGCATTGTACAGATATATATTGAACCATATCGTAAAAATATTATACAGTATCTTTTGTTGTTTGGCTCCAAGGCTAAAATACTGTTAAATGTCTTTGTTTACGGTATCCGGCTTTGTCAAGCTGCGATTTGTTTAGATGTTTCAAATACTCTAAAAATAAGATATTCTGTGATGAAGATGCAAATATAACACTCAGAAGACTAATCAATATCACTAATACTAGTGACAGAGATTGAGGTATTTAATAAGAGAATATATATCATATAAAGAGCTGCGTTTTCACATTATTCAATAAATCAACAGATTAAGCTTAACAACATCTCATTGGATTCTTGAAATTTTATATTTACTCGTTTCTTTTTAAAATTAGTTTCTTAATTAATTTTAGAAAGCAACTGAAAATGAAAACAGTAATAAGATACTAATAGATCAAATTCACTCAAAAATATATATTATGAGAGTCTAATTCTATAAAATGCTGTAAAAGCTTTTTGGTTCTAATAATATGGATACAGAAGTCTTCAAATACTACTTCTTCAAAAAAATAAAAACGATATAATAGAAGAAAAATGTTTCACGCATTAGAATATTTCTATTATTGTTTTACGCGAACTTAATAATTCGTACATAGAAAGCAATATTTGAAAATCGTTCGTAGTTTTTGCGTTGTAGATGTGATACGGAAACTTGAGCTGTATCCAAAAGTTAATGCATGTAAAAAATGCTTCTCTAAGAAAAAATCCAGAGTTCCCTTATTGCAAACAAAATGTTATGATGATCTTGAAGTCTATTTCATTTGAAATGTTTCTGATTATGAATTTTAAAATTTTAGCTTCTGTATTTTTAGCTTCAAGTACTTCACAACACAAGATTTGAAGTGAGTGATATATTGTCTATACAAAAAATGGCTTTTAAACGGTTAGCTACTTAAATTATACTTTACATATTTACGCTATAATAAATGTTACGGACTTAACAGAATCGATGGAGGTTTAAAAAAACACTTTATGGTTGGCACGACAGCGGTTAGAGCAAAATTTTACCTTTCACCACATCAAATTTTTCTTTATAAATGTGAACAAAAACCTCAGGGTTTTGAAAAGATTTTCTTAGAGGAAAAAGCAGATGCAATTCTAGATCAAATTATATCTCTTCAGATTCTCTTATCCACATGTAGGACATCATTTTTGTTTCAAAAAGGACATTAGAATTTCTTTTTCCTATTAAATTTATAAAAAAAAAACGGTTTGAGGGTAACCATTTTATACCTTTCTTTTTTTACGTTTTATTTTCTTTTTTTCAGATTTAGTTTCTAAAGGCTTCTGAATTTTATGTCACTTTGGGATTAAATCTCTTTTTTTTAAAAAGAAAATAAACCTTCCGCATTCGAAATTATCCTTCTATGCCCTTTTTAAAGCGTTGAAAGACAAAAATATTGAACAGTGTCCAAAGATTTCAGTAACTTTAAAGAGAACCTGCCAAATGTGCTTTCGTCAAGTAAGAGAAAAATAAAAAATATCTACATTTCCAGAAACATGAATGCCTGATGTTATTTCCTTTCGTGTATTAATACTCAAAATAAAGAACTTTATTTATAATTGTGTAAAAATTATCATGCAAGTAATTTTCATCATCTGATTAAAAGAAAAGATCAGATAAACTTTAAACGTTCATAGTGAAAAAAAAATATAACAAAAACGGAACTACCTACTTCATGAATTAGATATTAACTTTTTTTCAATAATTTACTTTATATTTAGTTATCTTTTGCTACAAAATATCCGCTTACAATACCATGAATAAATGGACATAAACTAATTACAGCCTTTTATATATGTATTTATTGTTTTTTTTCCTGAAATCCCTGACTGATTTCATTAACTTTCAGTGGTATAATTAGTTAAAGTAGTGTTTAAACAGAATTATCTAACAGAAATATAAGAACTTATGCATTTCAGCTTCAATGCGCTTTTAAGATTTTTAATGTACTATATCTCGTATTTTTTTTAACACAGGAACTCTTGAATTCGTTGAAAAGCCATCATGAAAAATACTTTCTCAAGTCTATCAGTACTGATCCCGATTTGTCCCGGTGTCCAGGCAAGACTGATTTTTGCCATTTCTTTTTAAGAAAATAATTTTATTTTAGAGTGAGATTTGTTTTTTTTTTAACTCTTTGAGCATATAGCCTTTCATAGCTGTATTTTGTTGAATTTCTACTTTCTCTATTATTTTTACAGGAATTGGTTACATATTCAAAATTCTTCTAAAGTATAAATTAATGATTTTTTGCAACATCTACTTTCAAAGACTGTAAATTAATTCTGGCGGGAGTTTCAATTTAAAGTTATATTACAATATATACAGTTTGTGTAGGTTATTCATTCAATGGAAATGTACATTTATTCAGATGATTTTTCGAATTTAAAATAGTTCTAACTATCTCTAAGCGATGGCTCAGAATCAAGCTAAGGGTAATTAACAACATTATATTCATAATTATTTAAACTGTATAATAAAAAATATACACAAATGTTATATATTTCGTTATCATATATTAAATTTTCACTCATACATAAGAATTTTTATTAAATACTTCAAAAGAATTTAACAAGAATTGCCTAATTATTAATGCGCTATCTCCAGTTTTCGATTTTTAAAGTATAGCAGAATACTTAAAACTGTAAAAACTTAATGAGATCTATTTTTCATTATCCTACGATTTACTCATTTCAGTTAATTCGAGATTTTTAAAACCTTTGCGTAAAATTTATATAATTAACTTACAAATTACAAAAATTGTACGGACATGCGTAAATAATAGAAACGACCTTCTATCGAGAGATTTGTCTTTTAACTCATGCTAAATATGCTTCCCTGGGAAGTCAGTTAAAATTATAAACGGATTAACTAGAATTATTCTTGTAATCTCATTTATTAGTAGTTAGGAAAATAGAAGGTTCTATTTTTCCTATTTCATTCCAATGATTTAAATTTGTTGAGATGCAAAGAAAAGCAATTTCAAACCCTAAAATAACTGTGGAATTGCAATTCCTTCTTTGAAAGCGATACAATTCCGAACGAAAAATAAATCAGATTAAATCAAATATTCCAAGCATTCTTTTTTCTTTTGCTCATTTGAATCGGTTCAAAGATCCTACGTATCGAAAGAAGGAATTCCAATTTAAACAGTGTGTTGAAGTCTCCCAAATTAAGCGTAATTCTGGTAATCTCCTGTGTGAAGCTATTTTTAAATTGAGATAAGCAGAGAAATTGTGTCTTATTTTGTCTCAAAAACAAAAGCATTTGCACGATAAAATTTGTTAGTTTTTAACGGAAAAATTTCAAATATTTTGCTGTAATGTAATTCAGTTTCAAATATTAAATGCGATTTATTATTAAATGTTATATACTGTTATTTCATGTTAATGTTCTAGTGATTAAAAAGAAACAAATATCTTCGAATATTATAAACAATACAATAACAAAGCAAAATATACTTTTATCAATTTTGTTATGTATCAAATAGATTAAGCAGTGACTGCTACTAATTAATTTTGGATTATCAGTGTAAATATTATTTAATTAGTTTTATAATCAATATACTAAATGCCCACCGAAGTAAAGAGCTTCACCCTTTAACTTCAAAATGGTGACAGCTATAGTAAAATAAGTTGTGTTTATACATAGTAAAGTGGCTATGTGATATGTGGTGACTACTTAGGATAAATCATAGACATCTAGCGGTAAAATTCAGAGTCAGCGTTTCATCTCAAAGACGGTGAGATATACTAAAATAAAGTAAATAAAAAAAAACTGTAGACCAAAACCTATTTAATACGAAAAGACAACGTGCACGCATTAATTTTAAGAGTGGAAACCACAAATGCGCATTTATTTGGTCACGAGTAGACTCCGTGTTCCTCATAAAGCCGCATTTGAAAATTCCTTATGGCAGAAAATATTGAGAAAGATCATCGCATTGCAAATTTTTCTTGAATCACTTAGATCTCCAGCCTCTGGACATGATACAGATAGATCAGATATGCTTTTAGTATTATAACGGTTACAACAGCCAAAAAAATTTAAATTCTAGATGTTATGTCGAAGGTCTATGGAAGTACTACGGTAGCCTGTTAATGCTTCGTGGGGAATTTTTAATAACAAACTGATCCGTCCCGTATATTAAATAGTTATGTAAATGTGTTTTGTGGCAACAAGCAGGATAAATAAGCCTGATGACCAGTTAGTGCTGCATTCATCCACATTTTATGAAGACACAGTTTTGGAAATCTCGGACAAACAAATACGCGTATTATATGTTTTAATATAGACAACAATGCTCGTAGAGTGTCTTTTCTTATAAATTGATGATACTTCACAACTTCATATTTTACTTTTCTCTGTATTTCTGATAGTTTTAGAGATAAAAACACTGACTCCAGCATTTGCAGCTAGGTGGAGCTGTAAGAGTCTCAATCTCGGGGTTCATGGCCACTTTAATATATAAAGGCACCATTTTTGTGACTATAGTGGTCGCCGTTCTTAAATTAAGGGGTGAGGGCTCAACACTTTAGTCAGTAATCTGAATATAATTGAGAAAACGAGACTTTTTAAAGTAATGAAATATTTTTGTTAAACTAAAATTTACGTTGGAATTTTAAGATTTCTCTTTGGAGAAATTGGTACAACTTCATCTAGTTTCCCTTTCGCGTTGAACTTTCACTTGTAAGATGACGCTACGCGATCTCACGATTTTTCAATGATTCTGTCGAATGATTGGTTAAGTAATGGTTTATGTGATGTATATGGATTTGCATTACTGATGCGTTTATCTTGTTATTTATAGATACTTCTAGTAAAGTATTAAAATTTAGAGCACATAATATATACTGGCTAACAATCGCTACTGAGCCATGATCAGCAATGAATATATGAAATAAAACAATCAGAGCAATAAATGTAACTAAGTATTTATAATAAGAAAATTACAACAAATTAACCATCAGCACACAACGCAGAAAAAAAATTGAATGATACTGTTCTCTATGCTGAGGATTCTTCACAATGTTTCTAAATTTATATTTGCATTACCAAAGAACACAATTATCACAAGGTGGATCAATGTTTAAATAAAAAAAACAGATTAACACACACTCACAATAAACAACCGATTCTTGAATAAAATTGTTTACCATCTCATTGTTCAATTTAGAATCCCAGAACTCTCAAAAACATAATGTCTCGCGTTTCATTTTATTTGAAACATGAGAAATCAAAATCCAATGAAATTACTTAGTAGAAATAATCAGAAAATAAACATAAAACGAATTACTTATTCCTAATTTATATTCAGATTATTATATTTATTCAGAATTTTAGGAATTATTCATTCAGAATAAAAGCAAACTTTTGGGAAGAGACAACTTCAATAACTTCTGGAATTGCAACAAATTCGAAGATATTTCCTTTTCGAAACAAAAACTGAAAGTACTTCCTTTCCAATCATCATAAATTCTCTGAAAAATGTTTTATATGATTCAGTGACAGAAGAATGGTAATAAATATTCTATTCTGAGCCAGTATCTTGAGGTCATTCTCAGTCTTTGCAGCAAATGCTGACATTTAAGCGCGTCTTAAAAGCTTTGTTAAAGTACCATAAAACAAAATGAATTCAGGAAATGCTGAATAAATGACAGAAAAAAATTAATCATCAGAGAGGAAAGGAATGAGTTATTTTTAACTTCGCTTCTTTAAATTTGCGTAATGATTGCAAATGTTGAACTTCTAAGATATGAATAGAATTCCGACTTGATTTTAATTAACATAGAAGTCACAGTCTTCATTAATGAGAAAGTATCTATTGTATATTTAAAGTATTACTATTTTTAAACGATCAATATTGTCCAAAACTTTTATCCATGTTTCAACTTTTAGCGATTTGTTTCACAACCAGGAATACAGATATAAAGCTTTTTTATTTAATAAATAAATACATTCTTGGTAGATGCCAGCTTCGGTATTTCTGAAGGAACATTCTTCAATAAAAAGAAATAAAATAACAGTTGGATATAGCACTTGATAAATAATCCAGTTTTAATTATAAAACTTTTAAAAAGGAAATACATCGCCAATAAATTTATTATTAGATGTCCTTTATTCATGATTAAACGCAATTAAATTTATTCCGATCTTTTTTGGGAAGAGATAACTTCAATAACTTCTGGAATTGCAACAAATTCGAAGATATTTCCTTTTCGAAACAAAAACTGAAAGTACTTCCTTTCCAATCATCATAAATTCTCTGAAAAATGTTTTATATGATTCAGTGACAGAAGAATGGTAATCAATATTCTATTCTGAGCCAGTATCTTGAGGTCATTCTCAGTCTTTGCAGCAAATGCTGACATTTAAGCGCGTCTTAAAAGCTTTGTTAAAGTACCATAAAACAAAATGAATTCAGGAAATGCTGAATAAATGACAGAAAAAAATTATTCATCAGAGAGGAAAGGAATGAGTTATTTTTAACTTCGCTTCTTCAACATTTGCAATCATTACGCAAATTTAAACTTCTAAGATATGAATAGAATTCCGACGTGATTTTAATTAACATAGAAGTCACAGTCTTCATTAATGAGAAAGTATCTATTGTATATTTAAAGTATTACTATTTTTAAACGATCAATATTGTCCAAAACTTTTATCCATGTTTCAACTTTTAACGATTTGTTTCACAACCAGGAATACAGATATAAAGCTTTTTTATTTAATAAATAAATGCATTCTTGGTAGATGCCAGCTTCGGTATATCTAAAGGAACATTCTTCAATAAAAAGAAATAAAATAACAGTTGGATATCGCACTTGATAAATAATCCAGTTTTAATTATAAAACTTTTAAAAAGGAAATACATCGCCAATAAATTTATTATTAGATGTCCCTTATTCATGATTAAACGCAATTAAATTTATTCCGATCTTTTTTAGGTATGTGAAAAATTTCCGAATCCCCTTCATTTCATTAATTTATGATGCACTAAAATGTTACACAGTTTTAGTATAGTGGCCTTTTAGCTAAAGGCAAAAGGATGCGATCTTTTATCTTTTAAATTAGGTTTCCTACCAAGAATTTTATAAATCCTTCTAATTAAATGTTTCTTTTTTATTTTTAAGTAAAGGCAGTTTTAATTTTTTTATTTATTTTTCGCCGTAGCAATATATTTTGATTGGACTTCTTACTAAATCACATTTTAAATTAATAGAATTTTCAAAATTCACATTAAAACTCTCTTTTCTCCTGCTAAATTAGCTGTGGGCACTGAATAAATACGCCCTTAAATTTGAAGAGTCTTCTATTAAAAATCTTCTATTCGCAATAAGCAAATTTTCAGTGTTAATAAAAACTAATATACAACTAATAGCAAAAAAATCAATAAGATCCTAAGAAAATTTTTGTTATTTCATTTATTGTTTGTCATGATTCGAAGCAAGTTATTAAATTAATTAGTTCAAGCAAGTTCTAAGCGTATAATTGGATAAAGCAATAGAAGTTCTTTAAAATACTTAATTCTATCTGAGGTAAATACTGAAGGATTCTGGATAATATTTCATAGAACAAATATAATATAAATATATAGTTATAGTTTTTCTCATTGCAAATAGGACGGATCTTCAGCTCTAACTTTAATTTATGTATTTACTATTTTACCATATATGAAATGGATATCGTAAGGACAATCCACCAGAAACAGCGATGTCCTGCCAAATGTAACACCGTGGAGGAGAACAAGGTCGCTTCGGTGGACGGAGGAACCAGAATGAGGGGTGGAGAAGAAAAAGGAGGACGCTGGGACGCGAACTCTTATTTTTTCCACCATAACAAATATAATGTTTTTGGCCGTCCTGGCTATCTTAGCCCACTACTTATAAATCGAAGTTAATGCAAATACTTGCAATATAAGTTGTAAATTAAATGTATTTAGTCCTTAAAATGGTACTGCGGAATTATTTATGCCTAACAGGCATTCGGCCATAATTATTCAACAAAATTAATAGAATAGTCTACCAAGACCGTTACAATAATGTGCGAAACAAAAAGAGCGGGCCACTCTATTTGTACTGACATACATGAGTGCCCACTCTTCCCACTTAAGAGGGCACCTAAAATATGGGGATGAGAACCAGCCGTATAAGTAAGCAGAGTTTCGCTTCCCGCTGGAATATAGTAAAGGTGGGGTTAAATTATATACCGCAGATGACCGGCCATGCCTCTGTCTGAGGGGTCGTCGCATGAGCAGTTCGTAATGGGGGCTACTAAGCGGGGGCCACAGTGCTCTATTATTTGTAGCGGAATCTGGTTATTCATGTTGGATCCGCAAGACTGGGCTAGTCGGAGTAATTCGTTTGTAATTTATAGTGACAACTTCATGAGTTATTTCATTGAGTAACCTTTTGTTCTTAATGCAGAGTTGATTCTTCTTGATATGGATTCTACGAAATGTTGGTAGGTGGTTTGTGAAATCAGTAACCATGCTTGATAAAGAGCACTTTCCAATCTAGGGAGATTGAATGGCTGTGGATCTAGATGTATTATGGTTCTTTCAATTTTACCCCTTAAATACTCACTTGTCTTGAGATAAGGATATTGTGGGGGTCATATTAGTAAAGTAAACTCCGTTTCTTGTTCCTGAAATAAATCCTGTAAAATATCAGCTCTATGGCAAGATGCAAGACGCATCATCTTTATGGAAACAGCCATTGCCAATGCGACAAACCATCACCATAACAGGGCGTATTTGGTTATAAACGATGGTTGGATATGATATCTCTTTCAGACGTTCGAAAAAACGAATAAAAGGACTTAAAATATGCCGGAAAAACATTCCTGAAACCCTCACATTGCCTCCACACGCTTGAAGACTTGTTGCATTGCATTTATCGTCCATGCCTTCGTGCTATTGCCGTCAAATTCTCACTAGCCCATCTACGCTGTGTAACTGTACGTGTTATTTATCGAACCACGTAACTTGTTTCCAATTATTCATTGTCCCATCCTTGCGCTCCATGCGAATTTTAGACGTTCTACTGTAATATGCAGACAGCAATGGTTTCTAAACTAGTCTTTGGATTCATTAGCCCACATGATTTATTTTACAGGGAACAGTGTATTCAGAGATCCTTGGTTAAGATCTGCAAAATGTTACTCCACTATGACCTTTATGTTTTTTTTCATAAATTTGGAGATCCTCGTTTTTGCCAGTCACTAGTCGGTGACGAGCACATTTTGCATGTTGAGATCCAATTTTTTGCTTGACAGTCCAGTCTTGAAATAGCTGCTCATAAGAATTCCACAAAAGCTGAGGCTCCTAGTTCTTGCAATCATTATACTTTCAAAGTCCTGCTAATAACGTTTTTACATATAACAGTCCAGTCAACGAAGGAAAAATAGAAAATAAAATAGTGTAGCTTTGAAATTTGGCACAGATGTTGGGGGTAGTGTCCTAAACGACATACTAAAAGTCCCCGCCTGTGGAAGGTGCGCGGGGAGTACAGGGGGGGGGGTTAAAGGGGGCGTTTTCAGTTTTTCATAAATATCTCGAAAATAGGTTCTATCAAAACACATTCAATTACAAAATTAAACTACGTACAATTTCCTACAAAACAAGCTCTACATTCTTTGCGTAGCATCAGCAGTTTAGAAGATACAGGGGAATTTAAAAGTTAATATTTCTAAAATTCTTTATTATATTGGTAAAATCGATTAAAAATGCTGAATCAACAACCCTCATAACAACCTCATGCCTATATAATAATTATACAAGGCTAGTATTGCATGTGTCGGAGTGGGGGTATAACAAACCCATTTGATGAACAATTATGCTCCCTTCCTTCCCTTCACATCCTTTCCTCATCACAAGTTTCCTTCTAATCGTAGTCCAGTCAACGAATTGTAAATTTAAAAAAAAGGTGTAGTTTTGAAATTCGGAATTCGGCACAGTTGTTGGGGAGAGTGCCCTAAACGACATACTAAATGTCCCACCTGGTGGAGAGTGCTCAGGGGGGTTGAAAGGGGGGACTTCTCAGTTTTTCTTAAATATCTCAAAAACTATGGATCCTAGCGAAAAGAACTTAATAATAAGGTTAAACTACATTAAATTTCCTACAAAACTAGTCCAAAATTTTTTGTAGAATGAAATTGTAGAAGATAAAGGGGTGTTTAAAAGTGAATATTTTAAAAATTACTTATTGTAATGGTAAAATCAATTAAAAGTGCTGAAGCAACAACCCTCAGAAAGACCTCATGCCTATACAATAATTATACGAGGTAGTATTGTATGTGTAGAGAGTATTTGCGGTGTCAGGAACTGGGTCGACAAACCTATTTGATGAACAGTAGTGCTCCCTTCCTCCCCTCCGTTTCCCTCCACTATATCCCTTCTATTCTGTCTTTTGGTTTTGTGAACTCTACAAATGAGTGTATTTAGACAGTATAATCTAAATCTACATATCTGATTGATTGATTGATTGGTTTTTTATGGCACAAGGGCCAAGATTGGCCAAGCTGCGCCAAAATCTACATATCTATGCCGAGTTCAACATGAAAGCTCGCAACCAGTCTTTCACAGTTCGACAGAAACATTTTCTTGCTATTGAAGAAATAAGACCAGACACGTTCAGTTACTAATACAGAAAATGGTTGCTAAAGGAATTGAAATGCTACAAGGGATGCTGATACTTATATTGTGAGATCTGGGTTCGAGAAAGCAACTTCTCATCCCAAGGGAAAGACATAGACCTAGTCGTTGTACTGATTGTTTTGACACCACCAGAAAGTAAAATTTATTTTATGAAGCCTGGCAAGGAAAAAGTCGAAGCTAAATTATTTTTCACAAGAAAGCTGCAGAAAGAACTTTCTTTTGCCCAAACCATCCTCCTTCTCCATGCATTCCGTGACTGCGACATTACACCAGATATTTATAGAAAAGGAAAAGCACTATAGTTACATTGTTCAAAAATCTACTTAACCGGATATGAAAATTGCCAACTTTTTTTTATAATCCCTCATTCAACACCAGATGCTGTCTCACAAGTCGGTGAAAAGATGTTCTTAGTACAAAACCATTGCTGATGAACATAATTTGAATAACTGTAGATATGCAGCATTTCTCAAATCATCAACCAATATCAAAGCTAAATTTTCCTCAATTCCGCCAACCAAAGGAGCGGCGGAGCAACACACATTTAGCAAATGTGTGTGTTTTTCGTTTGTGTTGAGTTTTTTCAAATTTTGTGTTTCTGTTTTGGCACCTTTAATGATATCTGTACCAAAGGTGCACTTCTAGAAGTAGAGGAGGCGTTCGAACTTGATAATATACTAGAAAAATATGGTGAAATTTAATTACGAGCAAGTGTAAAAATGGGTTATGCATATTTTTTATGTAGGTATGTATGTATAAAAATATAACTAACATTTTTAACCACTTATTGTAATTTTGTACTTTCTCAAACTGCTTAATATTCTAAACTATTCACACTAAGAACAATGTGTAGGAATATTTTTGTACGAAATTTAATTTAGTTTAATTTTATACTTAAGTTTTTTTCGCTAGGAATCCATAGTTTGAGATATTTAAGAAAAACTGAGAAATCCCCCCCCCTTTCAACCCCCTGAGCACCCTCAACCAGAGAGGACTTTTAGTATGTCGTTTAGGGCACTCTCCCCAACAAATGTGCCGAATTCCGAATTTCAAAACTACACCTTTTTTTTACATTTACAATTCGTTGACTGGACTACGATTAGAAGGAAACTTATGATGAGGAAAGGATGTGGAGGGGAGGAAGGGAGCATAATTGTTCATCAAATGGGTTTGTTACCCCCTTCGACACATGCAATACTACCCTTCTATAATTATTATATAGGCATGAGGTTGTTATGAGGGTTGTTGGTTCAGCATTTTTAATCGATTTTACCATTACAATAAGGAATTTTAGAAATTTTAACTTTTAAATTCCCCTGTATCTTCTAAACTATTGATGCTACGAAAACAATGTAGGGCTTGTTTTGTAGGAAATTGTATGTAGTTTAATTTTGTAATTGAGTGGTTTTGATAGAACCTATAGTTTTCGAGATATTTATGAAAGACTGAAAATGCCCCTCTTTAAAACCCCTCTGTACCCCCCCGCGAACCTCCTACAGGCGGAGACTTTTAGTATGTCGTTTAGGACATTACTCCCAACAACTTTGCCAAATTTCGAAATTGCACCATTTTTTTTTTCTATTCGTCGATTTTTGGCCTTCTTTGACTGGACTATAATACTCGTCTCTAGTACTGTCTTAGGAACTAAGCTTTTTCCTTTTTCATACTAGCCTAGCCCTTTCGCGGCCACAGTGTGTCTGTATTGCTTATTTACAGAAAACAGTTATGTGGCTATAATAAAAAGGTCACTCAATGTGCAAGATGTATTATGAATATCAAAAGGTTTATCTTGACATTTCAATGAATTATTTATGTTTGCGTACCGATAACACACAACACAATACGCAAGAATAATGAAATTCGAAATGAAATATTAAAAAAAAATTTACAATAGTATCAAATATTGAATCAAACCTATTAACGGGAACAGGCGATTTGCAAAAATATAGACTCGATTTTTTACCATTTTCACAATGAAGATAAACAGAAAAAATATTTTAATTATAAAGATTACTTTTAGACGCGTATTGTCACTCACATCCAAGGAATAAAACATATACATTTTTAATTATTTCCTTTATTTACTTAAATTTTAGCTACTCATATAAAGATAAATATTTTACCCCTTTTGAGTTATTGTGTTCATTTACAAGACTGGCGCCACAGAGAATTAACTTTATTTCAGATTTTGCTATCTATTCAGTTAAAGTAATTAATTCTTCTGAAGTATTTCACGATACGAATGAATGTTCCGTCTTCCTTTCGGGTATCAAGGTAGCCAAAGTAGTTTATACTTTTTTAATCATATTTGGTGCATCAAAAGAAAACTCATTCGTGTATTCTTCATTAATTTGCATTAAACGCAGATCTAGAAGGAACATAGGTTGATAAAAAGATGGTTACAATGCCAGTAAAATTTATAAGGTAACAGTTGGCGTAAAATACAAATGGGATGAAAGAGAGTTACAGACACATCATTTTTAATCACCAAAAGAATTAAAGCATTTATCTGACTTCTCATTTAACACATTCTTTGAAGCTGTCTTGACTTCAACGTCTGAAGAGAACAATTCTTGTTCCTAACAAGTGCTCCTACATTTGTGAGAAAAAGTAACTAGGAACAAAATCCCATATATATGGTGGATGGCAGCATTCCAATTTTAAGATTCTTGATTTAATTTATAAGCATAGTTTCTTATTTTCTTTTAAAAGTTCGCGTGCATATGTTTTCGGATATAATTCTCCAAAACATGAAGCAAAAAAATATTACTGTATAGTTTTTAATTCCATATTAACGGCAGTTTTCTCCATTTCTTCAATTTATCGATGAAAAAGTGGTCCTTAAGCATGATGTATCCCAGCTGAAAAAAATCTTTTAAAAAATCTGCAGAAAATCTGAAGGTATTTGGAACATGTTTTCTTCGGATTTTCTGTAGAAAAAAAAACGTAGAATATCTGAAGAAAATTATGTTCCAAATACCTTCAGATTTTCTGCAGAAAAAAATGAATATCTGAAGAAAAATATGTTCCAAATACCTTCAGATTTTCTACAGTTAAGGCTAAATTATTAATTTCATTATAAATTTCAATTATTTTAATTAATCTAATTTGCAATTCAACTTATTTGTAGGATGTTGATTCAGATTGTGAGAAAACTTGAAACTCATCCTGGCCGGGACTCGCGTTTGTAGAGTTGGTAGGACGGAACACTAACCACATAGCAACCCCAGACTACACGAGATAGGGGTAAAATAATCTATTTGAGTTTTAGCGTCACCATAGCTCTAGTGGTGCCATTTAGTGGTGTAAAAATCAACCATGGTTAAAATACGTGTTTCAAAGTCGTGGAGATAAGTAATAGATGAGATTAGTAATATTTTTGCTCTATAATTTAGATTCTCTGTTTCAATAAATTCCTTTACACATTTATCGTTCTGATAAAGCGTCTCTACATCCAAAGGGCGCAAGCTCCACTTTTCCCTTCTTTTTGGAGGAAAATATCTAGTCAGAAAGACAGTTGGAAAACTAATTGGAAATTAATTAAATTATGGGGGGGGGAAGTTTAAAATGGTAAAACCTTAATAAAATATTTATTTTAAAGATTAATTTAGAATTCATTTTATCGTCATATTTAAAAAATTTAGTGCCTAAAACAATTTTCGATTGGGAAATTTTTTCTGCTGATGCATTCCTTTACCATACAAGTATATGGTCGATATCACTAATTGAGAAAGGAAATGATGAAACTCCTGTCTGGTGTAAAATTAAACGACAATGATAGTTACATTCTAATTTTGTTTTATATCCTTTGGAAAAGGAAGTTGCAATATTAGAGAATATGGTGCAAAATATTTATTTAGAGAAATGCAGATATTATGAAATTGCAGTTAAACTTTCAAAAAATCAAAAGATTATTGGTCAAGTTTAATGATGTTGTGAAAATCTGCTAAAATAACTGCAAATTGAATTGAACACAAAATGCAGAATTTTTGCCGTCTTAAAAAATCTGCAGGATATTTCAAGAAAAAAATAAAAATAATTTTTTTGCAGATTTTATGCAGATTAAATTGAAGAAAAAATGTAGATTTGTTGCAGTCTTACAAAATCTGCAGAATATTTAGAGAAAAATATAATAAATTTTTTTGCAGATTTTAGCAGATTAAATTGAAGAAAAAATTTCAGATTTTTTTCTGTCTTCAAAAAATCTGCAGAAAATTTCGAGAAAAACATAATACGATTTTTTTTTGCAGATTTTCTGCAGATTGAATTGAAGAAAAAATGCAGATTTTTTTCTTTCTTCAAAAAAAATCTGCAGAAATCTTGGAAAAAGCTTGAAAATTTTTTTTTCTGCAGATTTTTTTTTAGCTGGGATTTTCCATGATTCGACTTCTATACACACGAGAGAAAGTTACGTAAGTCTTTTTTTTATTTTCGGTTTGGTTTCAAGCAAAATAATACCGTTTTTCAATGTTTAACTTGACAGTTCAGAGATCGGAGAAGAACGCATAGCATTATTTTCAATTTAGGAAATAGGAGAAACTGCTTTTGCTCGTGTAGCTGTTGGAAAACAATCTTTCTATAGAAAATTCAGAATGTTTAAAGAATTTGGATCGAACAGAAGAAATGTTTGCGGATGTTTCTTTTTCTTTAAAGGAATGATAAAAATTGGAAAGAATATAGAGTACAGACACAGAAATGAAATGAAAAATATCGTTTTCCAAAATCTGTCAACATACCAAAACTGTTTTGAAAAAATTCTTAGAAAGAAAATAAATTTATCTAAGCGGATTCGAGTTATCTAGTACTCATTTTATCATGTGATGATAAGAAAAATTCAAAAATGTACTACAGATATTTTAAACAAAGAATTACTCTTAGGTTCGGAAACTTTTTTGATGACTGCTTCAAACCAGAAGGATCAGATAAAGAAAACAATTAATGAATTTCAATAAAAACTGTAAACTAAAACTAAATATCACTAATGTAATTTTGTTAAATATGAATAATTTGACCTTAATTGAATGATATGTTTTTTTTTTATTTTTCAACAAAAAAATTTGTAAATATATTTTAATAAATACATGCAATGTAGTAAACAAAAAACACAAATTTGTTTCCCGATTAACCCAAGATGCTGTCGTATACTGTCACGACATCTTCAAGATATTGTGCGACATGCAGAATATCGATCAACATCGTGGAGATGTCGTACCATATCTTATGCTAATTGGGTTCATTAAAATTCTTTAATTTTTTCATTCAAAGATTTTTACGACAAAATTTCCTTTTAGATATTAAAAATATGAAAAGTACATAACTTTAATTATGAATTATGAAAATTATTTAAATTATCAGAGGAAAAAGTCTAAAATGGTAGCGATGGAAATATGAGTGCAATATAGGGTTAAGCGTGTTCCAAACCAGTAGAAAGATTCAAATCGGCACAAACACCATTTCAGTAGATACAAAAAAATTAAGGAATATAATTCGGCAATTGTATTAAAAATGTATACTTTTTATTCTCTAGTTAATTTATATGTTACAATCAATGCGATTAATCGGTTATTATTAGGAATAACTGCGGTTATTATTAATAATAACCATAATAAAATTCCGGTTATAATTAGTAATAACCCTTAAAAATCCGGTTATTATTAATAATAACCCATTAATCACATTGACCGTAACATTAATATATTCCGAGGTAAACGCTGTGAATGACACCAGTTTTGTACTTTTAAGTTTCGTATTTTCGCTTATGATTGCACCTTAAGGACAATATCAACTGTGAAACTGAAAGTAAATGAAATTATATCATATAACTAATATTTTCCTTATACTTTTGTCAAATTGTTGGCTGCATCTCAGTATAAAGGTATAAAGCAACTGCGTTAAAAATATTTTCATGCTTCTATTAATTTTTATTTACCTGTGTTTGATAGAATTTATTTTAATATGTTTTATGTTGCTGCACTTTTTTCCCTTGTGACACTTATTATAAAAAAGAAAAAAAAAACACGATTGATTCCATATGCAGCGTTGTCCAAAACTCTTCGTTACATTTTTAAATTAGATATATTAAACAATGTAATTGGTGAAGGAGAGAATGGTTTGCTCTAAAATTCTTCTCATCATAAAAAAAAGTTTTCCAAAAAATAAATAAATCCCAAATTTGCTCACAGGTGGAGAGTAAAAAGAGTATAAATCTCAATACAAGGAGTTACAGATAATTTATTTCTCCGCAAGCAGTTACAGAACATTTATCTTAGGCAATCCACGCCTTATTTCCATGTGTGTTGATCAGTGTGAAACAGTTCGAAACGATAATTCTCTTCAATCCACGCGTTCCCTTACATTAATTATGGAAGATATTAAATATTATGCGTGCTTCACGTAAGGGGCCAAACTCATTCCGATGATGTGGTGCGGAAGTGTGGAAAGGGGGTGCTAGTTCAGGTGTCATCCTCGTCCATCAATTACGAGGCCCATCCCAAAAACAGTCCTCGTGTTGCTTCAAAAAGGGACGTTAACTATTAGAATAAATAGCATCGGAATATTTAACAGTTTAATTTTTCCTTCCTTCTATCTTCCATCCTTCTTAAGTATATGGAAAAGCGTAAGAGACTCATATGTTAAAATCTTAGATAAATTTAAAAAAATGCAGGCGCATTTCATGTCATGTCACTAATCATTCATTTCTAGCCGAGCTGAAGATAAAAGACCATTGATTCTATGTGCTTCTAAAGACCTTCTCCCACATTAGTCATAACTAAACTAAATCGCCTTTTTCTATGTCTTTGATCTACGGTGCCATCCATGAGAAAAATTACGAACTAATTTTTAAATTAAGTGGAATAAAAACTTTATCCTGAGAAGAACTTTAGTGCAAACCATATTCTTATGTGCCAGTTACTTGATTTTATATTCAATTTTTAAAATGTGTCAATGACTTTTGGACCACCTTGTGTAATGCATTAATAATTCTTTGATATATGATTCTGTTCACAGACCTTTCACTGACAGATCATAAATCTCTAGGAATAAATAAATTATTTTTTCTACTAGCAAAACGAATATTTTAATAAAGCATATATTTTACATTTCCAGTCCATCGAAAAGTTTAAAATTTCATATGGGTTTCATAAGTCCTCAATTGATAAATAACGGTTATAAAACAAGAACTTATTTTATTATTTTTTATATCTAACTTGTTCATTTCATTCATTAGTTCTTAGATGGATACACAAATTGCAAACTTTTTTCGTGGCCAAGTGATTATAATTTATAGATATATTTTAAAATATTGAAAAAACTATTGATTACCCAAGAATAATAAAAATAAACATATAAATAACACATTTATGCTTTTAAGAGTGAATCATCACTGCAGATTCACTAATTTTTTAAAAAAAATATTTTTAAATGATGACTCACTACCGGATCTGTCGAAGGTCGGAAATTTTGCACTCTTACGCATTCTTGATGAAAAATAGTATTTTAACTTTTTCCGAACTAAATCGTCAGTTATTTCATTAATTTAATTAAATTTTGATTCTATGCTATTGGCTCCAACTGCTAATGAATTTGAGAAAAATTGATTTCAAGAGTCCATAATATTTATAATAATACATTGTAAATTAAAGACTAAAGAGTAGAAAAAATTAAATAAAAATTCTATTTTTAATACATTAATAAAAGTGTGCATTTAAAAAAATATATTTATTAAATTTATTCTTCTGTTATTTTTAATACAGCGAAATCTGCACCATTTTATACAATAACTCTACTCTACGTTCACTGAATTCTATTCCTTGAATTAATGGATAATCTAGAAAGAAATTTAATGAACTAGTAAGTTGTCTAATGAAGTGTCTCTCTTTCTTAACAATTGTAACCCAGTATGTATTATCTCTATATACAATATTACAAATTTTGAATTCTTTGGACAGGGTTAAATGCAACGATTTCCTTTCTAGTATGAATTTTGAACCTAAAATATTTGCCTATATAGTTTTGAGAGGTACTTTTTGAGACAAAACCCCACATTTATATTTGATTAATAGGAAGAAACTATGCAGAGAATAGGATATAAATAATAAAGTAGGCAGTTTCAACTTTCTCTAGTCTAAAATTTAAAAATTATATTATCATTGAATGGTATAACTTTTCTAAATTAAAATTTGATTGAAATAATGCGAGAGCGCATTTTAGAAATCTGAATATTCTGGATATGAGAAAATGAAAACTAAATCACTTCTAGGCAACTTCCAGTTTAATCACCTACACCTTTATAAACTCAGATAGGAAACAAAACATAAAAAAGGATATTTTCAGATAATTTCCATTTATTTTTATTTCAATAGTAAAAAATTCTTGAAATAGATTTAAAGCAAATTGTTCTGACATAAACAATATACTTCAATCAAACGATTATGTTTCCTCGAAACAATAAGGAAGAGGAAATAATTTTTAAGTTAATGGTTCTTTCGACGTTTTGCATAAGAATGGTGGCATTTTTTCGAAATTATTTTTCCTTCAACACAAATAATATGAAATACTTAGTTTTAAATGCATGTAAAAATAATGAATTGATTGACGGGAATTCAAAAGTATTCCAGTCAGCTCTGCATAGAAATGTTACTACGAATTCTTATTGCTTTTTAATTGTTGTTTCAGAAATTTTTCATTTTTTTCTGCTTAATATCAAATTCCTTGAGTAGGTGGGCTCAAAAGTCATAACTGCTAATTAAACGAATGTTTTTAATGTTTTTGCTATCCTAATCTGAGAGTAACACACCCATATAATATGTAGGTGGAAAGTTTCAATATCTTTGATATTATTGTCTTTGGAAAATTATGAAAAGCTCACAAAGTTAATGAGTAAAATGATTGAAACTGCATTAGCTTTCCATATATATAAAATGCACATTATTAACTAAACACGTATATTCATTTAAATAATATAAAAAACTACAAACTAGTGTTCGTTAATATATTGGTAAAAATGTTCGTCTCCTGTAAGAAAGATTTATGATTGTTTTTTCATGGTAGAACTACGTTATTAATATGCAATTTTTATTAAACAGCTCACGCAATTTAAAAACTTGCTAATGAATTTGAGAAAAATTGATTTCAAGAGTCCACAATATTTATAATAATTCATTGTAAATTAAAGACTAAAGAGTAGAAAAAAATTAAATAAAAATTCTATTAATCCAATTGACCAATTTATGCCAAGTCGAAGACAATCTGAAATAGGTCATATATGAGAACACATGCTGATTCTTTCGACTTGTATCATCAATCTCAAATCAATCGTTTTGCATTAAGCATGTTATAAAAAAGTTTCTATTAGATATGTTCTAATTTTCACTGAAATTAATAGAATACCTCGTTATTTAAAACAACTTTTCAAATTGGTGCGTCAACCTCAAGTACAAAATTTTCTGACTTTAATAAATATTCACTGGGAATTCATCCCACCTTACGCTCCCAATTTTGGAGGAGTAAGGGAATCTTCAATTAAACTGGCCAAAAGACATTTTCGTAAAACCTGTAAAGTACATCTTTTAACGTTTGAGGAACTTTCCATCCTGTTGTGCCAGATTGAAGCATGCATCAATTTTCGTCCTCTATCGCCCCTGTCAAACGACCCTTCGTACCTCAAGACTCTAACCCCTCGACATTTCCTAATTGGGGAACCTCTTCTTGAGCTCCCTGAAGGCCATGATGTATCTAATCAAACTATTAGTTTTTCTTCTAGATGGCGATCTTTGTTGCAGATGAAGGAGTGTTTTTGGACCAGGTGGACCCGGGACGTCCTGCATCACATGTAGTCCAGACCGAAATGGCAGCAACACCGTCCTTCCCTCAAAAAAGGAGATATCGTCATCATTCAAGACGATCACTTGCCACCTCTGGCCTGGCTCATGGCCTCATGCTGGAGCTGATCCCCGGTTCAGACAGAATCCCAAGAGTTGCCAACTTGCACACTGCAACGGGACTTGCCAGAAAATCCATCAATCGACTGATTCGATTGCCAGTGCCGATATCTTGCGCTCCGGAGGATGGAGATTCAAGAGAGGGCGCGCTCAATTGACTGAACTCCGAACACTCTTTTTTTTAGTGGTTACTCTCAATCCTGTATTCATTACACAAGGAGTGATGTCTGTAAGCGCTATTAACTTTGTAAATTAATCGTAAACTACATTCGTATATTCGTCTTTTCTGATGTTATTCTACCCGTAATGTCAATTCGGATAATAAAGACGTTATATTATTTCAAAAAAGAGGCGAGTTCTTATTTTAGTCTGTTTTCTTAAATTACGTTAGATTTCAAATTAATAATGATGTAATCCTCATTCAGGTATTGTTTATATAGAGAGAGATTATCTCAACCTAATTCAATTTTTAAATAATATTCGCATTCTAAATCAACAGCACGCTTGTTTGACTCGTTTTCACTGCAAAGAACCATATTGTAATCAGTAAGAAATATACTTTCATATAGAAAAAGAAACGTTATTTTACTGTTGCAGTAGAACGATTACAGTTGAAATATTTAAATTTTACATACATTATTATTTCATGCAATATTCTAAATCAGATTTGTTGTTGTATCTCTTGGTAACCAAGTCATTATATATCAGAGGATTTACGGGAGCTTAACGTAGTATAAAAACGACGTCGTCGTCAGACGTGATAAAATAACAGTATCCTAACTTGAACAGAAAAGCGAAGACGAATGGAGAGATAATTGATCTACGAACATTACAATCAAAACTTTAAAGAAGATAGTTATAGCAGGTCTTAGCAGCAGCTCTTGGTAAAATACAATATTTATTTATCAATATTACACTCTTTTAGAACGTCTATTTTTCCTATGTAATGATATCTATTTTTTTTTATTTCTACCTTTAAGATAATCTGGAGTTGTAAGACTTCTTTAAATGCAGATTTTTTTTGAATTGGAGAAGTACCAAAAGAATTGTAAAAGTTGGCCATGACCCACAAGTAGATAATCACTATTTTTCTCCCAGTTAATACTGTTATGAATATATAAAGGTCTTTAAAATTATATATTCGTCATAAATTAACATGCGAAAATAATCTTTTATTATTTGTAAACCAACTAATACTATTGCAACATTAATTTCGATATATTCAGGTTTAATTTTGAAGTAACGTGAAGGCTATTTTCGAATGAACCTTCTAACTTAGAAGCGGTAAAAAGACGTAGAAGACACCCGAGGAGACCATTCATTCCGTTCCAAGCTTTCACCCACGGGCATCTCAAAGGAAAGGGTTTGTAATTGATGCAAAAGTATGAAAGAATTAAAACGAAATTCAGCCATAGTCATTGAAAGAAATGAGAGTGTAAATTAAGTGAAATATTTTATATTTAATAGTTCATTAAGTGTGCTTATAGATAGGGCAGCTTTATTTAATTTAGATTCCATTTATTTTGTAGGCTTTTGCAATATTTAATGACTCATTTTAATAGCATTTTTTTTATCTTAAATAACTGTGATAATTCTAATTAGGTTAAAGAATATAAGGGAGATTATGTAATAATCTTACTTAGTTTCACTGTAAATTCTAATATATTTTAAAATCTTAGTACAATACTAATGTATTCTAAAATCAATTTTCTTAAACTGCAGTTTCTTTTTATTTCCCGAGCTGGAGGTATATTAAATCACGCATTTTGGCATGTTTATTACTAAAAGAATACTTGAATCGCTTCCACGTGCCCACAGAAACGTCTTGTTGGCGCCAGACTTTTCCTAAAACAACTACGTAATTTGCTAAGAATACTTAATATTCCCTTCACTTTGATCACGTGTCTATATGTTAACCCCCTATCCGAGAGAACGCAGACATTTTCCGTTCTCTTTTGCCTAGAAAATTTCATGCGAGATGTACGTATATTCCGCCACTCTCCCATATATTGATAATAAATGAAAAATAGCTATTTACTCGGCCTGTTCATTACTTAACGACTACGCCGACAAAAATATCATTGCATATATTTATATATATAATCAAGATTTTAAAATGACAAGCTCGTCCAAAGTCGAGCTGATCACTTAAATTGTTGAAAACTCCATAATTGGATTGTCTTTTTCAATTATTAATTTAGTCTTAACAGTAACAGAATTAATATGATATGTTCAAAACTTTCTATAGGTGCTTTTGACATTAATTTAATAATTTTGAGTATTGGATAATTTAAATTTAGATATGTAATCGGTTGAAATTCTTAAAATGGATGTTTGATGTGTTAGTTGTTTTGCTTGTGAATAAATGTGCTATTATATATATATATATATGCAATATGACGCTTTCTCTCCTTTCGTATTTTATATAAACTAAATTAGTTGAGCCAATGCAATTAAAAAAAAGCAGAATAAAGCTGCAGATATAATCTGAATAACTAATTATGTAAAAATTTTCCTAAAAATAAATTGCAATCAATTTCTTACCCTAATATTTCAAACCTAGATACATAACCGGAAATATTTTTTATATAATTCTCCCGCGTCGATGACTTTGGTTACACTGCTTGGAAACTCTTCGTTTGCTAATAGATATTCCACTTTTTCCTTTAAGCTTAGCTCCGACTCCCAACTTTTCTGCGATGGCCTCGAGTCAGAGTTTCGGATTCGTGACTGGATGATCGCAAGTTTGAGCCTCGAGTCCACTGAACATGCACCGTGTGTGCAGGTCTGTGGCACGCTAAATCCGTTGAGAGTCAAACGTCCTCCTGCTGATATAATGTGGATGTTTGGGGAGGTGTGCCAGTTCAAATGCCGGCTTCGTCATCCGACCATCACCCAACATTACGATAAACATCCGAAATTAGCCTTCGTGTAACATGAAAACGGGAAGTTAATATAACTAAACTCGGAACACAACTTTAAATAAGTATGCTTGTTTCTATAGAATTTTACGTTACATTTAATTTTCATAAAATCTAGGTATTCTGGCCAACAAATTGTTTAGGTTCACCTAATTAGTTTACAAAGCTCTTAAAATTAAGAGGACAGTTTGTTTAACCTCCTGGCTAGTTTTAAAATCACTTCCCAGTTTCTGATAAAGTCCTCTTGAACAAAATTTCCAACTTATCTTGTATACTTTATCTAATAATGCATTGACATATTCCCACTAACTAATCTAGAAGTTTGTTTCAAAAGAGTTTGAAACGTTAAATATTTCTTGCCTCTTTCAAAGATACTGCATATAAACTTCCTTATAAATTTCAACAAAAGGAGGATTTATTATAAAATATTCTGAATAATAATAGTAAAATTTCGTCTTCTACATACATTTCGGGAAAAAATGTTCCTTCCATAAAACTTTTGAATGAAATAAACTTTTAGCACCGAAGAACAATCTCTTAGGAGCAGTATCTAATATAAAACAAATGAATATTTTGAATGACACTATGTATCCCAGTGTATTTCTGGATTTTGCACTTTATAATATGTAATTTCTGTAGTTAGATATGAATATTTCAAATGACGTTAACGGTACCTAAAAATAAGAAAACGTTTTCTGAAGTATTTTTAAGTTAGTTAAATTAAACGAAATTCTTGAGACAGTTTGATTTCAGAATTTTCTCTATTTCTATTTTCATAGATGGTTTTTTGAGTGACAAATAATAATTTTGATACGGAAATTTAAACACATTTTCTCACGCATGTGAATGCATTTTTATGCGAAATAATGGACGAAATAAAATTATAAGCATTAAACTACTTCAGAAAGCTGATCTTAATTACTGGTTTCTAGTAACACTTTTAATATCTCTGCATAAATTTTTAAAAGAGATACAGTACAACCCCATTTAACCGAACTGGGGGGGGGGGGGGTTTCGGGTAACGATTTTTTCGTTTAAGCCATGAACATCTATTACTTTTTTGTATCTATTTACAGTCTGTAATTTTGAAATCTTTTGAGTGTTTAACGAATTCAAACTCTGTTTGTAGGCTACACTTATGTTCTTTAATAAAGTTAATTCTCATTCGGGAGCAATGCACTTGGCAGGTACAGGTAAACAATGTCGTAATTAATATTGTTAATGCCCATGAATTTTAATTTTGGCATTCTAAAATTAATCACCGACCTTCTTTGGTTGGTATAAAAGAAAAAACTGATGAAAAAAAGTTACAAAAAAGTCTCGCATTCACTATTATTTCCGTGAAGTACAGTACGTGATTTTGGATTTGCGAATTCAGAGGTATTTCGGATAACCCGGGTTTCGGTTAACAGGATTTTACTGTGTACTAAAATAATTTATTAATAATTCTTACTGCAATGATTATCAAAAATCATCCATGAAAGCAAATCTGAAAAACTACCTGGAAATTACAATTCTGATAGTTATATTATGCTTTATTCGATGAGACATTCGATATTTTTAAATATATAAAACTTGATTTCATACATACTAACGCACGTCTCGTTAAGAGCACGTATACAGATGGCAATAAATCAGAAAATAGCAGTTCCTGCAACTTGCAGTTGTTCTTCCATATTAATTAGATGGTGATTCTGTTATTTAAACTTTAAAATGGCAAAGAAAATTTTTACTTGAAAATTTCTAAATCCTACTATTTTTATTCGTAGAAGATCAATGGAAATTAATACTTCAGAAACCTCACACTTTATACCAATTTCCTCTTCGTCATGCTTGATAAGCAGAATTGCATTAAATAAATTTTACCACTAAATATTGTATAAATATGCGATTTCTGGTGGTTCAAACATTTCAGTAGAATTCCTGCAATCTCATCTTAAAAACCTCATGTGAAATTTTAGTCATTATTTCAGAGAAAAGATTTACATAAACGATATTTGTGTAGATCTGAAGATAAAATTATTTTACGTCCATCCCGAGCACTAATATAGATATTTAAAAAAGAAAATCTCAAAGAAACGCTGCCCCACTAAAATAAGAATTTTTGAAAAATTCGAAATTTGAATACATTTAAAAGTATTTTCTTGCTTCATATACGTCACTTGAGTCTATTTATGAAAAAAATGAAAATATTGTCTCTAAACTTTTGTATATAAAAATAAGGAGAGACAGTTCCTGTTCCAAACTTTTTAATGGAACTAAAAATAAGTATAATTATGTTAAAAATATTTTAAAATATCTCTTGATATGAACTTTAAGAAAATAGTTTGCCTTCTTCCATAAACTTAAATGAAGCCAATATAATTTTTAAGCGAGAAATGGTATAAAATTACTGCCCTTTAAAGATACTCAATTATTTCACATCTACAACTTAAATGAAAGGGGTTAACCACATAAAAACTAGTTAGAAATGTTAAACAAAACTCATTAGACTGTAAGATTCGTGCATGCCAATAGTTCACAGCGAAAGTATTTAAGTGCTTCCGGCAGCTATTAAGACATCCGAATAATGACGTCTAAGAAATCGCCATCTTCGAATAAAGAGCCAGTTTTAAAAGAAAGTAAAGCAACATTTTATGAAAATGAGCGGTTGTGTGGAAACATTCTTTATGGAAGCCAATTTGAGATGTGCAAATGTCTTTCTTCTTTAAATACACTCTTGGGGATTTAGAGGACACACCCTTAAGTCGTTGGTAAATGGCCGTAATATTTCCTAAGATTGTCATGCGTGTTTATGGGAAATGTTTTTTTATGAAGACATTACTGCATTAAGCTACTTCAGATGACCATGGTCGTTATTTTTTATTCGCAAGATTTATAGATGCGTTTCCAAAGACTAAAAAAATTGGAAAGTATGATTTGGCAGTTCGTGAATAGTCTGTTTGCCTTATCTTCTATATGGAATGAGTGAATATTTGAAAAGAATTCTTATTCATAAATTTTCATATTTTTTCATACACTTACGCTTACTAAATTTAATATAGTAAGAGCCACTGACTGCAAAGAAACTTAGTATGATCATTCACTATTAAATGAAAGTGGTAAAATAAAATTTTTAAAAAAATATGGTTAACTTTACATCTTTTTATTCGAAGAGGCAAAATTAATTCGGCATTCTATTTCAGAAAGAAGCAAGTGTAATCAGTTTTAGATTTTGCTTCTCATCTATTTTTGAAAATCGAATATTGTAAAAATATTGAAATATTTTTTTTTCGTGTTCAGACTCGTGCATAAATCACAGCATGATTGAAAATTTCTTAAATTTTTGTGGAGAGTAAATTTGAAGAGTGGGCGATATCATACTCCTAATCAGAGTTGGAATTCAACATATAATTATGTAACTTTCCACCAGGAATTGCGAATAGCTAAAGTCAAATTTTTCTCCGTATCTTAGAATAGATTGTTTTTGGCTTAAAGATTGCTGTGCATTTCGATCGTTTTGAAAACGCAAAAATGCCATTTTTTTTTTAAAAAAAAAGAGATTTAAACTGCGCTAAGAGTTCATTTGTGGCTGCCCATTTGCGAAAAATACATGGCTTCTTTGAAATAGTGCATGGGTTGCTTCACTGATGTTGCTAGACATGTATTCTATTGGTGGATGCAGCTGTATTACAAATAAACATGTGTTGCTATTTAAGTAATTATTATAGAAACTCTTATAAAGAAATGCTTGTCGACGATGCTGATAAAAAAAGCTGTTTCGTTTCATGTCTACATGTTGTGCTTATGCCTTAACGGATCATTTGCGTCTATACATTCCTAAGTAAAAACAATGTTTGTTTTAGTGTGTTCTACCACCTTCTGAAGTTTTGCTCATGAGTTCTAATTATACCAATACAATAGTTGAAAAAGATTTTTATAAATGATGAATTGAATCGATGGGTTGATAACTTTCCCATTCGTTTTTTAAACCATGTAACATCATCATATTAGATCGTAACTTGTTTGCAATATAAGCTTTCGGATTCTCCTTTTGTTTTAGGGAGAAGAGGCCGAGAGAAGTTGCGAATTCAGAAATGACATCACGACCTTTAGAAGATTTAAAAAATGGAAATATTCTCTTTTTCTTAACGAGCGAAGTCGGTATAACAAAATGCTCGCTGAACTGTTTTTCATCTTTGATTTTTTCCGAATAATACGATTCACTGTTGCTAATATTTTGTATATGATGTAAATACTTTCGCAACATAATAAATAGTTGTTATAAAAGAAATACCTCGTCTGTTAGTGGATACAACACATTCGTAATGACGCTCGTATTTACAGTGACTTGTTTTCTTATGATGATTTCAGCATTGCTTAATTATTTTTGTGCACTGAAATTGTAGTAAAAAACGCACTTCATTGAAACAGAAAAAGTCTACAGTGAATGAAAACAGCTGATATAGATGACAAAAAGGCAAAATATATTCATATATAGGACTGAAACAGCGTTTCTTTCTTGTTTACAATGGAAATCCGAACAGATTGATTTTTTTCAGCTCTCTTTCCTTAAAAAATATGCATAAAGCTTTTAAACAGGCAATGATACTTTTTTTTTACCATTCTTAATAAATATCAAGTTCCAATATTTATCAAATAATGTGAACGAAACGAATAAAAGCTCTTTAAATTCAATCGAGGTTGTCGTGAGTGATCATGCCAAAATAATCTTATACTTCAATATTAACATTATTCCTGTCTAAAAACGATATTAATTTTCACTTTTTCCAGAAAACTTTATGTTTTTTATTTCGTGTAAAATGGAAAAAATGTAAATACTATTATTTTTTCTTCTTAGCAGAAAACCGAAAAGAGAAATGGAATTCTTGTATATTTACTGGATTCCTTGATGCCCAACAGTTCTAAACTATTAATATTGAATTAAATACAATTTAATTAATTTTTAGAGTTCATGAATGTTAAACCTTAAGATACAAAGTATTTTTTTCTATCTTCTATTTGAAAAATTGTGTTACAGTAAATTTTCTTTTAGATCAAATAGTGCAATTTCACTTGCAAGTAAGCTGCTTAATTGAAATGTAAAAAAAGTTGCATCTTGTTCATTAAATGCATGTTCATTAAATATGCAGCGCGTCAGGTTATGTAAGAAGAGATTAAAAGAAAATAATGCTTTTTAAATAGAATGCCGCGAAGAAAAATAAATTAATATAAAGGGGTAATGCTTTGAAAAACTTTCAGAGATTAATAAAATTTTTATATGCTTTTTAATAAAAAGTTTGAAAAACAGCCCTGCATTGTACAATTTTGCGATATGAAATTTGAGACATAAAAGCACTCATAAATATTAAGCCGTAAAATGCAACAAAGTATTACTCTGTTACAGATACTTTTTCTATAGAACAACGTATTTTTGATACATCAGAAGGTGTTTCTTTTTACTTCCTTACAACAGATTTAATAAAAAATAAAAAATATTCTATTTAGTATAATTAAGTCTTAATTAAATATGAAGACTGTGCCGTAAGCAGTAGTTTAATAACTGCAATAGCAATGAAAAACAAATTCAAATTTTAAAACTTATAAGTGGTTATGTTTCGTGAAAACGCTAAAAGATGTTAAAAAGATCGTTTAACATTAGACGAAATATAATATTTTAAAATGGGCTAGATGCTAAATATATTTTTTAAAACTCATCTAATTAGGTATTAATTTCCATTGGCATAAAAGAAAATTAAGTCAAAAATGAATACGAGTCAAGAAAATTTAAATGAATATATCAATATATTGGCCATTAAAATTCCAAATATTTCAGGACTGTAATACGATTCAAATGAAACTACAAAGCAAAGCATAGGAGTTCTTGTGAAAATGCCTGTATTTAATTTGTCTGGTTTGAAGTTTATGAAGATAGAATATTGTGACAAAATTTTAACTTCCTTATGTGATAGTTTTGAAATTAGTATAAACCTGTGTTCTCAATGAATACATTCATATTTTCAGAACTTAATTATCAGTTAAGCGATTAATATAATTAAATTTTGATTCAATGCGACTGGCGCCATCTGAATGCGACTCTGAGAAAAAATTGATAATCATTCCATACTATATGTATGAATGAATTATAAAAAATATTAAAAAGCAGAAAATAGTCAAAATAAGCAATCTATATATTATTACGCTAATAATAATCGTTTTTTATACATTTATTAAAAATTTATCTAATAATGTAGCAAATCTTGAATTTGATTGTCCCTTCATGCAATTTTTTATTTAGAAAACGCATATTTCATCATGTATGAATATTTTTTATAATTATATTTATCAATTGCTTTTCTTGAAAACTATAAGCTTCAAATCATTATGATTCTAGCATTAGTATATAAATTACCAATGTCTTCCATGCGAAGAAATGAATTAACATGGAGAATGTTCAAGTAATATGAAAGGAAAATTCTTAATTAAAGAAGCAATAACCATTTTAGTAAAATGAACACCATATGGTTAGCTTCGATAAATTAAATATATGCTTTGACAATTTTCCCGCTTTAGATTCCTTGTTTACCGAAATCAAGATACATGAATATATTTGGGAAAAAGTGCAATTAATCATTTTATTTTTTATGCAAGATATTAAATAGTTGAGTTTCAAACACATAAAGGAATGTATGAAGAAAGTATCTTTCATTTTTATTCTCTCGTTTATTTTTCTTAAGCACATTGTTTCATATGATTTCCTCAAAGAAAACTTGAAAGTAGGAAATAAATACCTTGAAATAATTTAGTGTAAATAAGCTTTTTTTCTAAATGTCATTTTTAGTACGATAGCTTTCTACGAAAGAAAAGTAACCCCTCTTTCACAAATCGCATCGGAGTGGTTTCTAAATCCCAACATTTCTTTACTGTGAAATGAAAATAGATACTGATGCGCAAATTTCATTGGGTTACAGAACTGAAATATCATTTTAATATTTCCTGTTGAGAATAGAAAAGAAAAGACTTGAAATTTATTTAGAGTGATTTTATTTTTCAAATAAATGCAGGAAAATTAGAATCTGCATTTCGTTCATTCAAATGATGTACGGACATTCTTAGCAATTTCTTGAGTTTATTTACGTTCCATGGTACATTTGAAACAAATGTTTTTGCATTTGAGAAAAATTGTTAATTCCCAATATCATTTTCTTTACTTTGAATTAAAATGAAAGAATAAATTGATAAAACTTATACTTTTCATAAGTATTACCGGAAAAGTAATGCTTACTCACGCACTCTTCAAATTCTGGGTCAGCTAAAGTATTAATGACCTATTAAATGCGGGTAAATCTACGTATGCCACTTTTTATAATTGGCATTCCTTCTATAATTTGTTGTTCGTCTAATTTCAAGAATCATTGTTGATTCCATTTAATCAAATATTAGGAAAAGGCTATATTTCTAATTTCCCAATACATGATATGGAAAGGGCTATATTTCTTAAGTCATGCATATTGCTTTTCAAGTAATTAAAAATCTAAAAATTCGTCTCAAGGAGCTTTTTATTGATCTATTATATTTCCATGAATGCGACATAAAACCAAAGACCAAACTGATTATACCACGCCAAATAGAAATTATGAATCACGCGATACAATTTTAAAATTTGTCAGAATTTCAGTTTGCTTGCTTACCCATTGCTTTGAACTAATATATCTACTTTATCGTCAAATTCTAGATTTTTGATGGCAATATTGCATTAAATATTAAAATCTTCAAAAAAAAAAAAATTTGAACTGTCCCCTCCCCCCCCATTCGAATTTCCCTACTACTAGATCTACAGTTTTGTGCGTTTTGAATTCGGCTTCGTTCATTAAAGAGAGTCGGTCTATTATGCATTATAGAGCTATCTTTTCCTATTGACCGAGATAATGCAAAATTTAATAAAGATACAACTTGAGTTCAAAGTCTACTTTGGAAATAACATTCTAGCTCATTCCGTTGTTGTCTGTATCTATAAACAAACTCAATTCTAAAAATCTAGATTTCGCACTCAAGGAAGTCTAGAACGAGAAAATTTGTCAAAATCTCGAGGTCGAATTTATTTAAAAGTGCGAGGCACACACTTGAACAAAGAATACAAAAATAAAGCAAAAGCCATATTTATATTCGCCAAAAATGCACTTTCAGGGAAAACAGATTGTAGTATATAAATTTTTCGATAATTCTGCATCCTTTTGACTCGTGTTAGACGACACGTTCTGCTTTGAGTATTTTTTATTTAGATCCATTTAAAAACATACAGCAAGCCTGAAAGTTGATTTAGTCAGGTTTAGAGCCACAAAGACCAGATTTTGGAGAAATGCATCAAGAGTACAGTTGAAACTTATCCAAAACGATTAAAAATGTTAAAGCAGAAAAATATGTGCCGCCACTTTGCCAAAAGGCATTGCAAGAAAAATAGAAACTTCAGAGTATGAATTGAAAGTGAGGGAACTAATGCTAGCAAGTCTGTAAAAGCAAAAAAAAAATCTAAATAGAAGGGAAAAGCCGATAACTCTTAAAGATTGAATATATTTTGGCGAGGATGCTTTCCCACCAAGTCCTTCAAACCAAAAGAACTAAAAAAATACATTATATAGATACAATTGATGAAGTCCTAAAACATCCTCAAGACATTTCAACAGCACGGGGGTTTCACCTTTGTTTCATTACATTGCGTAGCGTAGTGATAGTATATCTTACCAGTCTTTGCGAACATCGACGCAAGAACGTTATAGCTGCCATCGACTTTAATGAAAACAAGTTATAAAAGCATTTAAGAGGTAACCTAAGACATGGGATTTGTTATCAGAAACTACAATATAGGTCAAGCCACATCTTATTTAGTTCAGGGTTTCAGAACTATTTGGTATTATGTGTACAGTTAGCTTAATATAGCCGAGTTTATATCCTACAATTGGTATCAAAAATTTTAAAAATTATCAAGTTTAACCATAGTTAGGACATTTGCTTTCATATTTAACTAAATGATTATTTCGTTAACTTTTACTTTCTCGTATACAGGAAGGAAGTATTGCAATCGTCAATTACATCGAGATTGATTATTGTTCACGTTTTAGACCTCTCCGAGTTCAAAGATAGAAAAACATTTTTTAAAGTGAAGTCTGTCTGAACACCATAATTACAAAACGAAAGGAACTAGATAAATAGCTTTTAGTAAACGACCTTGCACCCAAATAGTAGATGCGTATCATATTTTGGATAAATCAGTCTTCGAGAAATCTATCGGTGTGCATGTGAACTCCAAAATGCAACTAATTTAAAAATGAAATTTGATGTGTGGGAAGAGTGATACTAAATTTAGAATCAAAAATTAGATGTAGATCTACATCCCTGAATGGGAAGAGGTAGAAAATGCGTACTTTATTTTCTTCACTATCCCACGAAGCTAAACACAAGGCGTGCCATTTTCTTCAAGCCCTTAATAGTGAAGTTTTTAGTACTAACTAGATTACCCCCGTTTTGGGGCTTTTCATAGTCATTCAGCTACATGTCCATAGAAAACTTGGTGTTAATGGATTACCGGTCATTTTTCATGGAGTTATAACATATATAATAAATGACTTAATTTAAGCTTATTGGTTTAAAAATGACATAATTCGATGCACAAGTGGAGTTTGGTTAAAACTGTTAAGAGGTTAACTATTCAAGAAATTCAAGGAGAGAACACTTGAACTGGTTTTCCATATTATATTACTATTTCTGGATAAGGCTGCCAGAAGAAAAACACTAGTTCTATAAACCGGAAAGCAAATCGAAGTTGAATCAAGAAAACACCAAATAAACCACCAAGAATCTAAGGGCAAGAACTATTTATTAACTACAAAAGAATTACATCTAGGTCATAATACATTATGTAGATAAAAACAAATATATCTTCTGAAACTTATGAAGTAACTAGGACATTTCTGAAATAAATACCTAAAGTGCAACACAAGATACAAACTAATCTTGTAAACCGTTATACATATGAACTGTTAATTTAAAGATACAAAAATAACCGAAATTTATAGTAAAAATATTAGACAAATGTACTCCATTTCAATTTTTAAGTATTAATTTACTTTGAAGAAGATTTACAGCTTTTATACATTAAGTTATAAATCTACACTAAAATAATACAACAGAAATAATACAATCAAGCATTGCAACAGATAACACCATTTAACAATTAATGAAATTATTTGCTACATATGGACACTTAGTGTTCTGCACCAGATTCTACAAAAGGAAATACAGAACTATGTAACAAAATTTTAGCAGATGCAATAATACATTTAGATAAAATTGTTTTTTTAAGACAGAAATTTCCAATATTGTTCTATTATTAAAACTTCCAATATTATAATAATAGAAATGGCATCCAATATTGTTCATTAAATTGCAATTGCTACTGTAAAACCAAATTTTGCCAACAGTACAAATTAATTCTTGCACCTAAAAAATTAAAATTTAACAAAATGTTTTTAGACTAATTTAACATTAAATCTAATATTTGCTGAATTTTAAGTAGCTCTCAAACAGGTAGTTTTAACGACTTAAGATTTTCAAATGCAATAAAAATCTAATATTATTCGCCGCCCAGAGTTTAAGAAATTATCAAGGGGCAAGATTCGCAATCCACTCCGTCATCAATAAAATTTATAAGTCATTTCATTCGAAAAATACAGATGTTCTTTCAATACTTCACAATGTTTACAATCAATTCTTTTCTATACTTTCTTAAGCATGAACATTAAAGCAATTATTCAAAATGAGGCGAGTTTTCTAACCGTTAAACTTGCTAAGATAATTCTGTAGCAGAACTATATATTATCTCTGTCGTGTATTAAAAACTTTAATAGAATTATAAAAGCTTGCTTCAAGTTCCACTTTATAGTAGCTAATACTTGGAAGTTTAGATTATGAATTGTAATCGTTTAATTTTTTTTATTTTAAAAATTATAACTGATAAAATACAAATTACATTTACACAATATCAAAATTAAACTTTTTTTATCATTGTAATAAGCACCTTTTTCTTTCGATCGAACCAATTACATTACAACCCATACTTTTTGAAACAAATTGATTATTATAATCGCATACATTGCAAAAATAAATTAGAAAGGTTCAAACATTCAGAATTATTTTTATACTGTAAAAAAATTTGCTGATTATTGCAAGACGATTGATAGAAAATGATTCAAAACTGGACAAGACACTAAAAGATTTGGATCAATTTTTAAAGCGTTTAATTTTGGTTTCAAATTATCTTTTATAGACAAATATATTCGCAATATGCAATACATATGGTGAAATTTGGCCAATTCGAACTGTTTATTATTCGAGTTCTTGGGTAATTTGAAATTTTCCTCAGGTCCTTTGAATTTCCTATAGTCAGAATGGTAAAATATCTTCGACAATCCGAATTTTAGTTAATTCGGAATAAAAATTTTTATTTCTGAATTGTTTTTGTTAGTTAAATACTTCAGTATCTTGTATACGCAATGAAGCATTTAAAGGCATTAATTCACTCGAGAACTCTGCTATTTTTATTTAATACTTCGTACAGCAGGAAAGAAGTTCTCACTTAAAAATACTGAACTCAACAGATGAGAGTTACCCTGTTTTATTTTGGTTCCATTGTACAATTGTATTCAAATAACTGCAATGCCGTTTATTAAAGTGATTTATTCAAATTATTCAGTAAAAGTAATTATTACTAAATTTTTTAATGACTAAATATTATAAATGCATTGTTAAAATTTTAAATAAGTATTGCTATCATTTTAGACGCAATTTCACTTAATTCGAATGCTTGGATAAATTTAATTTTTAGCGTAGTTCCGTCAGTTTAGATTGGTCAAGTTCCATTGCAAGAAAAGCTGATAAATCTTTCGGACATTTCGCACTAATTACACATCAAATTCTCTTTACGGCAATAAAATACAGAGATAACATAGTGAATTATAAATCAGAAGTAATATAGTACTTTGCATAAATTTTAAGTTCCGTAATCATTTCAGTGGTTATTACATAAAACAGAAGCAAAATTATAAAAACATGTAAAAGTTTATTATGTAAAAACATAACTTCAATGACAATCATGCAATAGATTAATACAAGACTGGGTGATATGTTCTAGCTGAAGTTCTTATACTAGTGTTTTGTATCGATTTTTATCTTTGTTTTCTCTGATAGAAGTATTCAAACAGCCTTTGTTATTGTTAAAAACATTCCATCAATGCATTGATGAATCTTCACGTTTTAGGACTCCTCTGGTTCGAAGCACATTTTTAGAATTCAAATTGTCCTATGTGCACGTGGAGACAATAAAGCCAAAAGGGGACAAGCTAGAGGGCTGAAATTTCATGCGACGTATTTACTCAAAGATTCTAGACCTGTCGCAAATTCTAAAACAAGTAGGTCAAAGAAAAGACGCTATCGATAATGCATTCTAGAATTCATCACAATTCAATAAGTTAAGCACAAAATAAGCCATTCTGTGGAAGTATAGAAGGTCGAAGAAAGAATATTCCCATTTTGCTTTGAATTGATTTACATCAATACTTTCTTTCTGAAGGACTTCCAATTTTAAGAAGAAAGCATTTATATTCGACTGGTTAGCAAGAGTACTCGACCATACACATGCACCCAGCTGACTAGCGTGATAAATAGTTTACAGGGCAACCTAATGTTGGGTAAAAGCTCCGAAAATTTTCTTCAAGATACAAAAGAAAACCAAGAGAATTCGAGATATTTTATATAAAACTAGACCTTACTATATTGATTCGCGTTACAGCAAGAAATGATCATGCAGAAGACATCAATCCAGATATCTACAAATTTGAGATAGAAAACAGCTCTTTTTGAAACAGTTACACTATCTAGTTTTCTTTAGCGAGATTAATATTGTTTCAAAGCTACGCAGAAGCTAGTTTGGGACAGACCTCATCATTTGGAACCACGGCCAGATTACCAATTCGACATCAGAGATCACAAACTTTCCAAACATTTACTCCACACAGTTGGAGAACGTTTGATCCCGACAGATTTAACCTGCGCCAATGCCATAAACAAAGGATCGTTAAGGGAGTTCATTCTCCAACAAGTGATCCATAGGAAATGGCTTAGAGTGTTCAGAAAGGAAATGGTTCACCAATTTTAACATATTAGACTATGTATCTATGGTTTAATTGCACAAAAGCTATATTTGGCTATAATGTGCTAAAACTCAGTTATGAAAAATTAATAGCCCATCAACATTCAGACTATTATATATGCCACCGTCTAACTAAGAGCATATCTGAAACACACAGCATTCACTACAGCTGTGCTAAATGATTGTGTCCAACGGCAAGAATTCCAAAAGAGTAGAATCGATTTTAGAAGTTGTACAAATCATAGTGGAGCATTAATATAAGGATATCGGTTATTTATAATTTCCCATTGACATTTATCTAATGTTTGGATCAAGAAGATGACGTATGCAGATAAACCCTCTGCCAAATTACACACCACTCCAGAGGGAGGACCTTAGACCCTAATCTACCTGCCTCCCAGGTACAAGACAGCAGTAAAAATACCGTTTCTATTTAAAAGAACTAGATCAGAAGGAAGCAAAAACCGCAGAATTTAGGTGCAGGAATTAACAGACGAAATCTTTCGAAATGCATGCAAATTTAACCGATTTTGTAAAATAAAAATCCTTAATTCAACATTCCTTATTTTTAGCATTATAAAGGAAACTGTTCTTCTGAAATTGAAAAGTTTCGAAAGAACGTCTTGTACCTGTTAGAAACCATTCCATTTTAGAAATTTAAATAGTTTAGCTGTATTGCATGAAGTACTTTCCAGATCAAATGCAATTCGTTTTATTCCTAATTTTCTGTAGATGTATTCGATCACTTTTGTATTCCAACTGAAATTATCCAGATAAGCATGAAACAGACAAACGCGATTTAATTTTACGGAAGCATTCATCTCCTGCAATTATAAAAACTAACAGAAGCCGAAAGTGCACCGACTGGACAGGCTAGAGATATTTCTGAATAATAATTCCACAAACAAATAATTTACTCATTTTACCCTAAGTAGAAGAGCGAAGTTACTCATTAGCTAAACGATTTAGAAGGAAATATTTATGGTAAATTAGATATGTATTGATTTAATTAGATTTCTGAAAAGAGTTGCGTTTAACTATTTGTTCACATTTTCTAAAATTTCAGAATATCTAAAATTGGGGGCAAAAGTATTTTATTAATTATAGTATTTAAAGCCTTTTGATCATGTTGGCCAGACATGACCAAATGGCTTGCAACCCTAATACTACAGAAGTCAACCGTTTAGTTCGCTAGCAAAACTAACCGCCTTCTGTTGAACACAACAGACCTAATTACTATCGCGTTTCGGGGAAAAAGAACTGCAGCGGTTTTGTCGATAGAGGATTAGGCTTCAGAAATGTCTCATAGCCAATTAGTGCAGAAAATCCCCTGACCAGCAATTTTCTAGTTATACTAGAACTTAAGAGACTTGGGTAGCCAAGATTTTTTAATTTCCAAAATTAATTTCTATGTAAATTTAAATATCGAAGAAAAGTACAGTCCTTAAATTAAGCAGTAAGTCGTCTGTTTCATTCCTAAACTGAGCAATTTCCATTAGAATGCAGAAAAGTGACCAGATTCTTGTCCTAGAAAACATGGTTTGTCTAGAATTGCGTACCGGTTGAATTTACCTCCTTGGAACATACTTTTCTTATCAAGGCCAAGAAGTACATACAGGGTAGCCAGACTAATCCCAAGGCCCGAGAGAGCATTTTTTGGTAATTGATGCTGAAATACTTGCAGGAATGGATTATTGCTGATCGCACCATCCTGAAGACAAGTTATCCGATACAACAATATTTGAATGCACCTTTTACGTGTAAACTCCAATTTAAGGTATTGCTTTCCGCGCTTTCGATACACGTTTTGATCAGTCGGACTTTTAAGCTTATTAGATGGCAAGCTGACACAATATTTAGTTTCCATTTTTAGAAGTAATTTATCAGGTTGCTAACGTTTTATGCCACATATAAGTGAAAGTTGTAACATTAATGTTGTTAATTTAGCCATTTTTAAATTTACATATTGTATTTAAAAAAAATTGTTGTAAAACATAAGCTTATAATGGGTAACATCTTTTGTTTTCTTTAATTGTTACAAACACCGAGAAATTCTCCGATCTCGCTTTCCATTGATATAGAATATCGATGCAGGAAAAATATTGAATACCAAGTATTTACTGAAATGCAGAATCGCATAATACAAATATACATAAAAGCGTAGATACATATTGTCGTTGTTGCAAGATGACGGCCGTTAAGCATTCATATTGGAATTAATACTTTGATGCACAACGTAGTATGCCCCTTAAGTTGAAAAAAATTCTGAAGATTTAAGGAATTTTCTTCGAGATGCGTTTCAGCCGTGTAGTAATAGAGCGGAATCCAGCCTCAAGGCAACGCTGTGACATTGGAAGAAGGACAAAAGCATTGGAGAACAGAGGTAAGAGAACGAAAAAGTGATTCAATTGTTTAGATTTTATACAATGTTCGTGCAACTGTAAGTGTAAACACTGTTCAATTTAATGCATATAGGCTAATTCAACCAGACAAAGCATTATTATCTAAAATATTGAATTTCCAAATTGCATAAACTGCCAAAACGGGTCATAGCCTCTTATCTAGGTTGTCAGAGATGTTCAAAACTTAGGATAACATCAATTCGGTTAAAATATACCGAGATAACGAAACCCGAAATAAAAAGAGGAAAGAGCTCCAGAAACAGGCAACTAATAGAGGAAACCAAGGCTGGGGGAATATTACACTAAATTCCAGACTAAATGCTCTGAAATAATCGATAAAGTAATTCCCAAGACTAATATACATCAGGAAATCATTCTCTTTACTTCTGCAAACTTTAAACTTATGAATATAGCTGTTCAAATAGCATTATAACTAATTTTAAGAAATCCTTTCCACAAGTATCTTTGATTAAGTTCTCAATTATATGCAGTTCATACTGTTAAATAAGGCCTCCTCGGGTTTGATGGTTGACCCAACCAGGAATTAAAGACTGAATCTTATGATCGAGATTGATCAAAGGAGGAACAATGGCCGTGGTGAGATGCAATAAGAGATTTATCGCTATTTATGAAATAAAATTCTGTCGGCGGCAAAGGAGAAGAGATTCAATGACTAATCCTATATCCACAAATTGAATCAGTGGGAATCGGGACAATTTTTGAAATTCAAACCTTTTCTTCCACAATAAAAAAAATGCGAATCTCCTTAAAATAGTGCAGACTAGAAAATAGATGCTGATGTGCTCGAACCCAATGCACTTTTAACCCAATAGGAGATTAGTTTGAAATTATTTAGATGTTTCATTGCATTTGTAGGTTCTTTATACACACATGTAAAACATGTGTAGCGGTACTACAAAGTGAAACTAAAAACTGACATTTGCCACGAGGTTCAAATCAAATTGACAGTGCCGCTTTGTGGTTATTTTTGATCTCGGAAAGTATGCAAATCAGCAACTCCTTCAGTCTATTTTTAAACCAGCGAAGCAGAAGAATAAAACACTGCCGCTACCGGAGCGATTCGGACTTAATCTATAAGCGTGTTTCGCTAATTTTGCAATTGTACAAAGTCTTGTAAATATGTTATAATTAAATTTTCTTTAACTTAAACCTTTTTTTCTTAACTCTAGCATATTTTAAACCAGGCAGGCAAATTTGTAGGTTAGGTAATTGAAACCAACTCTAACCCACACATGTTTCCTTAACGTATTGTCTTGAACGTCATGAACATTTTTCTAATGTCATCATTTTTTCTACTGATCATAGATATTTAACTATGAAATAATTAGTTAAATTAGAGTTAAGTATTACTCATTAAACTACTTCCAAAATTAATTTCTTTACAAAAAAAAAATACGCCAGTCAACCGATAGAAACTTGCGAAATAATTTGTAATTTAAACAAAAAATTTATATTTCTTGAAGTGTGTTTGAATAAGGAATTTGAATAAAATTTCTGTCGGCAAGGCGAAAGACGAAGGTAGATTCCTTTTATCCGTAGATATAAGGTAACAAAATTGAGCCCAGTCATTTTTCTCCAATTCTTAAGGATTAGATTTGAATCTTGTGGCACCAGATCCTGAAATAAAACATGCTGCACCAAAACTATGGTTAAAGTGTATTCAGCAAGGAAAAAACATCAAATGGTGGAAATTGACAGACTTCAAACGGTGTATTATGATATGAAAGACCAAAAAGGATAAAACAAAGTTAAATTTCATGAACGACGCCAACATATTTAAGATAAGAGAAAATATTAGGATGAGGCGTTTCACCCAATAAAACTTTCAAATTAAAATTATTGGAATTGGGATTTTCAGACGAAACCTAGTAATAACCACGCATTCCATTAAAATTTGGCGGAGAGTTAGAAGTTCCCACAGTACTTAGAGACTGAAGAGGGTTCAGCGAAGAGTAAATATTTGTATGTCAGATGAGTGTGACCAATACGTAGTCGGGCTGAAATTATATTGTAGCATCTATTTAGTGGAGAAGACCAGTTACACAACACTGGTTTCCCAGAATGGAGTTTGTCTCCATGTCTCACTGATATTACCATTGGCGAAAACACCAATTACTAATGGATGTTCATGTGTCTATATAATAGATGTGTGGAGGCAGAAATACACTGGCGGACTTGACAGCCATCCAATTTCTTAAGGATGGGAACTGTAAGGGTGAAAGAGTATCTCAACAAATAAGAACTTTCCAACAAGGCGCTATATGCATAGCTTTAAAGCAGTCTATATGTAATGGGTAGAAAATTAGTTTTCAGACCATAACTTCTAAACAATTGCAACAACCTAAATATTTTCAGTACAAAACTTGTTCTTTGTGATGAGGTGATAATTCATTTAATTTTAATTATTTGTCTGCAGTCATAAGGGAGCTCCGAGGAAATAAACCTTCATCCTTCCATTTTCTACACCACATTTGAGCTGGATGGCTCATCTACAAAATTGGCCGGGATTATCACCCTTCCTGCAATAGGACCATGAATGGTGAAGATTTGTACAAGTTTTTCTAAGTAGTATCACGAGAACCCTTGGAAAAGTTAGTATTCCTGTAAGAACCTGATATTTTGCATTTTTTTGTACTACTGCAGTTGTACTGCTGATTCCAAGGAGTTGGGCACGATTTTAGCAATCCGTTCAACTCCGTATGAAAATTTTTTACTGCAACTATTCCCTTCTGTTGTTGCAAGTATGTGTGAGAAAGATAAAGGAAGTGTGAGAACCCGCTAAGTTCAAGCAGCTCACTAGAATAATGATCCGTTTCAGAATATAAAATCTAGCAAAATTATGCGATATGAAACTCTCGAGCGACATACTTTCTGGTACTAAAGGTACAGGAGATTTGGAACACTAGGCTTTGCAGAAATTTTGTATATCATGCGTCAATGATCTGCTAGAATCTTGGCAAATTAAAACCTAGGATTAGATTTATTAGACTTGTCCATCCCTTGGTATAAGGATTGCTTGAATCACGATTCAATTGTCTCCTCACTGGAAGATTCGACATTTCTCCAAAAAATGAATACATTGGAACACAGTATTGCATGTGTAACAGCAGCTATGTTTATTATAATTGGTTATTTACTGGACTTTAACTGGGCCGAATCTCCAAAACAAGTCACAAGAGCGAAGTCTGTGCGCCGATAAAACTTTACCTAGATTTCCCGAGATTACCCTCCCAACTAAAATTAAGATACAAAATAAGATATCCGTTCGATTCTTTATACAAAAAGCGAGTCAGTGTTTTTCTATTAAGTTGTTTTAATTTGTTGCCCACTCATGGATAAAAAATCCAAAACATTCTGCCTTCTCCAACACTATCGCAAAACCTCAAAGTTCAACGAAAGAATATAAATAACTTCATTAATGCTGATGAGGCCCTACATACTCGGGTTCACCAGCAACCACCTTTATGTCAAACTCCTAAAGGGATCTAGCAAGTGGATCGTCTAGCAGATTTCCCACTCAAACAGCCCACCAGCCTACTGACGCAAAACACTGACTGACAATCAGAGCATAGTCTGTCAACACAAAGTAGAAATCGACGTCCAAAGTAGAGTCCTCCAGGACTCCGGAAGTTTACGAAGCTATCATTCACCACCAAGTGGATAAAGTCTAAAGAAGCTATAATTCTAGGCAAGCGACGATGACTCAAGCCTTCATCAGCCATCGTAGCCTAAAGAAAGCGGCAATAGGTAGACAGTAAGCTAAATGTCATAAGAGACTAGATCATTAGGGTACCGCAGGTTTATTGCCCGTCACACTGAAGACTTCTCTCCCGAGGCTTATAAAATCTAATGCTGAAATTTTTTATACAATAGAAGTACCTCCGGATACTATTAATGAGAATTTAATATTTTTCCTAAAAGCACTTGATAAATTGACCACTTCCGTTTGAACACAAAGCAATGCCTTTGCTTATTTCGTAAATGCTTTGAAGCTAGAAGTAAAACTTTCGTGCAAACTATTCTGTAATTTTGAAGTTGTATCGGGCCAATACCCATACTACCATCCAAGTCAACATACCTAGATTATAGTAGTGCAATATATATATAGAGTTTAAATACATAAATCCTATGGGAGGCAAATGATTGATTTAAAGTTATAGCCATTGAAAGATGAAAGCTATTTAACAACATAACGATGTTTAGAATAAATAGTAACGAAGTAATTTACGAATGAATAGGAGACGTGCGAGGACATGAACACTTGCAAATTTTAATACAAGTATGTTTGAAACAAAAAATTTCAATGTGATAGTGAAGAGAAGAAGAGAGTGGAACGGGAGCTAGTCTGTCAGAACAGCGGAAATAAAAGTATTGTATGCGAATTGCTTGTAAAGAAGAGAGACTTCCGTGATCTGTTCAAAGTTGAACCATAGAACTGCATCTCTTAAAATTTAGAAAATTGGAATTTTACGGCTTTATTTTTTTTTTATCAGCTTAGGAAAACATTTTCACGATGGAAAAGCCGACATGGGGAAATTTAGTTTTCTGTCCTTAAACGCGAATTTCAACATTTTAACCTGGAATATTGAAGTATCGAAATGAAGTGGAATACAAAATACTGTAGCGTTCAATCTGTGGTTTTCATAGCGACTGCTATAAAACATTTACAGTATGTGATAAAACTGCCTTCTTAAAATTTCAAAATTCTGCGCATTCTGGTGATGAGGAGAATGGCAATGCAATTCTGAACATCAATTAGGCTAATCGATTACGAAAATAAGTTTAAATTAAGCTAAACAATTTCAAATCTTAAATGTTGATTTTTATTGAAAATTTAAATGTATATCTTAATATTGAATTTGATAAAGTTATAAAAGGGGTATAATTGAGACTTACCTGTTTCTACGAAATACTGTGAATTCAAATTTCAGCAACTACCATTTATGCTTCATTTTACTTGACTACAGACGCTGATTAACAAATGGATTCATTCATGTTTCTAGGTGAATAACTGGAATATTTCTACATGCATGCATTTAGTTTCGCTAAATATTACAGTCGAACAGAAGTACTCAAGAAAAGGCTTACACGAGTATTTGGATTTGTTGCAATGTTACTACTCAAAGTTTTTAGAGCTCCTGTAACGATTGATTTCCCAAATTAATGTTCAGTCCACGCGAGGAGGTAACGGGGAATATACTTCGAAATTTTGAATACAAATTGCATATTAAAACTTGTAACTTTTGTGAAAATATTAAGGGCCATAAAATTTGAGTAATAATTCAGAGAGAATTAGGCAATTAAATATATTGCTTTCGATCAACTTTATTCATATTAAGCTGTAACCGTCTTGTATGATTTCACTGAAATATTGTTTTATTCTTAAAAGTTAATGAAAACGAGGCGGATGGGGGGGGGGGGCGGATGTGCTCACCTTGCCAGAGGTAAATAAGTTTGTCGGAATCTGTAGGTTTGTTGGGAGGGATACAGCTGCAGAAAAAATACATTGGATTTGTGCGCGATGTTACTCAGGTACAGGACTAGTTTAATTAATTAAAGTTCCATTTTGAAGTCATACGAGAGACATTTACGGATCGACTTCGCAATTCTGAACAGCCGTCAGACAAAGACGAGATCCGAAAAGGCATCACTATCATCCCAATTTGCGTACTATACCACTATTAGCAAATAAGAGCCGTTCGAATTTCACCGATTTAATTTGTACCCCAATTTGGAGCCAGCGGGAACTATGCCCAGCCGATGATGGGTCAAATCGGAGAGTCAGTTATTGTTTCATGGCACAAGGGCCCAGACGGGCCGTGCGGCGCCAATCGAGGAGTCGATCGGAGAATTTGAATTTTCTAAAATAACACGCATAGGTTTTATTTTCGAAAAAAAATGATCTCAGAAGTGCAAACAGACATCCGAAGAAATGTTTCCGAGCATATGCAAATTTAACTAATTTTTGTTTAAAATGCATCGAACAACGTTTCGTATTCCTGCCTCAAGAGGAAGCAGTTCTTGTTAGACTACAAGAACATTTTCAATCTTTTAAAGCTATCCCATTTTAGAAAATAAGCTGGGTTTCATTTCTAATTACTTAAGAGAAGATTACGAGCGGACAGTGCGAATTGCAAGTAGTTTCCCCTTGGTCGCTCTTTTTGTATTCCAATAGAAATTATTCAGATAAATATGAAACAAACTATCGAGATTTAATTTTAATAAAGACTTCATCTTCGTTAATTTCCATCATTCTATTTGAGGGTGAATTTGTCTTCAATGATTAGAGATTTCAGATCAATAATTTTGTAAAAGTAAAGTTTGCCATCCGAAGTATGGACAGGATTTTACGTATTATCTATGATACGAAAGAAACCATTAACGTCTAGTTATTTTATTTCTTTAATCCGATTTCTGAAAATAAAGTTCAGTTAAGGAATTTGTTTTTAATTTGATACCAAATCCGAGTTTGTTAACAGAATTGCACTTTGAATCAAAGCCTTTTGATCATGTTGGCCAGACATGACCAAAAATGGCCTTGTAGCCCTAAAAGTACAGAAGATCGTAAATTAGTTCGCTAGCAAAACTAATTAGCTCTCTTCTGTTCAATGTAACTGTCCTAATTGCTAATGTCTTTCGGTGCAAACGAGTTATACCGATTTTGGCTATAGTCGATAACGTTTCAGAAATTTAATTTCTCATTTTCATTAACGGAGAAAAAGCAAAACTCCAAAATTACTATTTATATCAAAATTAAGTTAGCTTAAATTTCTTAGTTCTGTTTTATGATTAAAGAATTATAGATCAGTTTTAATATCTTACAAAATGCCTTCCTGAAATTAAATGGGATGGCCTCTGATGAAGTGATCTACCGGATTCTTCTTATCGTTGCCTGCTATTATTTTTGTATTTTAACTCCTTCACAAATAAAATTCTCTTTATTAGTATTTTTATTTAGTTTGTACTTCGCAATTTTTTCCTAGGTGATGCTGCACTTGCGCTCACCAATTAAATTGCTTATATTGATTTTTATCTTGTTGGATATTCATCCTTATTCTTTATATTTTTAGATGTTCAATTCCCGAAATTAAGCAACAGAGTCCATTTCATTCTTTAATTGAACAACTTCCATTAGAATGCAGAAGAGAGAACGGGTTTCAGTCGTAGAAAACGTAAATACTTGCATTCCCTATTTTTTAAACCTCCTTGCACCAAATATTTCCCATAACTATTCTTTTTAACGATAGCGTTGCTACTCTTATACGTACCAGCTGACAAGCGTCCCCATCAGCTTTTCGTTTGTCGTTCTATTAACTCTCTGTACCTCGTCTTAAAATTCCTCGCATCCGTTTCCGAATTTTAGTGCAATCTTTTTTTTGCTTAGCAAACTGCTAAGAACCATCATTCATCTAAAAAGGGACGTAAAGAAAAAAAAAGCTTCAACTTTGATCAGAATGAAGCAGAGAATGCCACTCCCTGTCCACTCTTATCGTGTCCCAATAACCAATTTCTAAACCGTTAGAGATGCATAGTTCCAATTGGAAAAATTCTTTAAATGACGGAAAAAATATTTTATGATTTTGATTCAATAAACGTATTGTTGAAAAAGTTACGAGTTTAATTTTCATACGGTTCCCCGGTTCTTATAGTCATGTTTCTAAAATATTTTTCACACACTAACATTTTAAACAAAAAAATTCCAAAAAAACCCAATAAAACCAATATTTGTAGAGTTTTACTAAACTGAACCTATACAGGGTAAAAATTAGACAAAGACGTGGAGTGGAAGGATAAATATCTTCAAAAGTCATTCCAAAATAATAGCTTAAACGACGTCTAATTTTAAATTAGAATTTCATATATAGTAAGGGTATATTTTGCTCCATATCAAGACGTCTACTGCTTTCGAAAAACATTGTTGAGAGTTTCTTTCGAAAGAAATTTTTGAAGCCAGTGCTTTTGTACAATATGTAACGCTTATATGCTGTGAAAAGTTTAATGGAAGTTAACTGCTGGGTTTAAAAATTCAATAATGTTTTATAAAGCTTATGTTACGGTGCTCCAAGTCTAGGGGGGGGGGGAATTTCCATATTAGGAAAAAGTTACATTTTTTTGCTAGGAATATATTTTCTATACATTGAGTATGGTGCCTATGGAACAACACATGATAATTTATCACATTATGTGAATGAATACTACCCTACAAGTATATATACATTAGTTGTGCCGGTTTTCAGAGAATTGCTAAGTAGAAAAGTAGATATTTGAGTTTTCATATGGAAGCAAATTTCGTTTGGAAGTTAATGTTTTCCCTAACCTGACAATTGTCAAAACGCCAAGTTAAAGTATTATATTCCAGGAGAAACAACGGTTTAAATTAAGATCCAATAGCCAAGAAAATATATGTTTATAATTCTTTTCTTGGGTATTCACATGGACGAAGATTGCCATTCTCCTCAACATCAGGTACACCTATCCTAATCGGTTATCTGTTTCAATTTTAAAACTTTAAGGTATCTGACTACGTGTGGGAACGAATTTTTGAAAAAGCGCTTTAATGTGCAATTTCAGTTCATTTTCTGACTCAATATGATTCAAAACAACCATTAATACCAGTCAGGAAATTTTATGTCACTTGAGATTCAGTAAAATGGGATAATTTAGGTAAAAAAGGGGTAAAATTAGAGCAAAAAGCAAAACACTCTAGCAGAAATTCTAATCCATATATTCAAATTATTTCTCTACACAGCACATTTACAGCTATGCTGAAGGCAATGAACTAGGATCTAAGAAATACTTGCATTTACAGGAAAGTTATGGCCAGTCGAGTATTCTCTTATTCAAAATTTCACAAAATGCATAGGTATAATCAACATTAGGCAGCTCTAAATCACAAACTATTGATCTCAAAACTATATGTCTAGTTCATTGCCTTTACTACACTTAAGACAACATATATACAAAATTTCAAGGAAATATATAGATAATGTTTTGAGATATCGTGTTTTGCGCAAGTGACTTTTGACGAAATATAAGTTTTCCAAAAAACGCATTTAAAGTTTTAATTTGCTTTTAATTAAAAATTTATTTATTTAACTTCTTTTGAAATTTGTCACATTTGTAGGATATACCTTCTTTATTCAGAATCTTATCACATTTTTTCATTCTGAGAACCCGTAATTTTTTTCTGGCGTTTTTTGTTCCTGCCAAAGGCTGTCTATTAGAAGTCACGATTCTATGGTTATTGAGGTTAAGATATTATTTCAATGTATATGTTGGCCAGGAATTGTTCCTAGTTCATGAAATATTCTTTTAAGACCATAAAATCAATCATTAAACAAAAATTAAGTTATCGATGTCCCAAAACGTGAATTTTGTAACTCCACAAATGTGCATTTTGGCAAAAATGTTCATAGTAGCTTGTCGAAACTCAATCTTATTCAAATTGACATGACTTGCAGATAGAGTGTATATTTAATCGAAATAAATAAAAAGCAAATTAATTTATACTTTAGAGTGCGGTGTTTTGGGTATAACGAGGGAAAACAGCCAACTTCCGGTTTCGTTTTCAGCTACCGTGCTTTATAAAAAATTCTATATCTCCGTTTCTATTCATCGTAAAAATAAAATAAACCCAGATTTAGAAAGCTAAATAAATGGGCTTCGAAGTAAAACCATAAAAAAATTTTGTGAATTTCGACCCAAAACCGTCTTTTAGACGTAGTCAGATAAGCAATTAGCCTTTTAGGCAATTCCAATTTAAATTAAGGTTTTATACTAAGTTTCAAAATGGACCCTCTTTACAAATAGGAATCATTTTTTTAAAAATATGCACAATCTGAACAATTTTACGCTTTGGTTTAAATTTTTTTAGTCCAAAACTCTGCTGAATTGAGAATATTTGCCAGTTGTTCTCTTCGTTTAACTTCTATTTAGCTCTCTGTCTAAGTCGATATATGAAGTGACTGAGTTACAACTTGGGAAGTATTCATATTAAGCTGGTCCCGGCTGACTGAAGTCCAGATAACTTTAGTTCCGAAAGCTTAAGTCAACCCATGCTTGGATAAGCAAGATAATCAATAAGCTACATGAATGATTTGTGAAATGATCGTCTACTTTTGAACCTTGCAAGGGTAATTAGTAAAACTATCGAGTTGACGATGCAAACATACAGGTAAAACAATATGCTGCTGTAGTCGCCTACATTCACTAAGTAAAGAGGAAACCAATTCGAAGAGTACTTTATGTAAATTCACGTTTCCTCTCATCATGAAGAACTAGTTTATTTTAGACACATCTAAAGGAATTTGAGCCATCATTTTCATCCAAGAAATTAGAATTAGTAGTTTCGTCAATTGGTAGAACCATTAGCTCACGGTTCAGTAAATTAGAATTAAGGAAAGATGAGATATTTATACATTTTTGTAAAAAGCAGCTATTCTAACAAAAAGGCGAGTGCCCTCTCCTTTTCAAAATATTAAAAGATAAGATGCAAACCCTAATAACTTTCCGACAGTTACGGAATGGACTGTCTGTTTACAGACCACCTGAAGAATATTCGTCGAAATGTTTATTATAATGAAATGCGACCCAAAATACAATCAAACAAGAATATCAACGCATTAATTTCAAAGAGCAGCTATAGATTTCCAAGGATTGAAAAAGTTATTGGTTAACTGGCAATGGAAGCTAATGTATTTACAAAGAATACAATTATTGCTCGAGAGTGGACAGTGCCGAGATCAATCATGCACATTTAAATTCAATAATTCAGAAAAAATCCGTGCAACTACCAGATCTGCTTGAAAGCACGGAATGCAGAAAATACTATCTCAATAAAAAAAAACCCCGAACATGTTTATATCAACTTTTGAGTAAAATGAATTAAAGCACAAGTGAATAATGCCAAGTACAAAGTTAAGACCTATTAGATGAATAGTATGAAACCACACCCTACACTTAACCAGCAAAACATGTTAAATGCTGGTTGCATGTAGATTTGTAGTACGCCCTACACAAGGTGGGTTCAGCATTTTGTGACCAGTCCTTGTCCCCACTTGTATGGCTGAGCAACAATGCTTTAACACTGAGAAACTATGCCGAGCTGTTTTAATTCACTGCCCCTTTTCAGGGCAATAGTATGTAAATATAAATTTAACTTGTCTCCCAACGACAGTTGCAAGCCTTGCACCCGGTTGGGTAGGATGGTAGGTGTGGGTCTAAAAAAAATGTAGATTGACACACGTTGTTAGAAGAATGAAGCAGTGATTTCTTTTCGACCAAAGTATCATTCTGATCTTAAACTGGATAAGCGATACATTGGGAAACAAATCCATGCATTTTTAGTGGTTAGAAAAAATACCTACAATCAGTTAAAGGCGATATTAAAAGAAAAGATTTCAAAGAGGATCCGACACAGAAACAATATCCATAGAGCATCTTCGGTAGATTGAATTGATTAAAATGTATAAATCGACAAAAATCAATCCTAGAAAGCTGAATCATATCTCTAGCTACCAAATTATAACAGAAGTTCTTTTGATTAAGTCATCTGTTCTTTGCATACAGCCAAAACCGAAGCAACTCAAGGCTATAAAATTATCCGTTTCGACATCTACATTATCTAATATAGAACGATACAACTTCACGATAGGCAAATACCTAGTCTACTCATTGTTGAAATGACAATCTTTTGCATCGACGTATAACTTTACACAGAAACTGTATAACTCGGCGTTCATATAAAATTTATATAATAACTGACCTACTCCCTTTGCTTATTCAGCCTCATCGGATAAAGTTTTCTGCGAAGATAGAGTTTAAGATTAGACTCGACTAATGACATATCCATAACAAATGGGAAACGTTCAGTGGTCAGGAATATAAATATCACCCAGTCTTTATTTTTACATTATTCAGCGGAACATGAAAGTTGATCTTTACATCAAATGGTATGGAAATTCGAATGACAAACATTTTAACTGTTATTACTAAAATATTTATATTTTATACAAAATTCCTTCAGAAGGATGTTCAGGTCCATTTCGTCTCGCTTCCCAATGACTAGCAAAGTCGATAAGGAATTCAAGGCAAGCAGACAATTTCAAACCAAGAAAAATTTTTCTGGACACTTTATAGTAGGCATCTATTAACTTATTCTTCTAAAATCTACAATAATTAATCTCAACAGTTTTCGCTGCAAACAAATGCACTAGAAACAAATATCCTTTACCAACCATTTAAAGACCGTTCCTTTAAAATATTTGCAAAAGCATATTAATTACGGACTTTATTTGACTTGACCAAGTTGGATTCGTTTCATAAGAAATGATTTTATTCATACAGATATTGGAGCGTAGAATTTTTAGAAATGAAGACAATTTAATATTTCCGTAACAGGTTTCGATACAATTGTTGTATGGCCGTAGACATTTGAAGCGAAATATTTATACTAAGCGTATGTATAATTTTATGAAGACTAACATTGCTTTCCCAATTTAAGGCTCAAGGCCGAATATATTTGGCCAAGCCTCGCTTGAAGAAAAACCAAGTTAGAAAATATTGAGGATGTTCATTACTTTGTAAAATACTTATGTATACCTATGCATATTTAGAATAAATATTCATTTTTTGAAATACACTTCCTTGAGATGGAGAAAATTCAGCGGATTATATGGGCAATTAGCCATCTACCCAAATGAGGACAGATGATAATCCAGTTCAATTATTTTCATTTGTTCTTTATCTGTTATTAATTGTAAGATTGTCCGAGAACTGATAATTAAGTCTGTCAATCTTTGGAGATTCATTTCAGTAGGTATTCCTATATCCGTTTGGAAGGGCCAAGTGAGGAGATACAACTTTTCAAGTCGGCATCTATTAATCCACTTAAGATACAGTCGAGATAAGTTTATTTACTTAACCCCCTGCGGATTAAAATTTTCCCTTGCAATTTGTATGGAATTGTAAGTTTTTCTAGCAATCCTTTAGAGATGCTTTTGTCCAGGGTCTTCAACCCCTTAACATGCAATGACGTGTCTGACACGCACATCGAATTGCATAACTTTTGCTATTTAAATCCGTAGTTAAGTCTACGAAACAATTAACTTTAGATACAAAAATCACCTGGACTCTTAAATGTCTCGAGTATCCTTTCCCATCTTAAATAGTTTGAAATAATAAATATCCCAAATGGGTGGTAGCATCTAATTAAGAGGTTAAATAAAATCCTATGGCAAGGGGTTAAGGATTTAGTGTTGGAGGGATGTTCACCCTGATAACATTTCATTTGTACTTCAACTAAAAAGATTTAGAGGAAAAAGTTTCGTATAAAGGGAGTTTCGCCCACTTCATTTCCTCGGAATATTCCATAAGTTTGAGTCAAGTTCTTAAAAATCCAATTCCTGCTTCTTTAATAATCCTGTTAACACAATTTTGTGAATTTGATGAATACTGGTCTACAGATTTGAAGTTTCTAACTGAATAAATATCCTAACACCTATACTTTCTACAGTCTGATCAGAAATTGGATCAGTAATTTTAATATACCATAAGTTTATTCACAATCTATACCAAAAAATTGATTAAGGATACATTCTGTTTATGCAAATGTGGGATTGTTGCATCTACGAAATATTCAGAATTTCGAAAAGTGTTCAAGATGGAGATAATGAAACACGAGATTAGATGTCCAAAATTATTAACAAAAATATTTGAATGGCGAGAAATTTGAATTATTCCGATTTCAGACTTGGAATGAATACCCATATAATGACTATATCCTTGAAAAGGTCATCAAAAGACCAACGAGTTGAGGTAAACTTCCAGGAGGAGTTAGTGATAGACATAATACTACGCATATCCATGCGTCTATAAGTTTTAAAGTCGTCTAACAGTTGGGTGGATACGAGTAAACAGCAAGCCATCCGCCTATTTAGAAATGGAGAAAATGATATTTTGGAATACAACGCTAAAGAGAAAATACGCCGAGAAACGCTTGACAGTAAAAAAACGCGACTTGGAAATCTGATCTTCAAAATCACCAAATATTGTGAGATTTATTCAGTTTTTTATACATGCTGCTTATCGATTAATTTTACAGACATTTATATAATCAACTGGAAGAATAATTTCATAAAAATATTGTTAACAGTTTATTTTTCGATTTAACTTTGAAAATGCAAGTTCCGATATCTGATGTTTTTGAATACGATGCACGGCAACAGACATTTTAGTTCCACTCCCGAATGCCAAATTTTTTAGCGATGTTTGGGCATCATATTGAAGATGTTAATTTACTGTAGAATCTTTCACTACTTCCGCTTGCAGCGGAACAAAAATAGCTGAAGGCCGAATGACAGAGCTAAACATAGTTAATTGATGCTGTCGGACATTTCGTAAATATTAATAAAAGATGCATTTTTAAAGAACTATCGTTAATTATCTATTCCCATTCGGTGTTTATACTACAAGATTTTTAAAATAACTCATTTTACAGTTAATTGCATCCAATTGAAAATTATTATTGCGCATTTGCTTCAGTCGGCATATACATGTCGGCATAATATGCCTAGAAATTATCATTTACATGCAATTCTTACCAATGAAAAAGGGATTTTTTTGTCAATTTTCAGTAGATTCTCGCAAATCTTTGAAATATTGGTACCAATTAGGAGTTGATCCTAGACTGATAAGAAACCGAGTGCTGCCTTAACATCATTGTAGCGCTTATAACATTGTGCAAACGATCAGCAATTTTCAACAAAAGCAAAGCAATTTGCAATTAAAAAGTTATTTAATATAACCAGCCCTTAAATAAAAAGGCATTTACGAGATCGCCTGACAGTATAAATTAATATTTTAACCTGAGCGAAAATTTCTGAACTTTATCACCGATTTGAATATTAAAAATATATATACAACATTTAAGCAAAATTAAACTTTGATTTAGAGATTCGAACACCAACTTCTATATTTAGCAGCGTAACTAAATTCAAGCTGCTGCATTTCTCCTAAATATTAAAAACCTATCCGAAAAACTATTTTCAATGTTAAAAATATAAATTAAGCTTCTCTAGAGTACTGAATCGTCTTCTCCCTTTCTACCAAACACCAGAAACCCCCAGCCCTCCCACCAGCCGGCTGGCATCCCCTTTACCCTGACTAGTTCTTTATTCCACGAATCAAGCGTCATGCATTCATCTCGAACATTCCATCTAGATATTCCTCAGTCGAAACATCGCACACTGTACCATCTTCATTCATTCATCTCTCATAAAGCACTTGCACCGATCCATGGTTTCAGTTTTGTAAAGAAGCTTAATTTACATTTTAACATACAACATTAAATATTTCTATTAAAATGTTTTTAAACTTATGCTTTACCAGTTGCTGAACTTCCTTAATATGTTTACTTTACAAAATTATCTTAAATCACACTAAAATCTGAGAAATAATTCAGTTTGTTAAATACCGAGTTTTCCTGATAATCTTTTTCAAATTCAATTTAGAAAATTAATATTAGTTACTTTTGAATAGGAAAAACTATTTAGTCAAATTAAATTTTAAAAGTTTTCTTAGTATTTATCTAACATGCAATTTTTTTAAGACATTTCATTAATTCCCAAAATCTATACAATTAACAGAATTGAGTATGTATATAGGAAATATGTCGATATGTCGTAATTTTAGAATCCCCATTAGAATTCCGTGGGGGGCTTGTTATTTATAAAAAGGTTCTCTGAGAAGCAATTTGAATCGAGCCAAAGTTTTGAAATAATTTTTAAAAATATAAGCAAATATCGAAGTTAATCCAAAGCTAAAATTTAATATTTTTAATTGACATTTAATTGCAAATTGTCTTACTTTCGTCCTTAAACTACCGATAACACCTATAATACAGAAATCGCAACTGGTTTCAATAATTTTCATCATATATAAAAATCGGCGCTTCGTTAATATATGTCTGGAATCCATGCCGATGCCAACTTCCTTAGACGAGAAGAGGAAAAAAATAAGACTGTGAGAAGTTTTTAATTCTGTTGAAAAAATAGAAGAAATTCAAGTGTAAATGGAGCAAAGATTGAAAACTCACTGAAATCGACGATAAACCAAGTGAAAAAGGAAAATAAAAAACCAAGTTATTAGAGAATTATTAATAAGCAAGCTATATAAAATAGCTCCGACAGATTTAAAAGCTTGGAGATGTTGTCGAAAGTTGCTTTTCCAGTGATCTTTCATTGCAAGGCATTCCGATAAAAGCAGCTAATACATTGCGAAGCTCCCAGCAATAACCTGGTAAGCCGTAACGTAAAATCTGTATAGATTCATTGGTATATATTCAAAATAATTGCAACAGAAAAGCTAAAAGTAAATATGGCTCAATTGAGATTGCTATTCGATGAAGTGCAGCAAAATATCTTATTGCTCATCTCGCCACAAGAAATTATTTTATCAGTTTCTGCAAGACAGAATTTAAATTTACTTTAAAGAAAAACGAGAGAAAAGCGATAAAAACTACCACAAATTATCACTGAAAGGACAGCCAGCAACCGATACACTAGTAAGAGATGGCGCCTTTCCAAAATTGTCAATTCTAATGATACGCAAAATTTAAGCCCACAAAATAATTGAGGCAATATGCGATCTTGTAATACAAAAAGCGTATTAACAGTCTGTATTCAAAGAGTAAGAACGCCCTTTATATGAAGGAGGAAATACAAAGACAACCTGTAACCAATGTAAGTAATCGTAAAAACTAGAACACTATGCATAAGTGTTTAGAGAAGAGGCTCGAGGAATTTCATCGAAGCCCTGTTGCAAGCAATGAAAAGACATATCACCGCAGATTGTAGAATGTCTAATATTGCTCGTTTGTTTTTCGGATTTTGGCGTAGCACTGGCCACGCTGAAGGTCGTGTTCACCTAGCGATAAGTAGAAATGTTTGATGGCCCATGAATCGCTTATAGATTAGGCAATTTAGCATAGCCTAATGTAGGACAAGAATTTCCCAAGTAAGGAAAAACTTCCAATTGCCATTGCATTTCTCATTTAAAGTACAATCTTCTTGATAACTTCAGCTTTATTAGAACCAACACAAGCTTGATCTATGTTTAACTGGGATCAACTTTCAAAGGTTACTGTGCTTGCTGTGATAGTAAGTGTGCAATTGAAGCTATAAAGTTAATATGAATGTGAAAATAAGATTGCCTTTGTTTCTCGTATAGTGATTTACTTCGTGTTACGAGTTTATTATTCATTTGTTGAGCCTAAATATTGATTGCTTCTTTAAACCATACAAAACTTTAAATGTGCATGCTCTTAGCACGAGCTAAAAGTATTTGTAACTATAGCTCGAAAATTAACACTATTGCAAGGAAGTACGATAGATAGAATTTACTACAAGATATCCAATGTTACAAGAGAAGGTTAGGATTGTAGCATCTGCGAGAACGGCTTTAAATGGTTGGTAACATTCGCAGTGGTTTTTCTACTTTAAAGTACAGATAAAACAAGTCGCATAATATACATCAGCAATTGTTTTAATGATATAACATTAACCTCATTACCCAACTGTAATAGTCAAATCAGAACTAAGCTTGCCTCTGACAGCTTGCGTGGGAGATTCCATAATACTCTACAAAGCTCTGTAGTTCATACGCATTTAGAATAAAATGCATAACATAGCATTCACAATTCTCTGTTCAGTGAGACAGCTTCTATTCAAGTCATCCTAAAGAAATCATACGAAGAAATTAATAGATGTTGCAGTAATTGAACCTAAACACATGGTAAAAATATGAAGAGCTGTTGAGATCGGTATTAAGAAAATACATAATATTTTAAAACTTTAATGAGTGCATGCAAATAAAACCAAATATCGAAATGCTTTCAGTTAAACGAAAAATATAATCAGAATGTTACAATAACTGACGTAGGAACTCGGGTCCAGAATATTATAATAACAAACATGAATATCCCCTTTTAGTAAAAGAATACTAACGCTATTAAAAAGAATTCTCTCAAATATAAACATTATGCTAATTATATTTATAATGTACATTTTGTACAAGAATCTAAATGGTATTCTGAAGAACAAAACCTAGCAATAACTAGAAGCAATAATTTTGCGAGATCTATTTTATTTACGTTATCTTAACTAGAAACAGTCAATTATGTTGAAGCGAAAATTTTAAACAGTACAATTAGTATTATTGGAATACATATTAATTATTCTGGCTTCTTTTTTACTCTTTCACCGATGCGAATTAATACCTGCGAGTTCGGAGCCTTGCGTCAGGGTATATACAAGTACTAGGAGAGTTTTATTTCAATAAAATTCATACAACTGGAAGACAAATTTATGTTACCCGAATATCAAAAGCTCACGATTCTTTGATTTCAGATATCAAACAAATGTCATTTCGGTATCAAGAAAGTTTGAATCCTTTTTATGACCGAGTTTTACAATGTTGCATTTCCAAATCAATATCCAATTCATTATTCAGCCGAAAGCCGAAGTTACAACTTTTTATTCCGATAAAGTAAATATCAGACAAATCAAATTTAACAAGTTCAGGAATTATTTACTTACCATTTTTAATTTCATTTAGATCTAATCATGTGGAAGAGCTCGCCTACGCTCAAAGATTTCTTTAACTGTTTGATATGAAACGTTCCAAAATGGCACTCCATAAAAAATCAATCTAGTCCAAAACCTTGATATGCAGATATCTTCAAATTACAGACCCAAAAGATGTTTTTCTGGAAGAAAATAGTTTTTTTGTTATACAAAAATTCATTTACACATTCCAACTTTGGTTTTATTTCATAAATGAATCTTTGGACAGCTCATTGTTCTGTGCAGTTGTTCTCTTAAAATTAATATAAAATCAAATAATCACTATTTTGATATCTCCTAGTAATATTCTAAATGTTACTAGATTAAATATTAAATAAATTTAATTCCTAAAATTACATGGATAGATTTAGGCAAAATATCATTTGGTTACTTTTTATTAAAGTCTTATATTACAAAACAGTAGACAAACACTGCGCCAAACGCAATGAAACAGAGGGAGGGATTTAGTTACTTTTATGTCGAGTCAGACTCGACATTCTGAATGATGCATCTTTCACACGTTCTTATTGGATATCTCTTATTATAAAAACCATAAAATGGCAAAAGCACACAGATTAATTTTTAGGAATTGAAACTAATGACAATATTTTTCAACTTCCTAAACCGCTACATCAATCCTTGCACATCACAGGTATATAATTGTGCATCTTATTATCTTTCGGAGTTCAAAGGGTTAAGGATGAGTCTAAGATCAGAACTTAACAGTTTGTATCTCAGCGCGACCGTGCACTTATTGTTCCGCGCTTAAAAGCGCTAGTTACAATGAGTAATCGAATTGAGTATCCACTGAAATTTCACAGTTTGACATTCTTCTATGTGGAAATTCAAAAGCATTATTGGTGCTGCTTGGCGCTTTCCCACAGGATTTTCAAGCGTTACCGGTGCTCAAATGAGTATATTACAATCTGAGCCAGATCGATTTGGTATTTAAAAAGAAATGATTAGGTAAAGTGAAACCATGATAATAAGAGCCCCAGTTTTAGTTTGCTTCTGAAGATGCTGGGCAGCCTAGTAATACCGTAACACAACGTCCAGTTTCATTATAACCAGATTTGTGTCTACTCATGGTTTAAAAATTATCAAGAAAGTGAATACTATTATCAAATAGAAAATTAATCAAAGACAATGAAATTACGTTTAAGATCCAGAATTTAGAAGTCCCAAGTAAGCTGTATAGTAAAATTCAGTTGAACTTTCAGAAACCGAAGTTGCGGCAAAGGCAATAGTTAATTATTAAATTCTTTCCGTTCTAAATATTTACTCTTTATTTACATAGGCCTAATATTTTATATGCGATTTCACGATTCCAGAAATTGCTTTAGTTAAAGTTTGGGTAAAAAACTAATGAAAGAAATTGTCCCCTACACGCGAAAACGGTATGAAGCGAGGTTGTAATAAGGAATTTGCATATTATAGGCATTCCATACTGTATCGGTTAATATTTTTTTAAAAAAATAACTTTCGACATAAACGTTTATGTTCCAAGTCCCGATTACCTAGGAAGTAGCTCTCAGTGGACTTAATACGAGAAAAATAAAACGACATATAGCTATGGAGCTTACAGATTCTATGTCTTCTGATCATTAAATATGGTTTAACTAATTAATATTCTTGACCGTTTATCATAAGTGCATCGAATTATCGTTATTTTTAATCCTATAAATTAAAATTAAGTTTTTATAAACGTTTTAATTTGAAAATACGAGAAATCCATACACTTCAAATGGTCCAAGAACTTTCAATTAAATCAAAACGACTACACATTCACAAAATACAAGATTACAATAATACAAAAAGAAAATAGGCGAGATACAACAGGTGACAAACATAAAATGATAGCTCATTCTTTGAAACGTTTTACCGATAAGTTACAATATTTCTCTTTACTAGAATTTGCATTAATGCTCGATTGCAATCTTTTGTTCAAATAAAGTATTATTTCAGAGTCGATCGACCTTTTACAGTCGGAAGACGCAGTTTAGACACCATTCTAGACGGTACAACACTCACGTTTTTTTGATACCCATAGAGTTGGAGAAAGTCGTAGATTCATTTCTCGTAAAAATTCAACATATGAGGTTCTTCATTCTTGAAACAATGAAAAACCCTTCTTTATACAGTGAAAAATTACCCTATTAGCACATTTTACGATATCTCCACGATGTTGCTACGATATTCTGAAGACCGCGCAGCACAGTAAAGATATCGTATGGATATTGTAGAGTATCTTGAGCTAATAGGGTACCTTTCCTAATGCGAAGGGTTAAAACACACAGAAAGGAATGAAATTCATTCCAAGTTACTTGCCCAGATTGCCCGATTTTCTACTGTCTGTAATCGACAGTAAATTTATTCCTTCATTCAATTGTCCAACTGTAATAAGAATATAATGCTTTCGATTCCCAGACGTAGCTTTGCATAACAGAATACGCAACTTAAAAAATCACGGAATTGGAAGACAAAAGCTCCTCCGATTTCACTATAAACTATAATTCTGTTACGTTAAAACCTACGGAGAGCTGAAACGACTCCAATTCATCGCAAAAGCATAATATTTATAATGCAGTAATTTTGGAGAAACGTTGCATTAATACAACAAAAGGGGGAAATTTATCGTTGAAGTTGTTTATTAGTCATTTTATTGGAGAGTAAGATATTTCAGATTTTTTTAAAATAGAAAATTACGAAATATATAACTTACACGAAAGTGCTTAGACTATTTGAAATAAAGATTAAATGAATTTTTAAACTAGTGTTAAAAGAGGCTAAAAGAAATGATTTAAAAGAAATTCATCAGCGCAAATACTTCCAGATTTTCGTGTACGAATGCCACGAAGCCTGGGAAAGGGTTAAAATAACGCAACAAAAAAAGAAGTCTGTACGAGACACATTCGAGTTCTTCTTAAAAATACTACTAAGACTTACCGAGTGTAGAACAGTAGTTTTCCGATTCACCAACAAAGCAGGAACTCCCCATTTTTTTTCACAGACCTTCCGATCGAGCCTTTTATGAAGCTCGCAAGAATTCAATACACGTTTACAGTGCATAAATATTGCTGTGCTCCTTAAAAATGCCGTCACATATAACTTTCTAAAGGCTCATAAATAATAACCAGTCTTAAATTAAAAATGATTTAGTAATCTATAACAATGAGCTTATTTCATATAAGACCAAACAGAACATTCCATTCCGATGTAATGATAAATCTGCAAATGGCATTGGGTAAATGCGCAAAAAAATTCTTGCACTGAGGCGCATGCCATTTGAATAAATCATACATCTTCTTCACCATGCATGAAATGAGAAATCTGTTCGTAACAGAAATCGGTTATTGTTATACATGACTGCTCTGATTTGCTTATAAACATCTACCCGAACTTGTATTACAATAACCGACATTTTAGTAAGAGAAACATCCACGCTGATTTCAGTTTTAATACTTCTGCAACTTTTTTTAAAGTTGCGATTTTTTTCTTCCTTTTCATAAGCAATTATTTTTATCTTTTAGCCTTTAGATAAAGAATACGGCATACAATTCGGTTTCAAACTGTAAACAGATGCAATTTGCCTATATTTACGGGTATATTCTGGTACCCCCGGTTGGGGGGGGGGGGGTCACTTTTCCCGTTGTTAACGTGCGGAAAAAGTGACCCCCCCCCCCCCAACCGGGGGTACCTTACATTTCACCATAAAGAGAGGTAAAAAATCATAAATTCCATAAATCGACGTTCATGTTTTAGATAAATACCCAAAACTAAAGATATAAAGACACCAAATTTGGCATTTACAGAATATCTGTATGCCATAACTATAACAATTGAGAGGGACAAAAACTTTAAATGTGCAATAATATCTTCAAATAGAGTGATGAAAATTTGAAAATCTCCATTGAGAAATCATTATACTAGTGGTCTAACTGGTGCTCTTTAAGCTCGAATGCTCTTAAATAAATAAAACAGAAAGCTCTTCCATCTTATTAATCATACTTGTTATACTGTAATTGAAAAACCTTGATATTATTTAGATGAACAAAGCTTCATATCAATACAACTGCATTTCGCCAGTGATTTTCAAGACAATCTTTGATAAATATAAGGGTTCGAATCATTTTCATTCTAAATCTGAATGTCCAGTTTAAAAAAACTCACCAAATATTAAATAAAAACAGCGCGAACTATTCTGAACGAAAGAAACTTTGTGGTTAGTGTATTATAGACACCAGTTATGTCTGAGCTGGCCTAATAAATGATCCTGCACTTTAGCTGTGTTCTAGAGACAATATCTGGCTTCGGATCGGAAGATCTCATGTTAGAGACCCACAAGCTTCCGCTGATGTGATGTGGAAGCTTGGAGAGCAAAAAGTTTCAGATTAGGTTGTATCTTCGCAACATCTGGGGCCGGAGTGCCCTAGTGGTAAGGTCTCGGCTTCGGCAAAATTCCAGGTTCGAAACCCGATTCCACCGAACAACCACCATGTATGGAGCCAGTCGCACGCTAAATCATACGTAGTGTCCAAACGTCCTTCCGCTGGTGTGACGCGGAAGAATGGAGATGGGGGCTTCAGCTAAGGTATCGTCCTCGTCACCTGACTGCGGTTCAAAATTACGAGGTCCGTCCCAAAATAGTCTTCATGTTGCTTCAAAACGGGACGTTAGTATAACTAAACTAAAAAACTAAACTGTTTTCGATATCTGACGACGGTTCAAATTACCTTCATAAGGGGTCTATTCTGGTACCCCCGGTTGGGTTGGGTTCCGTTGTTAACGTGCGGAACCCAACCCAACTACCAACCCAAACGGGGGTACCAGAATAGACCCCTAAAAGAACCGTTATGTAGCTTCAAAATAACTGAACTATACTAGGGATTACGCACACTCTAACCTTATATTGATGGGTTCAATTAAGAAAATAACTCTTATAACTTGTATTAGGATTTAAGATAAACTTATGTATTTTAAACACGTGAATTAAAAAACAAATTTTTATGGACGGGTTTTCTGTCTTGTTTATTTACATAAAAACCTGGACTTCCGCTTTGAATATTCCATTGACATAGCATTACACCGGAATAACGTAATTACCGCATTTTAATGTAAATAAGCAAGAGAGAAAACTCGTTCATAATGTTCATGAAGACATATTTTCCACGAAAACCTAAATTGCTATATTTTGTTTGGCTTGGTCTTACATGTTTTTTATTTACATGAAAATCTGCAGATGAAACAAATTTTCCATGGAGCTGTTGGGCCGTAAAATGCGTTTTTTTCTGCTTTCCAGTAGATAAACGTCAAGAAAAGTGACATAACACAATAGCATTACCAATAATGAAGTCAGAGAATGTTTAACAAGATAATCCTAATTAATTTATGTAAGTTTATAAAATGGATATATACACGCCGTCGTGTGGCTGTAATATCAGAAACAAGTTCATTAACCCCTTCTATTAAAATGACTGATTGGACTCGTACATCATATTACAGACTTAAATATATAATCTGTAATTGAGACAAAGTGACAATGGACCTTATGCATGTGACGTCACATCCTCCGAAAAGTGACCTGCCGGAGGCAGCCATTGGCCAGTCTTAAACAGCTGAATTAGAACTGCTTTTATTTCTGAGTCGCTTATAGGCCGATCGTTTTGTTTATTCCTCCACAGCTGTTTTTTTATACTCTCGAATCCAAACGGTGCATAAGGTCCATTACACTGACGGAAAAAAAATCCCATCACTAACGGGTCTATTCTGGTACCTCCGGTTGGGTTGGGAGGCGACACTTTTTCAGCCCGTTAACGACAAGTGCGATTCTCGTACCCGTTTTTTCAACCGGTTGGGATCTCGCTCGGTCGAAAAAAGGACTCCGATTTCTCGCCAGCTCTGTACCTGGCGTAAACGCTATTCGCTAGCGAGAAGTGTTGTTTCGATATCAGAACTTACCAAATTTTCGTTTAAAATGCAGGCTGCTAAGACGTTAATTCTGTTTTGAAAGGGTTTACCTGGATAAATGTAATCCATTTGACCAATCTGAAGAAGAATTTATCAATTACTTTAGATTTTTTAAAAAGTAGTTAAATATTTTATCGATTTTAAATAATTTAATACGACAATCTAAAGTAATTAAATCTTTAAAAGTAGTTAAATCTTTTACTACTCCATCAAGACAGTCAATAATGATATTTGATAATTAGCTAAGATCAATTACATTTAAATATGTAATTACTTAATATTTTCTTATTAAATTAAATTAGGGTAACATTTTAACATTTTTTTAAACATTGATTGTGGAATGATTTTCCTCATTCCGTATATATCATTACAATTTTTTTAATTTGTGTTTTAATTCGAAGAAATTTGTCAAATATTTACAAAGTAATTGCAAAATCAGACAATAAAAGAATTTTTCTTGCTCCTTGATAAAGATGTAATTTTTTTAATGTTGTGAAAACTTGCTGAATTTAATAACTTTTTTCATGTTTTATTTTCTTATGTAATTGGAAAAATAAACAAATGGTTTGTAATATTAATTTATAAGATTTATTCATGTTAAAATAATTGGCATGGAAAAAAGTTTATTACTTTTCCTCTCTCTAGAAAACTGGTAAAATTACATCAATATATTGAAAAAAAGACTGCAATTTATGTTCTATAAATGTATAATATTATTATAAATATGTAATTTGTAAAAGATAAATGGTTTAACCCTCCCCCCTTAACAATGGACTTATGAAAGCAAGAAAGATGCATTATAATGCATCTTATAAGAGCAGAAGTTAAATCTTCCCATCTCTTAACCTTGTATTGGTGTCTTTTGAAAAGATGCGATCAACTTTCCAACTTAAAATTTGTGGATATTTTTCAAAAAAATCCAACATAATTTCGAATTGGGAAGCAAATGTACGCTTCTCCATAGTTCCTTTGGCGATTCAAAACTCGAACTGAATCTGAAACCATAAACAAAAATATCGCAGACGATCGCTTGATTTGCTGCTCGCGCAACAGAAATACGTCACTTCCTAGCGTAAAGCGAGATGTTCAAAACGACCGAGGTACGAGAATCATACCCCTTCTTTCGGTCGAGAAAAAGCCATTAACGTCCCTCGGTCGAAAGGCGAAACGCTCCCAACCCAACCGGGGTACGAGAATAGACCCGTAAGAAAGAGTTGTGCTAGATAAACGAAATTTGATAGGCGTGTTTATACATCTGAAAGATGACGTCTATTCAAATTTCGCGCTAGGAGCATAAGTGTGGCGCTAGTAGCGCCACTATGAACATGCAAATCAGGTTTGCTTTAAATACGCACTATAAAGTTCGTGAGCGTCATTTATCGTTTAGATTTGACGTAGTGAGTTGATGTTAGTCAAGAATGCCTTGACGAAGAAGCCATTATCAACAGTTCACTGAAGAGTTTGAACGAGGTGATGTAGTAGGGATACGAGAAGGTGGATTTTCTTTCCGCGATATTGCAGAAAGACTTGGCAGGAATGTCTCCACTGTGCATGATTGCTGGCAGCAGTGGTCAAGGGAAGGTACTGCCTCAAGAAGACCGGGTTCCGGGCGGCCACGTTGCACTACAGAGGGGGTGTTTTCCAACAGAGTAACGCTCGCCTTCGTATTTCTGTTGTAACCCAACATGCTCTACAGCGTGTCGACATGTTGTCTTTGTCTGCTAGATCACCGGATCTTTCTCCAATCGAGCACGTATGGGACATCATTGGACGACAACTCCAGAGTCCACAACCAGCATTAACCGTCCCTGTACTTGCCGAGCAAGTGCAGCAGCCATGGAACTCCATCCCACAAACTGACATCCGGCACCTGTACGACACAATGCATGCACGTTTGCATCCTTGCATTCAAAATTCTGGCGGTTACACCGGTTATTAATGTACCAGCATTTTACATTTGAAATGGTTCTTCTCGCGCTTACATTAACCTGTGATCTTGAAACTTTGATTAGTTCAATATGTTACCTAGACAAACGTATTGCCGAAATTTCATTACTCTACAGTAATGTTTTCTTGGTGTTGGGAATTTTTCCGTCAGTGTAATTTAAATCGCAAATGCCACTTGGACTAGTTTAAATATCTCTGGCTGTCTTTTCCGGTTTTGTATGGATTGAAATAACGGTAAATTTCCAAAATAAAATATGGTATATATTAAATTTTTAAATTAATTCACTATCAAAGGGGTTAATTAGTAGTTTTATCCTCCTGTCAACGTATAGTCGCTGTCCCTTGGAATAGAGAACCAGAGTTCGAAACCAGATTCCACAATAGATCGGACATTATGTGGAACTGTCGAATCTGCCATCAGGGGTCAAAGGTACACAAGGCTTTTTTATAACAAGGTTTATAAGGTTATTTTATTCTGGAAAATCCTGGTAGTTTAATCGTTTGATTAAGGTTCATTGAATCAAATTCGGATCCAATGCTATCTTAAAAATAACTCGTGTGCAATGGCGACTCGTTCACTGTAATTGCAGAGGTGAAATAACCAATGCTACACTGCGCAGCTCTTCCGCAATTGATTTTGAATTATTTTAGAATTAATAAGAAATAATTAAATTCTTGACTGGTAATTGTGATAATATAATTAATTTTGATCAAAAGTTTGGCTTCAAAATAAATTATTTCTATTACTTTTCCATCATTCCCTATTCTTTTTTCTATTGAATTGCTCAACTACGGCTCAGAATTAAAGTCACAAAGGACCTTTTACAGCCCAGACCTCGCCCCTTTTGATTTTCAAATATTTTGGAAACTTTGAGACTTGGTCAAGAGGCTACTCCAAAATGACAATACTGCGAAACAGACTATTACCACTTGGTTTCATCACGGTTGCATCGTTCTTCAATAACAGGATACAAAATATTGTGCTTTGTTGTGACAAGCTTCTCAACATGAATCGCAGTTATTTAGGCCTATGCATTTACTTCTGTTGACAATAAAGTGTTTTGTTTTATATTATTTGTTCTTTTAATTGGCAAATGGAACCAACTCGCTTTCTAGATATTCTGAACAATATGTCACTCAGCAGCTCGTCTCTATTATTACAGTGTAGATACCATTATGCTTGGAAAATCAAAATTTATTTAAAAATGAACGGAAGACGCTTCGATCATTCAACCCTTTCAGAAGCACAAGCAATTTATTTTATTTTCGTGAAAACAGTGTTAATGGCTGTATAAATCCATGAAGAATAAAAATAGAATTGGAGATTACATTTATTTTTTTATTAGATACTAAAACAACATTCTTTCTAATAAATCGTCAAAAGATTACCTTCTGGGTAAGAAAAAATCCTCTGCAAAGGTGGTTCTGACGAGGAACTACCGCCCCTGAAAGGGTCAACATTTTAGAAAACTAAAATTTACGTAGATATTCCAATACGTGTTTTAATATAATAATGGAACAATAAATCCTTAAAAATAAATAGAAAATTACAAATTATCCGTATTATTAATTATTAAAATTCAACTATGTTTAATATTATAGAATTTTATCAAGGAAATGTTTTTTCTAAAATAAAGCCCAGTGTTTTCAGCTGGTAAGAAACTGATTTTCAGCCATAAACCATACTTAAAACAATATAGGATTGTTTTAAGTATTTTTCCCATGTTTTATATTCAAGAAATGAAATTTTAAAATATTTTTAAATACATTTTTAGAAAATCGGGCATTTAATGTTAAAAGAATGAAATTCTTCAGTTATAGTTGTGAAAAATTGTTGCTTGCAAGCGAAAATAAATATGTTGTAAATATATTCTAGTCCACACTCTGGTACTTTAAAACGGAAAATTTACCAAGAAAACAAAAATGTTGCAAGTATTTACTTCTAGTAAAATAACAGCTACGACAAGAATTCGCACTTTTCTTTCTCAAAAACTGGTACGTGTATTAAACTGGTGAACTTTAAGTTAAAATATACAACCACTGCGCACTCTTCATGACAAATTCATTTCGTTCTTGTCACATTTTGATACTTTCAAATTAAAAGTATAAAGAAACTTTTTGGTTCAAGGTACTGTTCTTCGGGTTTTAAAACAACTACAGATTCTTTTGATATCTTAAGGCAGATGTAAAAATTTTTTTCATTTTTTATAAAGTTCTTAACTAGAAATTTAAGAAAATGAGGAATAAAACTTTAAATTAAATTATGCATTTACTACGAATACTTTACAGCAATTCATTCTATTATTGTAATATTTTGGAATTTTCAGAATAAAAAAAGAAAAGAAACTGTGTAGCTCAAAGTTGAGGTCTAAACAATTATGATTTTTCAAGTTTTGACCACATTCATTTCGTTTAAGTAGAGAAGGTCAAAAATACCAGTTGCATTAAAAGAATACAGTTCTTCAGTTATAGTTATAAAAGTGGTTACTTGCAAGTGAAAATAAATAAATATACCGTAAATAAATTCTAGTCCACACTCTGGTACTTTAAAACGAAAAATTTATCAAGGAAACAAAAATGTTATAAGTATTTACTTCTAGTAAAATAACAGCTGCGACAAGAATGCGCGCTTTTCTTTCTCAAAAACTGGTACGTGTGTTAAACTAGTGAATTTTAAATTAAAATATACAGTCGCTACGCACTCTTCATGACAAACTCATTTCGTTCTTGACACATTTTGATACTTGCAAATTAAAAGTGTAAAGAAACTTTTTGGCTCAAGGTAGTGTTCCTTGAGTTTGAAAACAACTACGGATTTTTCTGTTTCCTTAGGGCGGATGTAAAAATTTCTTTCAGTCTTTATAAAGGTTTCAACTAGAAATTCGAGAAAATGGGAAATAAAACTTTACATTAAAATGCACATTTCCTCAAACCCTCTACAAGAAACTAATTTCATTGTTGTCATATTTTAAAATTTCTAGAATAAAATAAAAAGGAAATTGTGTAGCTCAAAGTTCAGTTTTCGACTTGGATTTGAAAGCTTTGCATTTTTTGTGGCTCCAGGCCAGATGAAAATGCTTCTTTCAGTTATTATGAAGGATTTTTAAACATTTGTTCATGTGAATAGTTGCGAAGACGTATTCTGAATGTGTTTTAAAATTAATAGTGACGTCAGCAGCAGCATTTTGGCATATTATATGAGATTTAAAGAAGTACTTAGAAAGAAATCATATTTAGTTTAGTTTAGTTATATGAACGCTCTGTTTTGATGCAACACGAGAGAAGAAATTTTCTTTTTTTTTGAAGGAATTATTTTATTTTACAATTCTTTTACAAAACTTCACATAAAATTTTTATGCTTTTTGAAATAACAAATTTAGTGAATACTTTTATTCACTTTGATTTAAGATCAAAAACTTCCAACTTAGCCTTACTTTGAAGAATTGAAATTCCAGTCACAGAATTTGAATTTGTAAAGCGGTGAATATACTTTATTGGTTGATGTATTTTTTTATTTTTACATTTTTCGAAAATATTTCCGTTTTATTTTATACGAATACAGAAAACTCCTGCCAAAATTAGTTCTCAATGTCTTATGTCTAGAATGCTTACTTAAGTTACATATGCAGGATATATATATAAGTTAAGCGATTTTTTTATAGTTAATTTGAGTCATAACTCATGTTTCAATAAGTTCCATAGCTTAACTCAATTACCACTAATGTAGAATCCTGTGAATTATACAGTGAACAACAAGTCCTTAGAAACTTTAAAAATTCATAAAATCCGGAAAAATAACCGAAATAAAAAAAAAAACAGTTTGCAGGGTTAGCATCGCTGCGCCACGGGATTTTTTAAAGGCAAGAAAAAATAACTCAAAAACAGTCGATAGATGGCGCTGGTACAAGCGACTTTGGTGGAAATTTGCAAGTGAGACGGTTATAAGAACTTGCGATCCTAATCCACAACGGCAACAAGTGAACCTGGATGCTGAGTGCGAAGGATAAAGCTTTGTTGGTGAAGTTGTTTTACGTAAACCAGGAATCGGCGACCATTGATTGCTGGACTCTGCCGTTGCTGGATTTTTGACTCGCCTGTAATGTATTATCCCCTGTGGTGGTGGTCGTGTAGAACACATACTGCTGTAATAAACGATTTGTTCGTCATTTGCGTATCTTTTCTTTGACTTGTGTACATGAGCGCTACCTATCGGCTGTTTTTTCAGTTTTTTTTTTCTTGTGTTAAAAAAATTCCCCCGACCTATTTATGCTAACCACGCAAACCGTTTTTTATTCGGTTATTCTTCTGGTTTTTATGAATTTTTAAAGTTTCTACGACTTTTGTTCACCCTATAGGATGTGGCAGAAATATTGAGCACAATATTTGGACCATTATTGTCCAGGCATTCTTGATAACGGTGGCTAGCGGAGCTGCAAGAGTCATCATATATGCCGCTAAGCATACTTTCTCAAATGTTACACCCATCTCGTCAATTCTAACTGTTCTTGAACTATAAAATTATGTTTCAGGCATCCCCAAAGAAAGAAATCCATCGAGAGAGATCCATTGTGTGGTTACGAACACAATGTTTCCTCCTCACCCTGACCATGTTTTCACCAGAATTCCATCAAAATGATTGAAGTGAGTTATTCATAACTGAAAATTAAAGAACTAACGATTAATTCATAACTGAAGTGATTTTAATACATTTATTTAGATGGTATTTAAATTATTAAATATCTTGAATTATGAAACTTTATTGCATTTTGTAAATTGCTTGTGCTTGTTCAACATGTATATGCATCTTTTGGAACGCCCTGTTTAATGATAATGCAAATAGACACACAGTTGCAGATGAAAGTTATAAAAGAGAGCGTGGATGAGATACGTGAATTCATTATGCTTAGAGTTAATTTTTTCACTGAGTTTTGAATAAATTCGAGCATTTTCATTCATTTATCTATTGCGGATATGTACTAAGAAAACAGTAAAATGATACACCGAAACAAGAACTCCAAATAAATTTGAAGTAATGGAAACAGAAGTTATAAAATACCTTCAGCTCTTCCCGAAAAAAAGCTGCGTCTGATTTTTTCAAAGACTCATGATACTCTAATTTTAGTTACCGTTGTATACTATTAATTGTAATGCAACTGAGACATAAACCGTTTTATCCCCATTATATATCGTTTTATTTGAGTTCAGCCTTCATAAAATTATCATGCAAGCCAACACGACCTAAAAAGTAGTTCAGGCTCTTTTCAACATTGTGTGGTAGAATTCGTACGGGGTAATTTGAAGTAAATTGCCTTGTCCAGATCAGCTCAACCAATTACCAATGCTTAAAGCGCTTGCAATCTAGCTTCTTCTAGTAAGAATATATTCAATTTTTGTGTAAATAACTCAAACGATGAAGGATTCACAGAAAGTAATTGGATTCAATATGCTTTTCGACAAAGAGAAATTTAATGAGTCGATACGGAACAAGTTGTGACTGTCATGAAAACGCCTCATTTTGGTCCTACGAGCTTGAGTTATATTTAAACTGAAAAAGGGAACTGAAAGAAGATGTGATTAATTATTAATGCCTTCTAATATTAGGAAAGGACAGGGCTGGCCTCTCAACTTAGTCTTCTTGAAATAAATGCACGTCGCTGGGGGAATTCATAACGGTTTTATGAAGTTCATCGCTCTAAGATATCAGGAGAATGTTACTTTTTAATATAAGTGACAACCCACATGATTTCTTTGTGACTGACCGATAAGATGGGGAAAATTAATGATGCTCTCATTTTTAATGAGAAACTAATCATTTGAATATTTTCTGAATGAAACTGTTATCAATTGTACGGTTTAAATGATAAAGACTAGCTCATTTGTCAAGATTATTTCCAATTATGTAAATAACTCGAGTTATGAAGTGTATGCAAAGCGTAATTTAATTCAACTTCCTCTTCGACAAGGATAAATTTAATGAAGCAGTACCCAATAAGTGCTGATTGTCCTACAAAAGCCACATTTTTGGTCATCAAACCTCAATTATCTTTCAGCGGAAGAAGGGAGTTGACGAAAGAGGCGATTAAACAATTCGCTCTAATTTTAGGGAAGGACTGCGCTTAAGGTGGAATTTAGTCTTCTTGAAGGAAATGCATATCCCTTGGGAATTTTGTAATGATTTCGTGAAGTTCATCGCTCAGAATAAAAGTGTTTCTATTGGGAATAAGCGAAAACTCACAGGATTTCTTTCTGACTGATTTGATAAGCAGGAAAAAAATTAACGGCGCTGCCATATCGAATGGGAAAATAATCATTTGATTATTTTTTGAACTCATTTGTTATCAATTTTATAGCTTAATAGATAGAGCATAGCTCATTTGAAGAGTTATAAAGCGTATCATAAGGATGAATAATGCGACGATATTTTTTCACTTATAGAAAAGTAGCTTAAAAATTCAGCAAAATGATCTTATAATTGCTCCGTCACAGTCACAAAAAAGTTGCATTATGTATAGATGTTATCAGGAAACTTCAAGATTTGGGGGAAATTTAGGAGATTTGAGTCACATTTAAGTGCGGTAGCAAGATTATATTTAAAGAGAAATTCACATTTGATTGCAATGGGAACATCAACGTAGCCAACCGCACACCAGCGATATAATTGTGTATTTTAAAAGTTACCATGTTTTAATTAAAAGTTAGTTGTTACTCAAAAAGAATATAAACAATAAAGCACTTCTTCAGATGAATTAATTTGGATGTCACAATTAAGTGGCTTCAGTACTTCATATCTACATGTTAAAACTTGCTAATTAAATGAGGATGAAAGCCTGAATGTCAAACATCATCAAATAATTATTGATTTCATGTAAAGAATATAGTAGATGCTTACTCTTAGTCAATTCAAGTATGATGCATCGTATCGTTAATAACACTTTTAGCATTCGAGGAGCATCATTTCAACACTAGAAAAGAAAGCAAGTCTCTCGTGTTTTGATAATAAGACAACTTTAAATGAAAATATGTCTGTTTATTATAATAGATGAATTCAAAATCAGCTTTAAGAATTTGATTCATTAAATATCAGAAATTCGATCAATATTAATAGTATATGTATGCATGTTTGAATTTCTACTATTTTCTGTATTTAATTATTGTAGGTTTACCTCTTAATCCACTAAATTACAATTATATTTAAATACAACTTAACTATAGTAACTGACAATCATAGTTCTCACAATTTTTAATGTGTATTTATGTCCTAGTTTTCCGTGCTACTGGGACATTCCAGAACTATTCATAGATTTTCATTGCGCCGATCTATTGGCTATGCCGAAAAGTAAGTGTTATTTTTTAATATTACCGAAAATTTATCGCTGTAACTGTAACCATGAGATGTCTATTTTATTTTTTCTTACTCTCGAGGTTTTTCTCTTATGTTACAAAATACATACTACGAATTTTAGTCGCAATTCTTTATTGTTGTGAACAAGAAAAACTCGTATAATAGCAGAATTATTTTATTACCACTCTGTATTTTTAGGTAATTTAAAAGACTGAAAATTTGTTCTACCTTTAATACAATTTTGTAAACAATGTAATGCTACAAAACGCATGCCGGAAAACTTTAAAAAAGGCAAACAGAAACTGGGATAGCTATAAAGAGCTTTCATATTGAGTGTAATGTTTCTGTTCTTAGCCTTAAACGTAAAACATAGAAGAAAAAAAATCGCTTCCTGTCCTGGGTATATTTTCACTGATAGCTTTAGCACTTCTTTATAAATGTTGCAAGCATTTCTCGATAGAAACTGTGTTTACTTTTTCAGTTTTTGGAAGAAAGGAAAGGATTACTTCAAATTTATTTCAAAACTTTTTATAGATTTTGGACAGCATAGATGGAAATCATCCATTGAATAAGATTCGAATGGTTCAGCTTATTCAGTGAAAGCCGAAATTTTATTCCATGCTTCAGCGTGAAAGTGACTTTATTTTAGAAGTGACAATTTTAGGTTTTTTTATTTCCTAGAACAGAAATAAGGCAAAATACCAGTGTTTAAGAAAGGTTTTTCTTTTTCTAATCTATTGTAGTTTTCTGTTACTATGCACATACTAGAATCGAAATAATATCTAAAACAAAAAAACAAGAATGACTAAAGACATAAAACATACTCAATGCATTTAGTACGCGCATACACAGCAGCTTAAAGGAATGCAGTGACAATAATACAAAATTAAAAAATAGAATAAAAACTCCTATCATAGGACAAAAACACATAATAATGAGAAGAAGAAAAAGAATCCGGCAGAGAACTTTCTCAAAGGTCACTAACTCCATGCTGAGATTCTAAAAATTCTGCAGTCCTTTTTTAATTAAAATTTCATAGCTGGAGAAATTTTTTGGATTTGAAATAACCGTACTTCTTATATAAATGCTAAAGATAATTTAATTAATAATTTAATGTTCAACGGTTTTCAAAAATTTTTCTCCAACTATGAAATTTTAATTCAAGAAGGGTTGGAGACTTTGTAATTACTTTGGTTGTTTCTCAATAGATGCAGCTAGGGTCTTTGGCGTCCAAATCAGTATCTCTTTGTTGTTTTGCATATATTTAGGCGCCATTATTCGAATCAGTAGAGTTGGGGTCAATGATGATGTTTCCGGTGTAGAAGGTAAAGTTTTCTGTCTGTTGTTTCTTCTGCTTTTAGTTTTAAAAGTATTTTGAGGGAAGTTTTCCCTTATCTTTCAGTCTTGGGACAATTCAGGTCACAGACAAACCCTGTACTTGGCTTTTTAAAGTCGGTTTCGCTACAGAAAATTATCCCAATTCTGAATTTTTAGGATGCCAGCAGGGAGTGGCCTTTAAGAAAGTTCTCTATCGGATTCTTCTTCTTATTATTATCATGTGTTTTCTGTATCTATTACAGTTTTTTTGCTCTATGATAGGATCTTTTATTCTGTTAGTTAATTTTGTATTTATGTTATTATATTTCAACTCAAATTCAATTACATGTTCTTTCTTTCCTCTCTCTTTAATCTTGTCTAAACTGATTTATTTCATTTCGTTCTGATTTCTTCCTATAATAGCTGGATACTTTTGATGCATACAATTAAATTTAAATGTTTTTGACGTGATTTGGAATATAGTTAGCATTTTAAATTTGAGGGATTAAACTATCTTTTCACAGAATTTTAATTAATAAAGAGGAATGTTGTAATATTGGAGAAGAGGAGAATGTAATAAAGAGGAATGTTATATTCTCACACAGGACTAACAGGAGTTAATATTGTTACATACTTCATCTTATATTAATGTGAAATTTAAATAATTTCTTTGAAATCTCTATGTATTAATGAGATATTTAAATTACATAAAGTCTCTTACTGTCAAAACGTATTCGAAATCAAGAAGCATTATTTTAAAAAATGTTCCAGATGAATGAGATGGCAAATAATTCATGTTCTTCAGTCCATTTCACCTGATGAATGTGCTTCCTATTCTGCAACATAATGACGCAGAGAGGTAGGTTTGCGCAACAGCATGCTTTAGATTAATTGTGTAAACGACGTTCCCTTTACCGAAGGACCTGTGCATGTAATCTGTGGTCATCCCATCTGTGGCTTGTAGGAATTGGATATGTGCATGGTATGTAGCTGGCTCCAATTATATCAATTCCTTATTACAAAAATAAATTTATTTTCCAACATTCAAATACAACAACATTTTCACCCTATGAACCGCGCCTGATCCCCTGTCGACTATTCGAATCAATATAGAAAAAGTTGAAGTAATCGAACGAATCAGTTTCGATTACGATTAAGATTAGTTTCAGATTACGTCGCACTAGATCAGGATCGGCTCATAGGTTACAAGTATTTGTATTCACTACAAAGTATCCCCCCAGTGACGAAGGAAACGAAACTCACTGGGTAGTGGATGCAATCATAACGTAAATAAGTAATACAAGTAAGACCAATTTGAACAATAAGAATTTTTTAGTTACATAAAAAATTAATTATAACATAAAAAATTCGCAAACATTTTCCTTAAATTTACTCGCACAGTCTTTTAGGAAAATGAACATGTCTCCCATATCTAGTTATTCTCACATTAGAAAGGTTTTCATTACTTTCCTGCGATTTTCTGTTTGAGAATTGATTTTGAATCACTTTTGGTGTTGCTCTGGGAGAAATTGTCTCTGAAAATTCGTAAGCAGGTTTGCATCTGTCTATAGTGACAGTTACATTACGGCCATTTAAATCAATGACAAGATTTTTATCTGTTCGACTTTTGACTATGTGAGGTCCAGAATATGGCGGAGTTAAAGGAGGTCGAACTTTATCAATTCTTAGAAATACATGTGAACAAGATTTCAAAGATGGATTTACAAAAAATTTATCATTACCGTGATAAGTGGGATTAGTTGGATTAAGTTTCCTCATCATTAAAATGAGGTTGGATACATAAGTGGGTGTTGCGGTTGCATTTACAATAGAATCGTCTCTTAAAAGATCAGACGGTAAACGCAATGTAGTTCCGTATACAAGTTGAGAACTAGTAGCATTTAGATCCCTTTTGATGGCAGTTCGCAATCCTAACAAAACCACGGGTAATGTCTCTGTCCATTTTAAATTTTCGTGAGCCATGAGAGAACTCTTAAGGTGTCGATGTAATCTCTCAATCATACCATTTGATTGAGGATGGTAAGACGCAGAATGTATCCTATGACTACCTATCATGTTTGTGAGTTCATGAAAAAGTGTGGATTCAAAATATCTACCTTGGTCGGTAGTGATTGTTAATGGAGTTCCAAATCTGGATATCCATCCATATACAAGCGCATGTGCAGTTGTCTCAGCTGTCATGTCTACAGTAGGTATTACCTCGGACCATCTAGTAAATCTATCTATTATTGTAAGACAATATTTCTTACCTTCAGAAATAGGAAGCGGTCCTATGTAATCGAGGTGAATGTGAGAAAAACGAGCATCTGGTTCAGAGAATGTGCTTAGTGGAGCTTTGGTATGCTGAAATACCTTTGCACGCTGGCATTTAGTACAAGCACGAACTCTATCTCTAATATCAGATTTCATTTTTGGCCAAATGATTCGTTTGGATATTAAATTTGAGGTAGCTGATGTGCCAGGATGAGATAGGAAATGCACATTTTCAAATACAATTTGCCTATATGCTTTAGGAATAAAAGGTCTTGGTTGATTAGTTGACATATCACAAATTAGATGAATATCCTCCAAGGGAAAATAATGTTTTTCTAACTTTAAAGATGAGTTAGATTTAAGTAGTTGCTCTAATTCAGAGTCATTTAGTTGCTCTTGAGCAATTTTTTTATAATCCAAGTTTGGAGGAGCTGTGATAGCATCGATTTCGATTCGCGAAAGCGTGTCTGCAATTATATTATCTTTACCATTAACATGACGGATGTCAGTTGAAAATTGGGAAATATAATCTAAATGTCTAAGCTGTCGAGGGCTACATTTTTCTGATTTTTGTTTAAATGCAAAAATAAGGGGTTTCTGATCAGTATAAATAGAGAAATTCCTACCCTCAAGCATATGACGGAATTTTTTTATAGATGCATAAATTGCATACAATTCGCGATCGTAGGTGGACCAGTTTCTTTGACTTTTACTTAGCTTCATCGACAAAAATGCAATTGGTTCCCATTTATCGCCGGACAATTGCATTAATGAACTTCCTATAGCAAGGTCTGATGCATCCGTCCAAAGACTTAATTGCGCACCAGGAATAGGGTATTTAAGCAAAGTAGCATCAACAAGTGCTTGTTTGGCTAAAGTAAATGCTTTTTCAGTTTCTTCAGTCCATTGGAGAGTATTCTCTGTCTTTTTAGAAGGGTGAGGAGATTTCCTTTTATTTTGATGACCTTCTAAGAATTTATTCAGTGGGGCTAAAATGTGAGCAGCTCGAGGAATGAATCGTCTATAAAAATTGTACATGCCCAAAAATCTGCGTAGTTGAGTTAAATTTTTAGGCATGGGAAATTTTTGAATAGCTTCAACACGGTCTGGCAATGGTTGTAAACCACATTTTCTGATATTTGATATCCCAAAAATTCCAAACTAGATTCTCCAAATTTACATTTTGAATGATTAATTGTTAAACCGTAATAACACAATCTCTCAAATAAAGCTCTTAAATGAAGCATGTGCTCCTGAGGACTTTTACTTGCAATTAAGATATCATCAATAAAAGAATAGACACCGTCTAAGTCCCTAGTTACTTCATCCACAAACCTTTGAAATGTAGCAGAAGCATTACATAACCCAAATTGCATACGCGTACTCTCAAACAGTCCGAAGGGAGTAATTATTGCAGTTTTGGGTATATCCTCTGGGGCTATGGGAATCTGGTGAAATGCTTTAACAAGATCAATATGTGAAAATATTTTACTACCATGCAATTCACTCGTAAAGTCTACAATGCATGGAATAGGATATCTATCCTTAACTGTTTGTGCATTTAACGCACGGTAATCACCTACCGGACGCCAATCTAATGATCCCTTTTTTGGAACCATGTGTAATGGTGATGCGTAATTACTACTTGACGGACGGACGTGTCCCAAGTCAAGCATTTGCTGAAATTCCATTTTTGCAATTTTCAGTCTATCAGGCGCTAGACGTCGCGCTTTAGCAAAAACAGGGGCACCTTTGGTTTGTATATGATGCATTACATTATGTTTGGTCTAAACAAGGAGATTTTGTTAAGTTAGGAAATTCACTTAATAATTTAGTATACTGATTATTACCACAAATAGTTTTTATAGATACAACATCAGCACTTTTATAAATAGCATGACATTTTAAATGAGTATTATTATCATATAAACAACGCTTTCTAAGATCAGCATTTAAATTAAAATGATATAAAAAATCTGCACCAATAATTGCTTTTGAAACATTACAAATATAAAAAGGAAATACAAATTTTCTTCTTAATCCTAAATTCAAAGATAATAATTTTTTTCCATAAACAAAAATTGGAGAGCCATTAGCGGCTTGAAAAGTCTGGATAGGTGCCAAGTTTCTTTCATTTTTATTAGCTGGAAAAATAGAACAGTCACTTCCGGTATCAATAAGAAACTGTTGGTTTAAATTTTTATCTAAAATAAATAAGCGACATTGATTTGATGACTCAGAGGGCAAAAAGTTCGTCGCCGCTACTCCTGCCCCTCCACGTTTCCCGAAAAGGAAAAATGGCTGAATACATTTGCGAGCGTTCTTATTGAAAGTTTTATGATACCAACAAACATCATTCGATTGAGAAGGGCTGCGCTGTCGAAAGCGAAAGTCAGCTCGTTTACGAGAATTATTTCTCGGTCTGCGATCGGCACTTCTTGATCGACGTAAAGAAGCAACTTCTTTGCGAAGTGCTTTTATTTCTTCCAGAAGTTCTGACTGAGAGGCATTATTTACTTTTTCACAGGAATTAGAGCTCGAAATTTTGCTTACCTTGGGTGGTGTAACTTCCATGATTCTATCTGCAATTTCCGCAGCTTTAGCGGCATTTAGAGGGCTAATTGCTAGAAGGATAGATTGTACGTTTTTCGGCAGTTGTTGTAGAAATAATTCCAGTAGAAGAGTATCCGAAATTTGATGATTCTCGGCACGCCTTTGCATAACTCGGAGTAAATCAGTCGGCTTTCGGTCACCTAACTGCTCGCCGGCAAGAAGACATCTTATTTCTTGGGATTTCGATTCACCGCACCTTTTAATAAGTTCCTCTTTCAGTTGCTTGTAAGAATCGTCTTTGTCAGGACAAGTGATTACATCTCGAACTATAGCTGCTGCTTCTGGAGAGAGGTGAGCTACACAGTAGTTGTACTTGGTTGCACTGGCTGTTATCGGTTTCGGAATTGCAAGCTGAAATGTTGCCTCGGCCATTATAAACCAAAGTTGAGGGTCTCCGAAATTAAATGGAGGCATTTTGACAGCAGAATTTTCTTCCATGATGAAGAATTAAAACGGAAACAGCTTAGAACAGCAATAGCAGGCGTTGGAAGTTTGCTTATTGGCGCGCGTTGCGTGATTTCTTTACTAGGGTCACCATGTAGGAATTGCATATGTATTGGTATGTAGCTGGCTCCAATTATATCAATTCCTTATTACAAAAATAAATTTATTTTCCAACATTCAAATACAACAACATTTTCACCCTATGAACCGCGCCTGATCCCCTGTCGACTATTCGAATCAATATAGAAGAAGTTGAAGTAATCGAACGAATCAGTTTCGATTACGATTAAGATTAGTTTCAGATTACGTCGCACTAGATCAGGATCGGCTCATAGGTTACAAGTATTTGTATTCACTACAGGCTTATTGAATTCGCAGGAAATTAGTTAAGCTAATCTCAAGGCTTTATGGATTTACAATATCTAGTCTAAGAGGGATGAATATGAGTATAAAACTGAGAGACTTCATTCACATAAGCTTACAATATCGTAAAAGTGAAAAAAATCGATAAACAAGGTATTACGTGATTATACAAATTAGTAAACTCATTTTCTATGTAATTTTTGTTATTGATTGAAGAAAGGAATTAGAATTCAGAAATAAAAATTATCTCCTGAATGTAATACTTTAAATAATGTCTTAATTTTTCAAAACACTAAGAAGGTGTTCCTATTTTTCCTACAATATTGCATCAAAAAGGTTTTTAATAAATGAAGTATTAATAACTTTCTTATAAAAAATCAATGAACATTTTATTTCTGAATCAGCAATAAATCCGAACTTTTATATATTTACTATAATCATATATAACCATAAACCATAATCATATTTAGGAATTTCATAAAGTAAAATATTCAATTTAACGTAGGTTTTGTTGTCATTTTAAATGCAAAAAGTACTTTAAACGTTTTGACATTTCACCGTAAATGACTGGAAACATTAATTTTTTTAAAAAAATTGAATGAAGTATTGCATTATCATGAATGATTTTTGTAAATATATTTCATAAATAGGTTTGATTTTAAGAATGACAAGCAGATATCTTATTGATTGCTGCGACGTTTATTATAAAACCAAAAGAAATCGAATATACATAACACATAAAGGGATTTATAAACATACTTCAATATCTGCATCATAAAATACCTCAAATAACATTTTATTACATTTGTATATTCTTAAATGCAGTAATAAATTCTATAATAAATATCGGAACGATAGAAATATCTTGCAATTTATAGGAATACATAATTTCTCTAATATTATTATTTTCCTACACATGCAATGTGATTTTTTTTACTTCTATGTCAGTATCATTTTAATCCGCCGTTTTTGATGACATTCGAATGACAGTTTCAAAATATTCTATTGAGAACTGTACTCCCTCATTATTTTAATTCATTAAATAAAACCACAGAGAGATAGCCAAAGAACGAATTTGAAACTGAACTATTCTGAACCATATTTTTTTCTAGAAAAACAATCTGCCTAAAGTTTTCGAAGAATTTGTTAAGTTTACACGTATATATAAAATTCTTTTTCGGTCGCCTGAAATATATCTCTCTAATAAAAAGTAACAATTATAAGATCTGTTTATTTTCAATAAATTTTAAAGATGATAAAAAATTAAACACGAAAGTATAGTATGCAATGAATTAATTTTTCTTCTCTCTAGTATCTTTCGAAAGAGAAAGACATAAAACTTAGTTAAAAAGAATAATATTTGCACACAATAAAAACAAAAGTATCTTATCATAAAAGATTCCACAAGGTGGAAACTTTCAATTTCGTAAAAACAAGAGTTACTCGTTGTTAAAGTTATGAATAGCTCATATAATGTGTAAATTCACATATTTCCGTTCCCTACATTTATTTTTCTGAACATTCAATTTATGCACATAATTTTGGAAGAATCTTAAATGCTAATAAAATTCAAATTAAAGAACTATTATTGCATTCACATTCACTAGGTTTATCACAGACTTGTATTTTCTTCAAAGTGGTTAGAAATTATTCCTATATAATCAAAAGTGTAATCAAATCCTTAAAAGTGAAATTTTTTAAATGTATACAGTCAAGTATTCTAAACTATTAATTCTAAACTTGCAAGCATTAATATATTTAATCTTCTGGTAATTATAACAATGAACACATTTGTTTTTATTTTCAGAGACGGTGTGAAACTTTGAGCTGAATGTTTGCTACTCTAACGAGTTTCAGATAAAACACTTGTGCATAAATCACGGTAGTTTGAAAAGTGTTGAGAAAGAAGTGCATTTCAGTGATATTATAATATCCATTTTGTAACGGTTATATAATTACTATATTAACACATGCTTTTTAAATAATTTGATCACCACATGTATAGATTTAAGCTTTAGCTGATTAGTCGAATACGAACGGTGTTTTGAAAACAGTTAAACATTTTTAAGCTGAAAACAATATACTTCAATTCATACAGTGTTAATTATTTTTTTGTTTTAACTCTGAACGTGACTCAATAGCTAATTTCTAATAGGTATAGGCATATACTTCCAATTGGGAAAATACTTTAAATGCCGAAAAGAATTACATTTTATATTGTTTTAGTAAATAAATATAATGCGGAAAAACACGAAATCTAAATTTTTACACTGTCCTCCAATCCTATTACTGATAGATAGTAAAATATTCTTGACATACTAATATTTAATACAAAAATAGTTAAATTCTCCTACTGCGAAACCTAACCAAGTTATACAATTTTGAATAACACCATTTTAGACGATTTTAGATTATTTTAACGGCCAACTTGTCCGCTTGAAGATCCGCCAAATAAAGGACGACTCGACGTTGATAGTCGAAGAATAATGAAATTTAATTCTTCATAACTCGGAAGAGTAAAACTGTTTTATAAAAAATATAAAATACAATTCTTTACGTCATTTAAAGCATTTTTCCAATTGAAAGTATATGCCTATCTAAGACGGTTAGAAATTAGCTATTGGACCATGATTATAGTGTATAATGCCTTTATAATGCCACGATAAACACTCGTATAATGCTTCATTGTACAACTTCCATGTCCGAACCGTGAGTTCATTTACGTCCCATTTGGAAGCATTACGAGAGCTATTTTGAGACAAACCTTGTAATTTTGGAACGTGGTCAGACGAAGAGGACGTCAACAGAGCCCGTGTCTCCTTCTCTAAACTTCCTCGCCATAACATGGAGAGGGCGTTTGTTCGCAACGGATTTAATGTTCACCGGCCTGCTTACACGGCGGTTCTTTATTCGAATCGGATTTCAAACCTCGCACCCTCCAGCCCCGAAACCAAAACCTAATCGCCAGGCCACCGCGACCCGTTCGAAGGTGAGCTTTAATCCATCCTAGAAATATCATTTGTAATGAGTGCGGCTTGGAATGATTTTAGGCAGGTGCCTCATAGGAAGACTATCTATTGCAATGGTTCTCATAGAACGACTTCGAATCTTTTGCTCAATTTCCAAACACTAACTTCTTTTTAACCCGAGTTTGTGACATCTTATTGGAAGCTCTTATAATTCGCATTCTCTTCCACTATCGTTCATCCTCATACATACAAACCATATGAAATTAGAGTAGAAAATGGAGTAGGGAGGTGATTTCTTTTCCTTATATCACTGAGCAAAAGGAATCAACCCCTGCCTTCCAGCTTAACAGTAGGAATCGTTTCATTTGGGTTTGCTGTTTTGAAAAAGTGCTACTTATGTTACAATTTGTAACTCACCAGAATGCTAGAGATCGTCATATTCTATGACTCCAAAATAATGTAACATATTGGAATCAAAAGAAATGCATGTATGCTCACATAAAGAGCATGTACAGATAATTTAAAATCATTCAATCATATTAAAATGTTTTGATCTTTGAAAACATAACTTTAGAAAGAATAATAACTATTATATTGCAATTTTTATTAGTTATGGTTGTAGTGAAATAAAATTTCATTTAACTTTTGTGAAGATGGATTTAAAACTTTAAAAATTGAATGAAAGTTTACATTTTAAAGATGGCTGTGAGAGAAACACGTCTAGGAAATTAATAAAAATAACTTGCGTCTGCGTGTCTTCCATAATTAAATCTTTTCTCACAATACATAAAAATAAGATTAATTAATGACGTTTTTTCAACTGAAGTATTATTTCAGTCCCTTTAACCCTCTGTTAGGAGCGTAAGATTTTGTTGCACGGTTAGGCGCGTGGGGTACATATGTCCAACATATTCTCTTCCATTTTTTTCTACAACTAATTTTTCTGAGAAAAATATCAGTTGCAAACTAGAAAATCAGCATCTAAGAAATGTATAAAAAAGTTTAAAAAAACAATTTTAAATGGATATTTTTAAAATGTTTACAGACAGACTAAAAAAATATTATCAAAAGTCACAAAATTTTACGTATACTTCTTTTAAATACTAACCATAGACTCGGTTATAGCATTTTAGCAATATTTTTGGGTAGTTTTATCCCTATTTATTCCATTATATTTGTATATACCTTTATTCTCATTGACTTTGTCGTTTTTGGTCATGTACCAATGATCCTAATATAACATTTGCTCTTCTTTTTAACTCCAGTGGAAGGCGGGCATTGGGCAATTCTGCCTAAAATTTGGAGTATAATAATTATCGAACTGAAATTTTGGATGGCATGAAGTCGCTTCATAACCTTATCGAAAATATTTTGTTTGAAAATTACAAAAGCGTTAATACTAGAGGTGTAGAGTTAATAGTAAGAAAAAGAACCATAATCTAATGACAAGTATTTCTTGAGACATCATTTTTCCGGCATAGCTGATATAGAACATGAACTCCTTTTGTTAAAATATCCTTTAAACAAAATGTAACAATTTCAGGGTTTTGTTACCATCTGACGCTTTGTAAACAGCAACTGAAAAGAGAATTGTAAATAATTATGATGAAAGCGTAACTTTCAAGATTGGAATCCAAATATTCATGACTTTACTTTGCGCTTCTTTTTTGGCAAGAATTCTTTTAGTATTTCTCGTATATTTTAATGAATTGCAACGGCATAAATTAGTTTATACCATATACTTAAATGAATTGAATCGGCATAAATTAGTTTATAACTCTTTAAAAACATTTTTTGAGATTCGAAACTAGAAAACCAGTTATCCACTGTTATACTTGTTTTTCAGAATGAAATTCATGGAAATTATTTGAAATATTTAAAAAATAAAAATTAAACGAAGCAAAGTGCCATAATTTCACACAGGAAACATAATAAACCGTTTAAAAAATAAGCATTTAAAATAAGCATATTTACAGAAACAGCGAAAGAAGAAGAATGACCAACTGCCATTTCCTGTTACACGATTCCAAGCGCTTGGTACATCTGCCATCCATGTGTCTTTGTATTCTCTTATCTCCCTTGCACTAGTATTTTGAACTTGAATGAATGTGCGATATTGTTCTGAATATTTCAAGGGCAGGCACTTAAAGTTTGACCTCTACGCAATGAATGGAATTCAAACTGCAGAGTTTTGAAAACTTATGGAGTACACCTGTAAACCCCGCGACTGATGTAGGGTTAAAATTCTGTTAATTCTGAAACATTCAGCGGAAATTAAATCTACATTGATATTTATGTTTTAGATTTAGTAGGAAAAAAAGAAATGGAACCACGGCTAAAACTTTTGACAATAATGTAGAACGTAAACACACATGGCTTATTATGTTGTTCAAAAGTCTACTTTCTTTGCCTGCTAGATAATGAAAAAGTTGAATTTTGATGCGGATATTCTTAAGTTTTAATAACACTAAACATTTCATTTTTCTTTAATGTCTGCGAATTACTTATCATATTTGTGTCTCCTCTGAAATTCAAATGAAAGATAGTTCAAATTTTAAATAAAAGTGGTGTGGTTCTGATCGTTCTTGAATATTTCATTTATCATGAACAAGTTTCCTTTAGTTGTAGATTTATTTGGCTGAAATCAAAGCAGTACGAAAACAATTACATGCAGAGATTGAGGATCTAGTGATGATTGAGGATCTGTGGAATGTTCACGAATAATAAGAATAAAATGCCTGCAACAAAGGAATTTTGAACTGCATAGTTCTGTGTGCGGTAATGATTCCACTTTTTGTTCACTGTTGAGAATCTTTGTGGCAAAGAATGACCCTGAAACTATAAATAGGAAATCATTGCAGAAGCACGTTTCTCTAATAAAAATAATCGATCTTCCGAATTCCCCCAAAAAACATTTCTTAATGCCTGGAAGAATTGAAATTGATTTCCTTTGCCATTTGCTTCGAAAAGTTTAAGTTTCTTTTTCCGATCTTGATATTGCCTTTTAAAATTTTTATTTAAATTTAAATAAAAGTAAGAAAAATTATTAATGTTTTTTTTTTCTTCATCTGTCATGAATTGTTTGCTTTTACCGTAGTGGAATACTCCTAAACTGCAAAATGGAGATTTCTTGATCGCTCTGCAGTCAGGGAAATGGTTTAGTTTTCGTTAATATTCTGATGACTACAGAAATAAACATTTTAGTCTAATTTAATTAAGTTTAAGTTCAGTTAAGTTAACTTTAATTACAATATCCCGAGACGCCGTTGAAGAAGTTAAGAAATCATATTCTGTCATTCTTTTCATTTGAATCTTTGATTTTAAGAAGAAAATTTCATATTTCTCTACCTTTTATTTTATTTGCAATACTCCCGTCTTCTACTTTTTTCAATTTTTAAAACAGTTGAAACTAATGCAGATGTAATAGTTATTTTATTTTTGAAATTCGTGCCCTTTTATTCGAACTAATTACACTCCTACTCAAAAACTAAGCAACAAAGGCAAAACTTGGAATAAAACAAAAACTATTCAATGGATATGCGTGAAAGTTGTACACGAGATAGGTGTGTCAAGGTAAATGCCACATATCAAACAATAAAGCAAAGACAAACAAAAACACATATATTACGGCCGTCGCGGCGCGACAGCCCAAATTGGTATGCAGAATGTGCAATGGGAACCACACTTTAATAACGGGTATGATACCCTCTAGCTGAAATGCATGCTTGACAACGGCGAGGCTTGCTGGCAATAGTGTCGTTGATCGCTTGTTGTGGCAGTAATGTCCATTCCTGTAGCAAGACTTGTTGGAGTTCGTGGAGGGTGTCTGGCGGCACACTGCGACCTGCAATCCGTCTTCCCAACATGTCCCACCCATGATCTATGAGATTCAGGTTCGGTGATCTAGCAGGCCACGTCATCTGTGGAATGGTTCCACTCTCCAGATAACTCCGCACCAATCGTGCTCTATGCGGACGGGCATTATAGTCCATAAATATCGCGTCGGTACCCATTGCAGCTATGAAAGGCCGCACAAGAGGGTGTAGGATTTCGTCGCGATATCGGACAGCTGTGACGGAACCCCAGCGAATACGGACGGTTCGGCCGTTCGTTGCTGTACCAGCCCAGACAAGTAACCCGCCACCTCTGTAATGGTCTCTTTCGACGATGTTTGGCGCCCGATAGCGTGTCCCTGGCTCTCGCCATATCATTTCCCTACGGGAATCGTTCTTGATGTTAAGTCGAGACTCAAGCGTAAAGAGTATGTGGCCCCACTGCTCTGGTGTCCAACTGCGATGTTCACGGGCCCAATGCAACCGCGCTCTAACGTGAGCTGGGGACAAAGGCATACAAACAACAGGTCTCGTTCGAACAGTCCTCCTTCATGCAGTCTGCACGACACAGTTTGGCAGGATATGGGCCTTCCTGCAGAAGCAGAGAGCTGCAAAGACAGCTGTCGTGCTGTTAGTGACCTCCGGCGTCTGGCACATTGCAACAGGTAGAGATCGTCTGCCGTTGTGGTGATTCCCCGGCGTCCAGACCCACGTCTTCTACTGGTGTTTTGAACCCTTTGGTAATGGTTCCACAGCCTATGGATGACACTACGCTGCATATTCAACTCTCTGACAACAGCAGATTGTCTTGCACTAGCTTGCAACTTACCGACAGCCCTCCAACGCATCTCATCATGCAAATGGTTTCTTCTAGTCATGCTTTCCGCTTTGGCTATCTCGAATTCCGCGAAATTATCGCTGCTTGCGAACTGAAGCATAGGTCCGGCAAGCCCCTTTTTGAGGCGTTGCGGTGTGTCCGCGGGATTGCATTTTATGCTAATTTTGGTTGCCTATTTGCATTTGGCGATGCAACCTCTACCTCATATGTAAATTGTGTGCTCTAATTCACCGTTTTGCATGTGTACTACGTCTTTTCGTGTTTGTTGCTTATTTTTTGAGCAGGAGTGTATTTAATGTTTGTCACAAAAGAGTGTGAATAAAAATAAAGGATTAATTTTTTCAAACAAATTTCTCTTGTGCTACTTTTTTACAGAGTGTATGCGTTGCTACTACTATACATACGAGACTTTATTTTAAGTAAAGCGTGCAAAGTCAAGTGCAAGAAAATAAGCTTTACATGCAGAAATTTAATGTTATAACATCACACATTATTTACTATGGAACCATTTAGTAAGTTAAAAAGAAAAATCAATGAAACATTCTTAAAATTAAAAGAAGAAATGGAAATTAGAGGCATTTTTGAAAGATTCAACTGCTAAAAATGGAATAGTAAGCAATACAATCAGGAAGCGCTTTTCTTTTGTTTTAATTTGAATCATTGTTTCAAATTTCTGACTCGAACTGGTTGAGAAATTCTGCTTAATATTAATACTATTGTTTATCATACATGAAAACAATATTTTATTAAAATCTGACGTATCTTTAATACAATTACTTATAGCAATGCATCATATAAATAAACTGAAGAGTGACATTTACAGATGCTTTCTTTGTACTTATTCTAGTTATATAACATATCTGAAGTTCTTCCAGAATCAATCCATGCATATTATATTTGATATCAACTAAATTCAAAGAAGTGCAATCAGTTTTTGAAGAAATCTCCAATTTCAATCCATCCATAACAAACGCCGACGACTCAGGACGACATCTAATAAAAATTGATATTTTTTTATTCTTGTGAGCTTGCAACTGATTTAGAAATAAGAAGCATTCAAAATAACTCTAGTGTAAAATCTTTCTCCTTCATAAAATACCAAATAGAATATTATAACGAAAGAAATTGGTTGATCAAACGTCCGTGCATTTCTTACCACTCTGAATGCAAATTTTTATTTCCGCATTTGCCTCAAGGTTTTACTGAAAAACCCGATAGTATCTCCTGCGACTGACTAGATCTTAATACTTCTTTGATAACGATTCAGTTTATTTTAACTGGAATCTGAAGTATTCGTAAATATTTATCATATGACTCCATGCACCGATGGATTTTTTCGATATCCAGAAAAAAATTTATGCAATTTTTTCAAGTCTTCAGATGTCTAGATCATTTTCCATAAATACTGAAATATAAAGGTTTGATCTGCTTTTCAAAATGCTACTCAAAAAACTTTTTTACATCTATATATTTTTATAAAACACAGAATAATATCTTCAAGGTAATATTTTTCGAATATATTGAAATGTATCGATGTGTAACTTGAAATTTCCTTATTTCGTGAAGAAAAAATATGTTGCATATATTTCTAGGATGTTTGGTGGGGTTTCATACATTTGTGCACCTCTGTATCTTAGGCACAATATATATCTCAGTTTCATGATAATTCAACTAACAAATTTATATCGATTGTAAAAAATATGATTGAGCCCAGCGATAGGTTTCAGCTTTGATAGAACTGCTTGTCGAAATCAATTCCTTAGGTACCTGAACACAATACCTTAAAATTTAATTAAAATATCATTAAATTAATTGTAAGAGAAAACCAGTTGTATGGGCAGCTCAGTGTTTATTTTCAAATATTGGATGTTTTCTTATTTTAATCTGTAAAAAAATATCAGATATGGAATTAAAATCCCTGTTGGATGATTAGGACAACACTTGATCTTTCTACTACCTTCCAAAATCTCATGCCACACCAATATGACAATATAATGGCAGTATAACACTCACAATTGTAGCTTTCTTTTCCACATGATAAAAGTTTAATTCTTTTTAATAATTCCTCTGATTTCTATGAACTCAAGATGACTGATAAAATTAAGGAAAATATACAATTTCTATTCTCAGTTCTATTCATAGATTAAATGTATATTTTTCTCTGCATTTATATTATATTCAAGAAATATTTGTTTAAAAAATAAACATTTTTTTTTCTTTTCAAAACTATTTTTAGACGGTCTTTTTTAAGATATTTTAAGTGTTAATGAATGTGTGATACTGAAAAAAAATATCTGTTACAACTTTTACAAAGTTCGATTGATGGATATCTAAAATTTGAATAATAAAAACTGGAATAAACTTTTAGAAGGTCTAGATTATAGGAAGTCTATGAATACGGCAGATCATTAATAAAAACTTACTCCGATTGCAACATTCTCAATTTGACATACCAAATTAAATATTTACAGATTTCTGCGAAACTCAAAAGCGGAAATGAAATTCGCAACAATTGGATAAAATTACCACCATTTCACCATGGTGCATTCAAGTGCGAACCACGGCTAGTACACTTCGCCCGATAGTGCATTCAAGTGTGAGCCACCGGTGGTACACTTCGCCCAATGGTTCATTCAAGTGTGAGCCACCGATAGTACACGACGGCGTGAACGTGTTAAATCAGAAAATTAGTATATTTTTAATGCAATATTTTCAGAAGAATTATGAAATATATGCATGTAATAAATAATCTTTTCTTCGGCATCAGTATCAAGTACCATAAATTACAAGCGTTTTCATTTTGCCACGATTTATTTCCAGACTTATAATGACTCTTTTTAAAAGTCTTCATTAATTTCCTCTTTTTGACTCCCTAACTCTTATAGCTAATGAAATATGTGCAAAACTACGAATAGCACAATTATCCCGAAAATAAGTTATTTCAACAATTTACTCCGCAGCTGCCCTGCAATCGAGTGAGTGCACATGCATGACGATTAGTCGAACTATCAGCAAGGTAGAGACATCGTCGTCAGAGAAAACAGCGATGCAGACTTTTCAGGCTACAATAATGCTTTAGAAAATCAAAACGCCTCCTTGTTTTTTATTGCATGGAATGCATTTCTAACTGACATTCGCCATCAAATCTGTGATGTAAATGTTATCAGATCATGAGGGTATCAGTGTTTCAAAGATGGGTCCGATAGCTTAACTAAAGCCCTGAATACGTCGATATAATTTGAAGCCCGATTTCGCGTTGTTCGAACATCCAACAGCACAACAAGTGGGCATCTTCAAATTATAAAGTATCTATTAAACGATATAAATATAAAAGAGAAAATGGAAAAATAGATAGAGCGTATAATGTTAAAAGCGTGATACACAGATTCAAGCGAAGCCCCAAAATGGCGGCGGTTTACCCATGTGACTGGCAACGTCCAATCAAAATCGAAAGCGGCACAAAGTCGATGAGGAAAAGAGTGTCGCTACTTAAGAGACGTATTCAGGGCTTTAAAGCTTAACGAAGTACGTTACAATGTTCTTGATGAGGAACGTAGTGGGAGGCCGGCCGTTTGTTGTGACAAATGAATTGATGTGTGTTGTGGAAGAAAAGGTGAAGAAGAACCGACGTTTCTCACTATGAAAATTCTGTCTGAGCATTTGCCACTATTTTTCCAGTTACCGCATCATGAATTTGTGTCGGATAGCCTGAATTTCAGCAAACTGTGTCCCCGATGGGTCCCACGTTAGTTAACAGAAGACTAAAAAATAGCCATTGTGATGTCTTTTACTGCTTTCAACACTGATCTGTGAATAGGGAATACTTTTTTAATCAGATAGTCAGTTGAGATGAGACGGAGGTGTTACATGGAAATCCGGACAAACGTCAACGTCTGTTCACGAATTGGAGGCACATATCCTTACCACGAAGGACATGGTTGTGATCACAGACGGTATTGTTTTTTCATAACGGATATAAAATATGGTGCCATCGATTATGTTTAAATAGCATGCACCCGTTAACTACAAAGTGCTTCGTTCCTTTACATGTTGCGCTCTTTTAGTTGGCCAAAGGAGCTTATTTTGTGAATACATAAATAGAAAATTTCCATATATGAAAGCTTTCAAACCGCATTTTCTAATATACCCAGTAGTACACTTTTACCTGCAATAATATGCGATCTGCCATATATTATACGTGCAGAAACAAAGAATCTCAGACAAGTTTCAAAACAGCACTAAAGGAAAAGCAATAAATGTTCTCATAATCACACATCGAAATTAATCAAGTCATTTAATTTGCGGGCATTTGATTATTCTGAATAGTCTGTGAAACTTTTGGTGAAATTAATGCGTTATATATTTCTCCAATGTAATGATATAACCAGAAATTAATAAACAACTAATTAACTTTCTCATGTATATTATTTCCAGAAAACCACTCGCTCACTGAAAGAGGAAAACTTTCTATTTTGAGCGCTTTCCACAAGGTTGCCTGATAATAATTCCTTCCTTCTAAAGAAGTAACTTATAAATAGAACATACATCAGTGTAATATTTAGTTCGGAGTCTTGCATTAAACATTAGCTAACTACTCATGTACCCTGAGTTAACAAAGCAAACGATAATTTCGAACTTCTAAAGAATGCCTTGAGAAGGTTATTAGCACATGCAGTTTCGAACAAAACATTTTATGCACTATCCGTACTATTAAGTAATCATTCTTTTTTATATGAAACAGGTGTGACATAAAATTTTACGACAGGGGTGATTTTAGTAGAAATTTTACATCACGGTTAGAATAGCTAAATAACACCAAATTATCCAAGCCAATAATTCTATTAAACTATTAGAGTAACTTGAAATACACTTCTAAATTTCTGTTGAGAAATTTATTAATGATTGCAGAGAAATGAAAAATATTTTTATATCTAAAATATATATTAATTATATTTTTTACTAACCGCCTTCGGCGACCAGCTTGTTTGCCAGAAATATAAATTTAATTGATTTTCTTTTGTATAATTTGATATTTATGGTTCCTTTAACAAAGTAATCTTAAATTTCAAATTGTGATAGACATTTTACCCATGTTCTTTCAGTAGCCTTGCACCTGTTCTGTCCCTTGTTTACATGACTGTCCCTAATGGAGTCCAGTTACTGTCTGTGTCATGTAATATCTTCATGTCGGCATCAACTTCACTCTCCTATTCCTCTCTCAAAATGTGCATTTGATTTTAATTTTAAAATGGCGTGGCATATTTTACTTCCAACAGCATGTTAGCAGGATGAAAATATGCTGATTAAAACATTGCATTAAACATTAAGATATTATCCTAGCTTTCACCAATGGAAGATAAACACGCAAATAAATATTTTTTAAACAATAAAAATGGTTTGAATTGCGTTAAAACAATGAAAAATATTGTAAATTATGCCAAAAAATATTTTTTAAAATTCATAAAACTTAGAGAAGTAATTATATGGCAACTTAATTGATATAATTAAAAAGGTAATGTTTTGCACTTCCAGATGGTGCAAAATTAATTTTTGTTCTATAATATTTTGGGAAGTTATTAAGGAAAACCCCCGAAATTTCGCTTAATTAAAAGGGTTCCGAGATGCACATTTGCACCCGCAAAAGTATGTTTGTGCCAAATTTCATAGCTTTAGGGACAGCGGTCTGCCCTGTAGAACGCCAACACACACATAGAGACACATTCTCCTTTATTATTAGTAGAGATATTCTACTTTATATTTATACTCTTATGTATATAATTCCATGCTAATGTAACTTTCCGTACTAAAACAAATATCGATTGGTATAAAGTATTATAAGATTTTTTTTACATACCTGAGTTTTACTTTATTGTAGTTTTGAAAGAATGAGTAAAAATAATGTCTTCAAAAAATTCTGATACACTTTTAATTTCGTAACTTATTATTTTATATTATGAATGTATTGTAATTTTTATTTTGTATTTTTTCTTAATAATTCGTAAAACATGTTAATCCTACCTCGAAAATTTGTTTTCTAAATAATTGCAAGCTATTTATTATGTAATAGCTATTTCTCTTAACAAATGAAGAGAAAAAACTAAGCCTTTAAATAATTAAACGTTCATCATTGATTTTACCTTTGATAATGCAAAAAGTTTTATGAGCCTAAGACAAAACAGGCATTGACTGCATCCGTTTGAATTTATCTACTTTTTACTGAAACATTCCTAACAATTTTGAAAATCAGAGTACTAGTGGATATGTTATCGGCAATGTATGAAATGCCGGCATTCTATAGAATACCTAGGCATTGTATAGAATGCCGGGCGTTTTTAGGCAAAGTATGAAATATGAGATTTATTATATACTTTTCCTAGGCATTGTATATAATACCTAGGCATTTTGTAGAATGACAAATGCTATTTAGGAAAAGTGTGAAAAAAAGTTCATAATAAGGATATTATTTAAAAGGCGTGCATTCCTCAAAAATACAAATGTTATTTAGAAAAATAATAAAAGAGTACCATTAAAAATCTTTTATTCAAAATTCGTAAAGCAAGATGAATGCTTTCATAACAAAGTTTATTCCTTTCTTATTAAAGAAAACAAAATAAATTGTGAATCTACTTATTACATCAAGGAAGCATATAATTTAATTTTGAATTGCACTTAACTTTATTTCTTATATAATCAAATCGGCGATTTATTTCATACTTTGCCGGTTTGTCATTTGGCATTCTATAGAATGCCTAGGAAATGTGTGAAATATAAATCGTTTCATACATTGCCGGCTAGTTTTAGGCATTATATACAATGCCTAGGCATTCTAGAGAATGCTGGATCTCAAACTTTGCCGGTAACAGATATAACATTCATCATCGCCAAATTTTTCAGATTCCGAAGTGGGATTGGAGAACTGATTATATGATGGCATCTGAAAATGTGGAAAGAATCAAGCGTTATCCTTTCAAGTAATAACAAAACTTTCGATAAGACTTGTTTGGAAACTTTAATGGTACTTGTTGTGCTTATAAAGACGTCATGGACAGGAGAATTAGACAATATTAGTAGTTACAAAGCCTTTACTTACGTTTAAAGAAGCACGAAGCTGACAAAGCGATATTAAAAGAAGAGAGGAATTTGATGTTGACTATCCTTTTGCTACAGATGTGAATGATGAGAAAGTTTGAAGGGCGATTAGTTTCCAGTACGATAAAGAAAGTTAATAACAGATGGATCCTAGATCTTATCAAAAACGATAGCGTCAGTATATTTGCGATTAAAACTATTTTGTTGGGGAAGTGAAGCTCAACTTCTCTGAAAACAAATTACTGCTAGAGTTGGAAGATTATCAAAGAAGAGCAATTTTTAGGGACAAAGCTAAATAAGGTGTATTAAAAGCTATGGTTACACGCGTAGATGTTGTTTCTCTCTAAAATAAAGAGTTTAAAAAAAGCACACTTTGGTTGGTGTAGTATAAAGACGATGTTTTTTATTTTAATTATTTTAATTGTTTTCTATCTTTTAATCTTTAATGTATAATTTGTTATTATAATTATTAATCGGTTTTGAAACCAGTTTTTTTGTCAAATTCACTACCAGGTGGCACCACATTTATGGATTTCGAATTTAATTAGATTCATAGATTAACAGATATGAAGATGTTAAAACGCCCATTGTCATCAAGAATACACAAGTGTTGAACATTTTAAAACTCTACAACATAAGGAAATGATGTTACAAATCTATTACAAAATTTCATTTTTACAAACATGGAACAAATTAAATAAAAGTGTTTAATAATTGAAAAGAGTTGGTATAACTTCAGATATTGCTTTTTCATTCATTTACAGAGGAGAAGTTTTACATATATACTCGATGATAAAAGAATAATTTAGTTAATTTGAGGAGGTTATTGTATCAGATTTAAGCATTGTAATGTTTTAATAATGAAAACACTTAGAGGATAGGATTAACATTTCAGACGATGAGATGATTTTTTGTAGTATAATTATTTTTTTATATAAAGTTATTATTATTTTACATAAAAAATATTATATCTGGTTTTTAAAAAATGCGTTTATTTACGTACGCTTTGCCACCATATTATTAAATATACTTTTACTATCTTGCATGTGACGTTTGCATCATGTAGCCGACAAGATGTGATAAATGTAATCTTTGTTATGTTTTAAGTACTTCAAATTTTGTTCACAACTATGGAAAATGTTAATGAAAGTTTCATGGCAATTAATTAAAATGTTTATTTTTTATAAATAAGAGACATTAAATACTTTCATCCCGAGCATCGTCATTTCTAATAGATAATAAAAAAATATAGAAATAACAAAATAAAAATTTGAGTGGTAAAATTAGATACAAAATCCAAAAATTTTACCACAACGATTGAAATGATCTTAAAGACATTATGAAGACCTTTATTGAGACGAAGAAAATATTGAAAAAGAAATGAAAGTTCACTAGTAAAATTACATCGGATTTAGGCTTATTTTAATATGACAGGACATAATAAAAATTTACTTTATCCAAAAAATTAAATTAAGAAAAGCTGTGTCTAAAAATTAGAATATAGAAATGACAACTTATAAATTAAAAATTTACCTTTAATCTTTATTTCAATATAAACCGCCACTTAGCTTGACATCACTATATTGCCAAAGCTAGATTTCTAACTTTGATTCAGCTTCAATTAACCAAGTATTTTAATTTATTTTTAAAAAGTAGGATGATACATATATTAAAAATCTTAAAATAAGTTAAATTATGTAATCAATTAAAAATCTAATATTTTTATAAAATAAACTATTTGAATAATTATAATCCAATATTGTTTTAAGGAATTTTATATTTTCTAAATCCTGGCGCCATCTATGTATTAATTCAGAAACTAGTAAAGCAATAATCTATTTGAAAGAAATTACATAATATAAGTGATAAATAAAATATACATATATATACCAAAAAGCCAAGAAATATAAATATTTCATTAAATACTAAAATGAATGTTTTATTCTAAGTGACCTAAATATTTCTTGTTTATATAAACTTTTTAAAAATTTTTAGGCATTCCATAGACTAGTGCATAATTATAAAATTTTTTATGTTCCTAATCCTACTGTCATTGCCTGTTACGAAATTGTTATTTATAATCATATAATTTTTTAATAAATTCTTTAAGACTGAAATTCTAAGATTACTATCCGAATAAAGAAATTTATGAATTTGAAAATTAAATTCTGTTCTTTTATCAAAGATATCTGTTACAATTTTACTATCTATAATTTTTATATCTAAATCCAGAAATTCTGCAGCAAATTCATTGTCATTAGTTTTTATTAGTTTTAAATAGTCCGGATAGAAGTTAATTTGTGGCTTCATGTCTATTTATTTATTAAATACTATCAAATCATTTATATATGAAATAATATACTAGAGCTATTATTAATTAAATCTTTCTCGTAGTAGTGTAGGTATGTATATGTCAAACTGTTGCTAACTAAACCTCCTTGAGGTAATCTTTTAATTTGATGGAAAATCTTATTATCAAAAAGAATATAATCTTCATATATAAGTGACTAAATTTTAATCTCTTATTCCATTGAAAGGAAATTCTTGTAGAGTGTTTTAATTAAATCAGATAATTAATGAATGAGAAATTAAATAATTCTTTTACGATAAATTTGAGCCGTTTGTGTGAAACATGAGGATAAAATGATGTTGCAACCAAATTACAGCATTAAATTAAGTTGAAATTGAATAGTCGTTGCTAAGCAAAATTCACTTACAAGCTCATGTGATACATTTTGAAATGATATCGAAATTCAGAAATCTAACTACGCAGACTTTTCGAAACAAAGCTGATTAAACTGAAATTCTAAACAAGGCGTGAAACATTCATTAGTCCGTTGTGGCTTTGATCAGTAGATAGAGGCTAAAATCGAATTATGTTCGATGAATTTCAATTATTCTTTGTGGAAGCAAATAATTGTGTGACAGAATAAGTGATTAAATAATGTACCAGCTTAACAAAGATCATTTCAGAATTCGCCTGAAATTGATAATTGTTACTTGTTAAGAAATCTGCCATTTTGAAATAAGTAGCAGTTTTCCTACATAATGAGGAAAAATTAAAATTATTTATTTAAATAAGTAGAATGGTTGCTAAGATCAGTGTCGCTGCCATAATTATGATTTAAACTTCCAATAATAATATGGATAACATATACAACAATCATGCGTTAAAGAAACTATTTGTATTAATTTAGCAAATGACATTTTTTCATGTATTTTTTTAACATACGAAATAAAACAAAACTACATTTCTAATTTTATAAAAGAAAATTATAGCTTGCTATAATCTTTCAAATACTTTTTATAGCACATAAACCATTGAAGAGGGTTTTAACGGAGTGTAAGAACTCTACGGTACAAAATCTCCGAAAACTGATAATTATTTCCGTTAGACCTTACTAAAAAGTTTTTTTAACCCTGGATGCTTATTATACCTGAAAGGTATAGAACATATGTTTATGAATAGCAAATCACAAGAAAAATTGCTATAAAAATCATGGAAATAAGATGCATTATTTTAGGTTATTTTTAAGAATTTGGTTATTATTTATCATAATCCTTTCAAAATGGTATGAAATAAATAAACCTTAGACAAAACTTAGGATAATGAAATCCCTTTTCTGAGTATTGTATAATATTTCTAAAAATTTCTTAAGCAATATGTTTGACAGTTGTTCTTCAGGTATATATTAAATATTTCAGTAAATACAATAAACTAGGTGAAAAACTCGATATCCTTGATTTTTAAGTTTATTCTTTGTATTAAAATACCAGAGGATTAGAATTACAAAATTTCTAATCATACTCGTAATTATTGCAACTATTTACTAATTACTATTGTTACTATTTACTAAGTGCTACTAATAATTGTTATAAACATAAAGATTAACAAAAAATTTCGTTTACAAACTTAAAAGCTTATGTCAAGCATACAGAAACAAACCATTTTTATAATAGAACATGGGGTCTTAAATGCAAAGGGCGACACTACGGGGGATGTTTGTCAGTGGATTAAGTAAAAAAAAGGATACACCAGATAAAGTGTACAACCCAAGTATAATGGAATACAAATTTACAATAGTACAACATAGTACTTTCCTCGAGGTGGGCTGTTGATAATTTATCCCACTTCCCATTGTATCTATCATACTATATACGACATGTAATTTTGTTATTCCTGCAACTGCGTTGTTGTGAAATTCAGTTCCGTTAACCTATGTTGTATATTTGTATATTTATAGGGTGGATCCTTTTCTTTCACTTTGTTCACTGATAAAAAGTTCCCCATAGAGTTTGCCATCCCATGTTGTGTTGTAAAAATGACTTATGTAGTAATCTTTTAACAAGATAAACTGTATTTTGTATAAACGTGTTTAACATGTTGACTGCCGGCCATGCGAAGCCGTACCGACAGTCAATGCCGCGACTCAGGAGCAGGCCGTACCTACACATCGACAACTTACCACAAGAAATAAACAAAACAACTAATGCCATATCTTCTGTAAGCAAAAAACTCGAAACCACATACATCCACAACCAGTTTCCAACCCCCACGCCAACACCAGCACACATACTCAAAACACAACCAGAGAATAAATATTGAAACACAGCGTTTCCCGCGCCAGCGCGTGATCGGCTCCATGGCGATGACGCCACATTACGCGCTGGCGCGGGTTCGGCAGTCAAAGTGTTAAACCACACTCAGCAGATTCTAGGACGAGTCTGTGGAAATGAGGAGTCGAAAAAAATCCAACTTAAACATCTTTATTAGATGTACGCACACAACACACACAAATACGAAAACACATGGCATGGATATTCAACATCCTCAATATCGGATCAATATTTGTATTCGAATCATAGTCGCTTTACTTCTACAATATGCTACAACCATAATATGATTTCACTTCGCTTCACCAATAAGTAGCACTCCATTCTTTTTTTTTTCAGTCTCGCAAGGAAGGTAGTTTTCCGATAGTTTGCCATTAATGACTTTTATTGTTGGTTAAAAATATAATTAAGATATAGTTCCAAAATTTGTTTTCTATACAATTACTGGACGCAGATGAACGATTGTTGTATCGTTTGGAACTAAGCCTACCTCCGCGATCGAAACCTAACTTTTCATCCCAAAAATTTCCATTCCAGCCCAAACACTGTCCAAACGCTGTTCTCAAGGTATTCATCATCATTCGTTGTAAGCCTTAGCACCTCAGAACCTTCAAACCTCCAACCTCAGCGTCGTTAGATGTAACTAGTTCCGATGGCCTTCACTACTCCGATTTCCTACTACCCCTTTGCGAATCCAAGGCTCACTTCACCATATTTAAAAGCGTTTGAGTCGGGTTCTCCGTTTTACATGTTCATGCTTATATAAAACTAGCTGATATGCCCGGCGTTGCTCGGGGTAAAAATATGTTCAAGAATCTCGTAGTTATTCGTACTCCATTTTCCCTTCCCCATCATTGCTACGGCAACAGCAGAAACTCTTTCATATCTTGTATTTTTTGCCATTATCCGGAGTACAATTCTCTTGTCTTTAGTGTTTATGTCACTGACCGGAAAAAAAACCGCATACTGTTCTTTCTTTTTCTCCTTAGGACCTCTCCCTCCTGTAGGAAGTGGGATCAACAATCTTGAGGGATTTTACACACTCATTACGACCATTAAAAATTTGTAAAATTAAATGGAGCATAGCGGAAAGAGAGTAATTAACATCATTGTGTTGTGGTGCAAACATACTGAAATAGGTATATGCTATGAAATAAAAGCTAAATAAAATTTCTGCCTTTCTGTTAACATTCAAACAATATTTTTATCATAACTTTCACTATGGTGAAAATACCGGAATGAAGGATTTGATAAAACGATCGATGGTTTGAATTTAATTACAATAACAGAAAGCATTGCTACAAATTGTGTATGAAATAAATTTGAAATGTTTATTAAATTAAGGAAAAAAACTCGTGGCATTTAAATTGAAATCATTAAAAGGATAATTTTCTGCTCTTTGCGATGGTATGTAAATAATTTACGTGCAATATATTTTTCTTAAATTATTGGCGAAAAACTGAGATAAAACGACGATAAGTGGCTTAATTTTCGTTATTTAATTAAATATCTTAGAAAGTAATTTTTCGAAAGTTTGAAAAAGCAGAATTAATCTAGGAGTGAACCCCAGAATGGCGTGTGCAAATTTCATATCAAGACTATTCACCGTTTAGGAGGAGTTCTTGCGACAGATAGACCACTAATACATCTTTTTTCACCTTCGCTTTTTCCTCTTCCTACGATAGGAACCGGACTAAGTAGTCTTGAAGGTTTAGCACACACTCATTAGGATCAGTTAAAAATGTGTGAAAATTAAACAAAACATCGAGAGAATAATTCACTAACGTCATTGGATCACTGTGTAACCATATTAAAAGCTGTAAATGCTACGACAACAGGAAACCGGAAGTGTAAAGTCTCCTTTGATGTCTATGCTCCAAGAAAACAATATTTTCGTATATTAACTTTAATACTGGCAAAAGCCCGCGCGCGGAGCAGTAAATTGGCTTAAATTTATTTCTATAAGAATAAAATTATTTTTAGAAATTGCGTTAATTATAATTTTTAAACCTTAATAACAATCAGATAAAACAATTTATCGCAATGGAATTATTATCATTAAAAAGATAATTTTCTTCTCTTTAAAATGACATAAATATAATTGTTGTCTAATAAATATTTCAGAAGTTATTCGCAAAAAACGTCTGAGCATTAGGCTTAACAGCGGCTAATTTTTATTTAATTAAATATCTTAGGAACTAATTAACTCTGAAAGTTGAAAATAACACCGTTGACCTAGAAATGTGCTCTAGAATGTCGTGTGCAAATTTCATGTCGCTACGTTTCGCCGTTTAGGAGGAGTTCTTGTGACCGACAGACGGATACATGTATTTTCTGCTTTATATTATAGATTTTTCAAACTACCATGGACAAAATTTCTTCGGATTGCAGAGACTTGATAAAACATAATAAATATCCAATTATTCACTTAAAAAACATTTTTTTCAGATTTTAAAGCTATTAGAGAAAAATAAAAGCACACTTACAGGGTTCGGATTTTTCATTTCAGCTCTCAGGAAAAGGGGAAACGATGACGACCATTTCGCCTCAATTGGGACCTCATTCTGCGTGCGCTGTCCGGTCTTCGACAAACAACACCAAAACGGCTATCCGGAGCCATTCACGAGTAACCACCTAGGGTGGCTGAATGCTAATTAAATACTACAGCCTGTTTCTGTACGCCTCAACTACACTTAAAGTTTATTAATGCCCTTTTGTGATACCCTGTATATATTAATTTATTTAAGGCAAATAAATTAAAAAATTGTTCTTTTTCACTAGATGATTCATTCTTTCTTACGAGTTTTTCTTTATTTTAGAGTATTTTTCACTTTTATGTGTTCTGAATCATTCACCACTGAGATTTAGCTTTCTTATAACTGCAAATATTTTTCTACACAGTGTTGAAACATGCGTAATTAAATTCTCAAAAGCCGGTACAATTCAGCAGTAATGAGTTCTAAGAAACAATTTCAGCAAATAATAAGCGCTGTTAGAAATCAACGTGACAGCTCGGAATAGCAGGAGAATTAAATAAATAGCAATACTGTCAGTAACCTGCGTGTAATTTTTAACAGCTGCTGAAATATCAGTAGCAAATATTTCGCATTAATATTAGACTAGTTGGAAAAATAAAAATACTGAATTTCCTTTAAGGTTTGCAGATGCTTTAACAAGCATTTTAATTAAGTTTTGAGAACTTGTTCATTTAGCTGAATATGTTGATAGTTTTCATAATACCAAAACTCATTTACGAAAATGACAGTAAATGTTCTTCAAAATTGATACATCAAATAAAACAAAAGTTTGCTAGATTGTTTTACATTTTTATTTTGTTGAAAATATGAACATGTATCTAAAAGAAATTCAATCTCTGAAGATGAAACTAATTACATCTGAGTTTGAATGTCAACATTTTTCTGACTTGAGATTTATAACATTCTTTTTTAACTCTTTCTCTTCAATTAAGTCTGTTGTTATTGAATTTCATCTTTACTAGATAGATATTTGACTTGGCAATTCAGAAAGTATTCATCAAAAGAAATGAGGGAAATGTTAATAGTAGTTCTGAGTGACAAGGGAACATTCGAAACAAGAATAAATCACGCAATGACGTGTTACTGAACCTGCACATCAGACCATATGCCATTATAGATAGTACGGAAAACTCAGGTAAGATGGCGACCTTAAGCTTTGGGGATTTTTCCTGACATCAATATTCGTTGAAGGAGCATTATTGTTTCGGAAAAATCTTCTTGCAACTCTTTACTTTAAAATGATTTTTTTTTAATTTTCATTTTCAAATTTGAAACCCAAAAATTTCATTTTAGAAAAAAAAAAGTCATTTTCGTTATATTACCCGCAAAGTCGGGTAAGATGACGAACGGTGTCAGGTAAGATAACGAACTGAGATAAAAATTTAATTTAACATCAAATGCTATCCCAAAGCTATTTAAAACTGGTAAGATCACTTCTTGATCATAATAAATTGCGCATAACATAAAACAAACATAATCGGACCAAAGTAACAGCATAAAATAAATGAAATATTATCAATCGAAATGTTAGATTCAAACCTTAAGAAAATAAAATCAATTACAAAAATAGCATTGCTATGGGCTTAGATTTCGTCCCAGCTAGTACAGATGGAATGGGACCAGAGTTTGCACATAAAACTTTGGAATCCCAATTCAGTTTTTCTTTGCTTACTGCAAATGATGCATTCTTCATTATCGAGGACCTCTGGGTCCAGATTGTCATCAGCTTCAACGTAAAGAAATTCAAATGAATGAGTTGAGTCTTCAGATTCAGTAGAAATCGAGGTGTCTATTAGCTACTTTCTTCTATTTTGCAAAATATTTAGCAAGTTTGTTGCGTTTAGTCTTATTAATTTCAGCCTTCTTCAACTGTTACAGTTTCTGTTTATCTTCTTGTTAGTTGTTTATCCTCTTTCTCCTTTTTTAATGATATGCTCATTTTTCACCAGAGTGACAGTGAGGTGCATGAAGGGCAAGTGGCAGTCAGGTAACACGACGAGCTCATGAATTAGCGTGGAGGGGTTCTTCATCATACACTCCACCCAATTCATCATCTTACCCGACTTCAACTTTTTATTTCAGAAAGACATTGAAGGATATCATCTCATTAGAAAAATTAAAATAACGCATCATTGAAAACGTTTTCATTAGCTCTTTACGAATATCACATATATAAATCAAAAATATTTTCTCCGTGAACGCTATCGCTTACCAAGCAGCAAACAAAAGTTGCTTAGGAACAACTCAAAAACAATATCGAGTACTGTGAATCACACTAATAACGGGGTGGAATCCTTTGGTGTGACACGGGCGTGGCACATGCAGAATCGGGGCATTTATCTAGGGTAATTTTCGAGAAAAATCCAATTCGTCATCTAACGCTCTTCGTCGTCTTACCCACCTTTCCCCTATATCCTTTTTTCGCTGTTTGTTTGCTAATCTGTCTTTCGAATGCTTAATAAAAGATTCTGAACAGCCAATACTGTACTTGTACTTAGTGTTCTCAAACTGAGCTGCTCTGGGACGTTTGAAACAAATTTCAATTACTTTTAACCTCTTATTAAAGATAAATAAAATTGAATTTCGACTTCAGATAGTCATTTTTTGAAATGTAGACAGATATTTGAAGGCAATATCGTTTTCTTGCCCATTATGTGCTTAAAAATATTGAAGGATTTTAAAAGAAAAGCACTGTAATATCTTCCCATCTTTTACTTCGCTTCTATATCCTCAATTTAAGAAAATCTGCTAGGTTCATGAAACGTAAAAATGCAGTGGGGACAAAGTTGCAAGCAATGAGACTGTTCACTTTACTGCAACGAAAACATAAGCACATTTTGACTTATGTCAGGTTGTTTCTTGTAAACGGATTTACAAATATACATTCCTTTACAACATTCGTTCAATTTTGAAGCTCGTCCCAAGAAAAGTATAAAATATACCACCAAAAGATTCTTGGGATTGTTTTGCTGTTTATATGCGAAAAGAAAATCCGAACGCTCGGATAAGATTCAATTGGTTTTGAACTTTGAATGAAATATCCGTATTGATGCCGATTGATTAGTCTATTTTTCTCCTTTTATCCGTGTTTCCAATATAAATAATTAATTTAACCCTCACCGACTTCACCTATCTACCCAATGCCGATATATATAAAATCGACGAACTCTAAAAACAAAGAAAGGTAGTTTATTTACAGTTGGATTCCCTTCTGAATCTTATTCTGCTTTGAAGAGTTGTGCAATTCATTAATTAGTCATCGTCTTAAATTTTAATATTTATGGACCAATCAAAATATGAAAATTTTCTCTGTTCCTACCTTTATCTTCACCGCCAATCAATTTTGAAATTGGTATTTACTGAATGTTCCTTTTCATTGAAAGTTCTTTTAACTAACCTCTACATAAATAAAGGCAAAGATTACTTATATATATATAAATACAGGCATTAGGATAGAAAATTCCAGGCATTTCTAGACGTTTATACTAGTAAATCGATATATTACCCTTTACTTAAATAGAACGAACTATCGAAATAAAATTTTTACCAATTTTAATTGTGATTGCTGTTACCTTTAATTGAAATGAAACTTCTTTAAAATTTAAAACTTATTTTGTAATTATAATTTTTATTCACTGTACTATATATGAATAATGTCAGTTCTAATTTAAAAGATTTAGAGGTAATAAAAGACTGTGGAAACAAAAACTCTCTATAAAGTATTAATTTATTTTTATTCTAGTTATTCAGTTTTTAAATCCAAATTCTTTTGGAGCTAGTTTGAAAACTACATCAAAACATTAACATATTGGAGAAACATTTAATATTCATTTTTTATAAACGACATCATTGTTTTCGCTTAGCGAAGAGAGGTCTTGTTTCATGTTTACCGTTCGGCATTTCGTCAGTTTGTCTTTAAATTTTTCTGTTACACAGTCCAGGCGAAACGCGCATTCGATTTTATTCAAATGAGGCATGAATGCTCCTTGAAGTCATTAAAAACAACCTACGTGTAAGGATTTTTATTTTTTAAAATTCCGTTTCAAGATAGTGTCCGCTATAATAATTTCAATGTTTGGCGAATCAGTGGTGAGTTTTAAGGCATTAAAGCATTTGTGGTAATGGCGAGACAATTAACTGCAATTTGTTAATACTGATACAGCGGAGACTTGTGTAATAATTCACATTCTGCAATAAAAAGCGGATCATAGTTGTTTTCTTTTGAAAACGCCAGGTCTACTGTTCACACAACTACTAGTAGTGAAACAAGGAAAAAGCTCTCATTCTCAGGGTATTGGCTCATTAACGTACCGTTTATTAAACTACAAGTAATAAAAAATGAATTGAATGATTGACAACGCATGTTAGAATTGTACCTTTTATAATGTAGATTTGAAAAAATAACTTTGATCGCTTCATTTAAACATTAAAGAATGTAAAGGAATATAAAAAGTATAAAACAGTATCAAATATGCAAAGTAATTTATACTACAGTGAGAATAAGTTGCATTTATTTTATAGTAAGTTTAAGAACGACTCCGAACAACGGAATGTTTTTTTCAATATCAAAAAATGCGTGGAATGCATGGTAAATATTTATGAGATCTTGAGAGCTCAGTTGAAGCAAACTCAATCCTTATGAAAGCAGTTTTAAGATGCATAAGCTGGAGATACTCCTCCTGCTTATCTGCAAAACTTTACGGCAAGAGCTGAAATAAAAATTTACATACAGAGTAACAAGAAACGCGTAGACATTTGATCATCCAATTTCTTATGGCGTAATATCCTATTTGTATTTTATTATGGCGAAAAGTTTTATATTGGAGTTATTTCGAATGATTCTTATTCTTAAATCTCTTGCAATAATATATCAAAGAAAAACATTTTTTAGCTTGTCATTTTTACATGGAAGAATTGTTGTGGATTGACTGGAGTTGGATATTTCTTCCTTCAAAAAATTACTTTATTATTTAAATATACGAGTTCAGTTCAATATACTCGTGGATGACAGAAAAATGTGAACATCTTAGAATTTCAACATTTTTTCGAATATTTCCCGAAATGTTGGATGAATTTTGTTTGAACCTCTACGGTGTATAGAAGAGGACAGAACTCGCATTTTTCAGTGAAAATTCGGTCACGAGATCATTTAAGGGACCGACTAGAAATTGATGAAGAAAAAAAATAAATTAGGCTCACCCCGTTTCACAGGAAGATGATAATGATTATATTTGATGTGCGCAATATCTACATGCATTTTCGTAAAAATAGTACGAATATTCGAGAATATATAAAGATTTTTTTAAAAAATCTCAAATTTTACCGTATGTTTTTTGCTTATAACATGCAGTTTTCAACCAAATTATACGAAACTCACAGAATACTAGCCAATATTTTATAGAAGCATTGCATTAAAATAAGTAAATACTTTTAATTGTAGAGAAAATATAAATATTTGCAGTAAATAATTTGTTACTGCACATCTGCGAAATATAGAGTAATTTTTCTTTCATAACTTCAAAACTAAAATGTGAGTTCAAGCTTCTTCTTTATATGCTCGAATTTCAAAGAAATTCCATCCAGTCTATCATGAGACCTTCGAAAAAATGTGGGAATCCTGACGTGTGCGCATTTTTCGATTACCCACTAATATAACGGCGTTTGAAGTATCCCTATTGGCACGAGATACTGTACAATATTGCTACGATATCCTCACGATATTGTGTGATATTCAGAATATCGAATAACATCGTGTGGATATCGTACAATATCTTTTGCTAATAGGGGTGCCATGCGATTTTTTATATTTAGGCTTTTATAGGTAATGTAGATTTTGCAATTATGCAAGGAATTTCTACCAAGCTATAATTAGATCTTATGAAAAATATTATAAACCCTCTGTTTAAATTTTTTTATCTTTATTAGACAGAATTTCAGGACAAGGTAAACTGAAAGAATAATATAGTTACCGTTTCTTTATGCAAAGAATTTGTAATTTTTTAAAGTAAGAAACTTAATTTACTTTAAAGAAAAAATACTATCTACAAAACACCTGCATTTTATTAATTGCCCCAAATGAGTTTGAAAGCTCTTATCTACCTGTAATCCTTATTAAAATTTTAAAAAATAATAACTGCTTTTTTTATTATTTTTTGAAATTTTGAAGTTCTTGTAGTCTGGACATCGAGATCATCAGAGTAATTTAATACTTAAGGACAATAACTCCCTTACTAGAATTTTATTATCAGCGAAATTGTCTCGCAAACTTCACGGCGGAATTGAATCATATAAATTAATCAATAACTTTTTTATTGAAATATAAAAACTGTTTTCAATGGAAGAAATAGAATTCTTAGCTTAGAAAATAGAATTCTTATGGAAACAAGATATTTTGCACTTAACCTTTAAAAGACCGATTTTTTGAAAATTAATTTTAAAATATTTTTTGACTTTCATTTCTTGAATAAAACATGGGAAAACACTTTTAAAAATCCTATTTTGTATTAAGTATTGTTTATGGCTAAAAAACAGTTTCTTGCGAACTGACAACACTGGGCTTTATTTCAGAAAAGAATTCTTCGATAAAATTCTATAATGTCAAACACAGATGAATTTTAATAGATAATAATACGGATAAGGAATTTCCTTCAACATGGTATTATAAAATATACTAATTTCAAGCTTGTAAACAAATGCAGTCTCAAGTGGAAAACATTAATTTATTTTTATTTTTTGTCAGCACTCAGCCTGCCATGTGTATGTTTTAAATCGATTTAATAAAATTTTCAGTATGTATCCTATTAGCAGCAACAGATTTTAGAAGTCAAAATTAGGTATGTTGCTTAAAGGCAACACTGGACCTTTAAGGGTTAAATTGTTTGAGAAATTTATATAATAGTTAAAAAATGAAATAAATAAATTACAGGGTTCTAAAGAAACATTTCTTAATACCTTAAAGAATTTAGAATGGTTTTTTGACTTATTTGATTTGAGAAATCTATGTAATTAAGTACAATTTCTTTTTTGATTTCCTGACACAGCTATGATTTAACTAGTGTCTCAATCCAAGTAAAAATACCAAAACACAATTATTTTTGCTTAACTTTCATCAGTTATATTATTTGACTGTAACATTACAATTTTGAGGAAAAAAGCATTGGATTTCTTGATTATATTTTAGAGAGAAAAGTGCAGTTTTTTTGTCAAATTCGTGTTTAATTTAGAAAGAAAACATCTGAGCTCTCATTGCATTGTCAAGAGTAAACGTCTGTTTAAGAACATAGTCAAAACATTTAATTGATAATAATGAATTGACACTCATCACTGTATAAATGAAATAAAAATTATGAATGTAAGAGGTTATGATCAATAATAGATTATTTATCTTTGCTCGAAGTTTAAGTTTATATTTGATTGTTGTCAAACAATTTTTTTTCGTTGGAAGGCAATAAAAATGTTACTACAGTTTATAGTTGATAACTCGATTCTATTGTTTCATTTTTTTCTTTCTTTTTTTGAAAAACTATAAAATATCTGAGATTTTCACTTTCGAAAATCAACAGGTGCGTAAAAAAACTTTAACAAGATATTTAATCAAGGGGCGTTATGAAAGTGACTGTTAAAAATATTCAAGTTCTAGAGAGGGAAAGTCTATGCTAAGAGTAAAAATCACATAGAAAATTATTGTGATTAATGGACGTTTTTAATCTCGAAAAACTTCATTTCTTTATTCATTTATTAAAGATATATTTTAAAATGTACTAAATTCAACATTTGATTTTTATTTATGTGTCTCAGTCTTAAAATATTTCTTCAGTTTGCAAGTTCTTTGTATTTGCCACTAGATATTAGTAGAAAACCAGATTTATTGCTATCCGTTTGCAATGATGTTATGGACTGGCATACTGTGTTAATGTGTTAAAATATTTTACCAACTTATACCTTCTTTATTCTCTCTTTATATTTTCTTTGTTCCTGAATGACTACAGTTGTTTGTAATACATAAATTGATTAATTTTATTGCCACTGTATAGTACTATTGTTTGCTACATTTTTACTATTTTATTGTGAGTGCACTTTTCTGTGTGGTAGCTGCAACTGTTTTTGTACTTTTTAGGTTTTTACTGCACTGTACTGTGTTCCTTTCTATCTCCCTGTTTTCTTTATATTATTATTGTGATTTTGTTATTAATCAAGACACTGTGTATAGTAGAGTGGATATTAATTGTAAACTTTAGTACTTTCGTAATTAAGATTACTTATATTTTATGAAGTAGCGAACCCTGAGTTAAAAACAAGCCATTTTCATTTGATTAAACAAAATATTATTAAAGCTGCATGAAAAATGGAAGCACTGTAGTGACAAAAAAAATGCAATGATTAAGCCACACGCTATCATATATGTACATATATATGGCTCAAATCATACCTATTTTTTTACGATAGAGTTAAATTATAAAATATCACATGACTATCGAGATTCTTACATTATACATATTTTTAATATATATATATATATATATATATATACTCTCTTTCAATACTATTATACATAATTTGTTACTATATTAATTTATTTGACAGATTATTTGACAGATTCATTATAATATTGTCAAAGGTAATAAGCCTTTCATTCAAATTCTTCAATCCTGCTTTAAAACTGGAACTTCGCAATACAAAATTCAGTTTTGGAAACAAAATAAGCTATAAAATCCTTTTTAAACAATTATTGAATAGACATCTAAATAGCATGTTATTATTTTTAACAGCAAAATCAAAAAAAACTTTAGCTAATAAACAAAACTGAAACTTCATCTCAACAGATTTTGATTACTTCTTCCAATACTACGAAAGCAAAATACCCTAAATACAGAACTAGTCAAAGAGAAAACGCGTGAACCAGAATCTAATAATAGCTCAGGAATTCCAATTTCATTAGCATTTCAGGCTCATCCAAAATTATGCGCATAAATTGAACAAGGCTGCAAACAGAAAAAGCTGTGGAATGTAAAATGTGTGAAAAGCCCATTAAGAAAGCTATTCAGATCTTTCATATCGCTTAACTCTTGTTTTTGAGGAATTGAAAATTTTCACCTTGGTATCCGACACAAATATGGACATTGTTATCTGAAATAACTCGGAATAATGTTGTTTCATAGAACAGGGTTATGCGAAAACTTTTATAATAGAGCAGATTTGTTTTTACTCAAATGCAAATATTATTCTTTTTCAACTAAGTTTTACAGCACTCTTTTCGAAAGATACGAGAGATTCACAAAACTGATTATGTTGTTATGCAATCTGCATAAAATTGAATAGAATGAAATGTTTCGGGATTCGCTTTCCATAAAAGTGGTTTTAAAGGCATTTTTAGAAGTTCAATTAAAAATAATTCTTTTGAGAGAACATCAGACTATCCTTTGCTTATTTAAACCTTCACGCACTGTGACGCATATTTGAATGGCTTACATCTGTGCATCTTTCAAATTAATTTTGAATAGTTTAATTATAAATCTAAATAACTTATTCATTATATTTTTGCTCTTAAGTACGAAAATTTTAAAAAAGTAACATTTGTATAATAATTTAGGCCTTTTAATTCAGTCATTGTAAGAAGAAAATTATTTTAATGCCTTTATCTATATTTGTTACATTCGTTTATACGGAATACAAAAACTGTTGTTTAACCACTTAACTGTCGCGCCCGTCATATTGACGAGCACCAAATTATTATAAGCTAAAACTTAATCAATAACTAGCTTTATAATTTGACAAAAAATTACGTAGAATCCATAAGCATCTCAATTTTTCTATGCCTTCTTAGATGAATGAAAACGACAACCCCTTTCCAAAACAGGAAGGGTCATCTTATTAGATAGCAAAGAAAATGCGATCCTTAAGGGGTTAAAAATCAACAATCACATGCTGGAATAAATGGAAAAGAACAAGCTGATAAGGTTGCTAAATCGGGCTTCCTTTCATCAACACAACTATGTCTGTGTTTCATTTTAAAAATTATGTCAAGAGAATTGTTTGTTTAAACTGGAAAACACAGCGAAATTTTAAAACAAAAAATTAACTTCAAACTCACTCACTTTTGCAACCTTATTATTTCCTTGGAGACCTAAATTTGTAAATTCCGTTATTTTTTAAAATTCCGTTTCAAGATAGTGTCCGTTATAATAATTTCAATGTTTGGCGAGTCAGTGGTGAGTTTTACGGCATTAAAGCATTTGTGGTAAAGGCGAGACGATTAACTGCAATTTGTTAATACTGATACAGCGGAGACTTGTGTAATAATTCGCATTCTGCAATGAAAAGCGGATCATAGTTGTTGTTTTCCTTTGAAAACGCCAGGTCTACTGTTCACACAACTACTAGTAGTGAAACAAGGAAAAAGCTCTCATTCTCAGGGTATTGACATAGTAATGTACCGCTCAGATCTGTGGTAGTAGCTCAAGTAATATCCTTTAAATTCAAGAGCTCACTTCAGACGCGGAAATGTCCGCAGACCACACGCTTAAGTCCTTCCGCAAAGGGAATGTCTCAATAGAATTAATCTGAAGCATGTGTGCCACGATCTCACCACTATGCATGATTATGCTGTAATACATTGTTGTGTGAGTCTGTGTGTTATATGTTGCATCAAATATCTGGTGATCTATTAATTGTATATTTGCTAGCAATTTTTCACTTTCGCAATCTAGTAATGATAAGTTCATCCGGAATTAAATTGCTCATTTTTGTAAAGTTATTACTTCCTTGGAAATCTGGACTTTTAAATGCTTAGGAATGTGGTAGTAGCTTAACTAATTTCCAGCAAATTCAAGAGCTCACTTCAGTCGCGGAAATGATTTCTGTAGATCACACACCCAAATCCTTGCGCAAAGGGAATACCTCAATGAAATTAATGTGCATAATGTATGTCGCGAACTTACCACTATGCATGAATATGCTATAGACAAGGAAATACATTTGTTACTTGAGGAAGAGTGAAATTTTTGTGTTATGTATTGTATCAAATATCTTGTGTTTGGTGTATTTTAAATGAACTTTGTAAATTTCAGATAAGCAGGGTCAATAAAGAAGCTATGTTTTTGAATAGCTCATTTCTCTAACTAAAAATTAAAGATTGACTTTGCAGGAAGGTCTTGGCTTCGGGGCCGCAGGGTTCCAGGTTCGAAACCTGATTCCATCGAAGAACGGCCGTGTCAGCCTGGGTCTGGTGTACTAAATACAACGGGGACAAATGTCCTTCCGCTAGTTATGGCACGAAAGTTTAGAGAAGGGGTACCGACTGAGATGTAGTCCTCAACATTTGACCACGGTTCAAAATTACGAGATCCATCCCAAAACAGCTCTCGTGTTGCTGCAAATATGACTAAACTAATACAGATTCAAGAACAATTGAATTTTTCTTTCAATTATGCAGATGTGTGAAGCAACATTAAGTTTAAAGGGATATGTTTTTGTAATGGATATGAAAATTGTCTCTCTACTCAAGTATTTTCATCAAATTATTTTTGGAACTTCTTTTTATTATTGGTATTAAATGCGAAATGTTTTGTTTTTCCTGGATAATCGATCCGCCGTTCTTTATATATGTCTCACTGTCAAGTTCAAGCAATTTAAAAAGAAATTATAGTAAAAAAATCTCTTAAATAAAATCCTATTAGCTCACAATTGTTTAAATGTGTGAAATATGAAGGAGCAAAAATGATTTAAAAGATAACATCAATGCTCCAAGAACAAAGATTAAGACATTATCAATTTACAGCATCTGTCTTGAGAAATATTTAGAAATAATTTAATTATCTATTAAGTCACATTTTCTGTCTTTAAGGGAATTACTATAAAATTGCCTCGCCAACAAATCAAAACTGTAAGGTAAAAAATAAAAATAAAATTTTCTCGTTCGTCAAATCTTTATATAATTTATCTTAATTTTGATACCTTGAGGACATTAATGCTGTTATGTCGTAGTATCAATGCCCACAAGGTTTATTTTCGTACTAAATCTAGGAAGTTCTACAACTTCGTTATTGATTATTTTTTCTCTATGTCGTACCTTTTTCGAGTTAAGAACGCTAGTTCCACAGTTTGTCGGCAAGTGGCGCTGTAAAAAGTCTCATCATATTGCGAATAGCCACTTTAATATGCCTAGACAACACTTTTATGACTACAGTTGTTGTCGTTCTGAAGTTAAGGAAAGGAATTCAGTGGGATCCTGTATATTCCTTTATGATAACTTGTGCAAAAATAAATCTGAAATATCCTGCAATTCTTATAAAAAGATGTAACAATATGAAGCACAACATATTATTACCTTATTTAGTTATATTTACATTACAGATCATTTATCACGATGCAAATAATCATAAAAGAGTCTTTATGAATTACAATTAGATACTCTATGGTCAATCTCAGATTTGCAAGGTTAGTACGAATATAAGCAGTTTGAAAAAAACCCATAAATATAACCAGAACAACCAGTAGACACAGAGATTAAAATGTGGGAAATTAACAAAATACTTCAGAGCAAGCGATTATTTAATAATTGATTTTTACTTATTCAATTGATGCATTATGATATGAGAAACTCAGAAATTAGCCTAAGGGCAAAAATTGATTTACTTCACATTGTATATGAAAAATGCAGAATTTTATAAATTTTCACAAACTAATATCCATTTTAATGTATAATATAAATCCTGCAATATTTAAAAATTACTGATATAAGACAAAATGGTTATCTAACTCGAACAAAACTGAGTAGATTCAGTTAAAAACATCCTATAGTTGTTTTGGATATTTTTATGGCAAACATTACACCAACATTATTATAATTTCGGAAGAAAGCTGACTACTCAAGATGATAATGTAAAGTTCCACATATGAAAACGCAAAATGTTATTTCAGACTTTAAGCTGCATAAGAGTATCATCTCTACACTGTATATAGAAAGATAGAAACATATTTTTATGTCTTAAGATTATACCACCTGACATGTTTAAATAAATATAAATGAAACAAATTCAGTAGCATTTAAGAGTTAGAAATGTAATTTCAAATCCTAGAAAAACTTTTATAATATCTACAAACAATAACAAATTAGTAAAAAAACAAGCTAAAAAAGCTTATCCGTACTGTGTTCTTTTTTTCAAAGCTCTAGGAAATAAAAAATTGACTGAAACTAAAGCTGCAAAATAAAATCACAATCGGAAACAAGGGATAAAAATGTATGTTTTATTGAATGTTTACAAATCACGCGAATCTTATTTAATGGATCTATTCTATCCTCTTGTTTTCATTTTGAAAGAAAATCTCCAGAAATTTTTCCAATAAATTTGCAGTGTATCTCATCTTTTCTTCCGAGAAGCAGCAAGAGTAAACATATATCCTACCGAGAAATATTTATCTCTTTTATAAAGAAGCACTCAGGCTTCCAAGAAAAGTAAAGCGTGCAAAAAGGATGGGTTATTCTTGGGTTACCTTTAAGGTTAAGTACAGAAACACACGCTCTCTATATAGGCACTTTATGGATATATATATTTTTTCATCTTGCTGATTATAGACTTTGATAGTATCCTTTTAGAAATGTTTCGTTTATGAAATTGCCTCAAAAGTAAAATACAGTTTTATTCTCTTTTGTTTAAGGTATAAAGAATATTTTACTTCAACATTCATGGAATCTACTATCGTAGAATTTCAGTCTTATGCATATCTAAAATTTTTAATAAATTCTTTCATAATTAGTATCATGAATCTCATGTGTGCAAAATATATCTGTGAATAACCAAGATTTTTCAGAAGAAATAAATGAAATGTCTTATTTTTTTTAAATCATAAAACAAGTGTTTCGTATTAATATGCAATTTATTTATCAATCTCTCGTAGTTTGCGATAAACTTGTGATTTATCTATTCTGTAACCATTATACTACTCTGTGTAAATATTGTAATAAAGAGATTGATAAATAAATTACATATTAATACGAAACACTTGTTTTATAATTTTATCCCGACGTTTTCACGAAAAGTCTACGGCGCGGACCGGAAATGCGCCTTTCTTATGTTTTATATAGAGTAGCTTTTGATGGCGCCATCTGTTGACAGTATATAGAACTAAATTTCGCGTATGCGCAGTAAAACAGTATTACTACAAGTGCTCATATTTCCAGTAATATTCAAATTTTTGAATTCAGATTTTACCACAATGTTTATTTTACGTATTGTAAAGTATTCTGTATGTTTCGTACAATTTGAAAGAAAACTCTGCACGTTATAATAAAAAAAAACATGCGGAGTTTGCAGTTTTCAATTTAACACCGATTTTTACTTATATTCTCATGAATATTTTTATTATCTCACTTTGGGTACTAGTAATACTCCTCAAGCTCTTTAAAATGACACCAGAATCAACCTACTAGGTAAACGCTTTTCCAAGCTACACTTATTTATATCCTTAGATAAAGCTAATTCATGATAATCAAGCGCATGCGCCTACACTGGTACGATGACGCCACAGTAAAAGCAAATACCATGCTTCAAACTCTTACAGATATGATCTATCCTTTTTGGTTCAACCATTGTTTTCTCATTATTAGTCTCGTAGTTATTAGCGATTCAAATCTGACGGTATTTTGTCACACAAGAAAGTTCGACCGAAAGGAAAGACGTTTTAACGTCAAAAAGGCCTAATTGGATGAAGGTCACGACCTAACAATGAACTCCGAAAAAGCACTCATCTTACTCATTGCCTGTCACCCTTTCCGTAGTAAAATCGTCAAAAAGTGCTAGTCGTCCCAAAAGTGTTTCTGGATTTTTTAAACAAACAGTATCTAAATTTTCTCGCAGATATCTAATGATATTCAACAACCCTATTATATAGAAGTTTTGAAGATAAAAATAGGACATTGGCTGGAATTCGTGCATAATAATAACTGCAACTGTTCACGTAAGTACTCTCATTATCACATACAAGAGCTTGCTATCACTTCAAGTGCCAAAACTCCTTGAGTGTTAAGAGGGTAATTAACTATAAAACGTGTCATACTTCAAGATACTTAACTTCTTAGTGTAAAAGTTGCATGAAATTAATATTTGCATGAAGATAGCTCTTGACATTTAGGAAAGGGAACTAACGGTTCAGTTAATTAACTATTTTTTAATGTTTAAACATGTCAAGATAAAGTACTCTCAGTAAAGAATTGGAAACATTAATAATGAAACTTTCCATTCTGTGCGGAAAAATAAGATGAAACGCTTGATGAGTAGTAGTTGTAGTTCTATCAATGCAAATTAGTTTACACATAAAAATCTCAAATTCTTGTTTTAATTCTGAATTTGTATTCTGTACATCATAAATACAAGCAAATTTATCAGAAACATAAGTATGTAAAAATAACGATTTACCAAATCCTGCCTTACATATCAAACATATATTTCAAAAAATTATATGCGTATCAAAAGTTTAAATGGGTATCAAAACTACATATCAAAGAAGGAACTAGTCGCTTAGCAAGCAACACAACCTTTCTCAATTTTTTGAAATTTCAAAGATGAAGAAAATACCCAAATTTTTGCACCCAGTAACGAATATTTCTGAATTTCTTTATTATCTGATATAAACATCAGACCATATATTCCTACCATAAGTGAAAGAAATACAAAAATATTAGTTATTTGTTGCGAAAAATTCAGTATTTTCTTCCCCTTTGAAATTTCAAAAAATTGAGATAGTTGGTGTTGCTTGCTAAACGACGAAATGGATATATGATGCAAACCTATATAAATAAAACTAAAACGCCAATATTTTTGTTCGCTATAGAAATCCAAACTACTGATACTGATACAAAAATACTGTGAATCATAAGGAAGATTTTAGTTTTAGATTTAGAGACGATTAATTAAATAGTAAATTTGTCATAAATTAAAAACTGTGTTTCCACAGTTAACGATAAAATAGGTGAAATGCATAAATAGTCTGTAGCTACAGAAATTCAAAATCGATTATGAATCCGTTTGAGAATTTCTTTCTTTTTATAATCCTAGTAGCGTAATCCCTTTATCGTATTGCTTCAGCACAACGCGCATTTGCGATCTTTACTTTGCCCTTCAAAGTTTTTAATAATAAAAATATTTTTTTGTTATTTAAGTACTCTAAAATAAAAGACTTTTTAAAAACCTTTCCTATTTTTTGGCCTTAATATATTTGATAATTCATTATTATAACTATTATTGAATCTTTAAATCAATTTTTCTCAAAGTCATAGACAAATGGTGCCTATTGCATTAAATCAAAATAAAATAAAATTTGACAATTAATTGCTAATTAAGCTCTGATAACATTAAAATATTGTGATTGGGAACACGCAACGGTGCAGAATTTCAGAAATCCAGCACATGAGGAAATAAGTGAAAAATCAACTTTGATATTTCATCTTTACAAACATGAAACAAGTCAAACTAAATAAAACCATACAAAAACTGAGATACTGTTCGCTCAACCAGTCTGGAAGCGACTAAATAATTTCATTTAAAACAGCCGTCGGTATGATATCTTTTTACCGAAAGAAATTAGTAAGGCACCAATTTTGACCTACTCTTCGAAGTCAATTAAAATTCTTTTTGTGAAGCCTTTTACCTATCAGAATACTGGTTACATACCAGGAAATCAAAACACGCTTAATAGTATTTTCTGAAAAAAAATTATCAATAAAAAGATTGTACATTGCAAAGTTTCAGTAATGTTAATAGGTAAAATTTAATCAAAAAGTTATTCATTAAGACGTTAATCTCACTTTTTGATTTTATTTCATGTGGAAATAGGTTATTAAAGCTTTAAAGTTAAAAAGTGTACAGAAAGAATTAGTTGTAAGGTTTCTACAGTACAAAAATATGAACCACTAGATTTAGTTAACAAGTATTATGAAAGAATAAAAAAAAGAAGAATTCATCCGTAGAAATATCTTTTCTTATTAATTTCATAAATAATGAGCTTGTTTAATTCAATCTTATTGCTGATATTAATACATTCTTAAAACTGCATAAAATGACACAATGCTTTTGCGATATTTTTGAAAGCTATGGAAGCATTAAAAAAATTTGTGGAGATAAGAACACATTTAATAACTTTTTATTTTTTAAAAAGATCTGAGCGTTCAAGAACGTGTTCGTATCTGAAATCATTCTTTAAAGAACTTTTTAAAAAATTAAAAACTGCCATATTTTCCTGAAGGCTAGAAAAGTTGGGAATTGTTTTAAATCGAAAACCACTCAAACTTTCTCTAAAACTTTTCCTGCTCTTTCTAATTCCCAAATATTAAAAATGTGATACATATGAAATAAGTTCCTAATAAGATTATAGTAGAAACTATGCATTTTAATTTATATATATTTCAAGTTTAATGCTCACGTCTTTTTTTCTGAGAAAGGAACGTACAGCAGTTATTTCACTAGAAGAAAGTATTTTTTGTGTGTGTTCCAGGGTGTTTTTCTTATTCTAGTTCCACAATGTACTTTCAGCACACTTTTTCATTGCATTTACTTATCTTACAAGCATTGAAGTTTCGTATCGATAGCAAAATGAAGACATTTATTTTTTGTATAATTTTAACTTTTTATTATCCAAGCAAAGAAATGATAAATGTAATACTGTTTCATAATTTAATATTGTTGCATGCATTAATAAGATAATTCTCAACCTGGGAGGGGTGGTCAACAAAAAATAAAAACAGTTCAAAATAGGGATCATTAAAATTGAAAAAAGAAACTAAGCATTGTTTTCACACAAAAATAAAAATCAACTCTTAAAAGTAGGTATGTAATAGGTGTATGTAATTAATTATTTCTTATATAAGCAAGTAATTTAATCCTTTAATATTCATTCGTGTCTTGAAGTGTTTCCGTTGAAAAGATGTAATCCAAAAAGTATACTAATTTTTTATTACTCACAAAAAAATCCTCACTTATTTCGAAACTTATTTTACCGCCCTCTAGTCTTGAACACGCGCAGAACCACAACAGTCCTTAATCTTTATACGTTAATCTCTACTTTAAACGAACTTACGTTACGCGAACCAGTTTTCACTTACAGTTTTAATATGTTTATACAGTTCAACCCTTAAATGGCCAGTGTTGCCTTTAAGCAAGATACCTAATTTTGTCGAGATTAAGACTGAATCTCCAATGCCTATTGTTGCCAATAGGATACATATTGAAATTTTTATTAAATCAATTTAAAACCTATAGATGGCAGTCTGACCGCTGATAAAAACATAAAAATAAATTGATGTTTTTCACTTGAGGCTACATTTTTTAGCTTTGTTTGTACCCTTGAGAATATCATATTATTCTATAATATTGAAGGAAATTCCTTATCTATATTTGTCAAAATTCATCTGTGTTTGATGTTTTAGAATTTTATCAAGGAAATATTTTTCTGAAATAAGGCCCAGTGTTGTCAGCTGGTAACAAATTGTTTTTAGCTATAAACCATACTTAAAGCAAAATAGGAATTTTAGAAGTATTTTGCCCATGTTTTATTCAAGAAATGAAAGGTAAAAAACATTTTACAATCAATTTTTAAAAAATCTGGCTTTTAAGGATTAATAAAATATTTTTGTAGTAAGTAAATCTGCAGCTGAATTCTATGTCCTCCAGATTGACTATAAATTCAGTCTTAAATTGCTTTAGTAATCTCTACTAATAATAAAGGAGAATGTATGTGTGTGTGTCCGTGTGTGTGTTGGCGCTTTACGGGGCAGACTGCTGGACTTTGAGCTACAAAATTTGACACAAACATACTTTGGAGGATGAAAATGTGCATCTCGGAGCCTTTTTTTTGAAATTATAATTAGAATTTAAATTAATTAAAAATTAAGCAAAATTTTGGCGGTTTTCCTCAATAACTTCCGTACAAATTACAGTACAAAAATAATTTTTTTCTCCATCTGAAAGTGCAAAAAATTACCTTTTCAATTAAGTTGCCTTGCAATTTTTTCTCCAATTTTAATAGCCTTTGAAAAATATTTTTTGGCAAAATTTACAACAATACTTTTCATTGTTGCAACTCAACTCAAACCGTTTTCATTGTTTAAACAAATATTCAACTGCATATTTCTCTTTCATTTTTTTAATCTGAGATAATATCCTAATACATTTTGCTTTCATATTTTATTTCTTCAAAACCAAGCTCTCCGAGATATTGCTTTGCTTACATTAAGAAATATATTCATTAATCTGAATGGTTATGGTTACTATGTTTTCATTCTTTTCTCAGCATGTTTTAATCCAACTAACATGCCGTTGGCCAGGAAAATGTGCTGCGTCATTTTAAAGTTGAAATCAAATGCATATTTTACAAGTAGAATGAAAATGAAGATATTGCAGTCAACATGGAATTAGAGGTTACATGCATGGTCAGTTATTTGACTCCATTAGTAGCATTTATGTAGACAATCAACAGAAGAAGACCATGGGTTAAATATCTATTACAATCTGAATTTTAAAATTACGTTGTTAAGAGAACCATGGATATAAAATGATGCAAGATTTAGTTGAACTCATATTCCCGGCTAACAAGCTGGTTGCCGAAGGCGGCTAGTTAATAATATAACAAATTAACGGGACTCTAATTTGTTATATTAACGTCCCGTTTTGAAGCAACACGATAACTGTTTTGGGACGGACCCTAAATTTTGAACCGCAGCCGAGACGACCCCTGAGACACCCTGCCTTCTCCAACCTTTTGCCATAGCGGGAGGATGTTTGGCCCACGAAGTCAGACTTGAAGTGCTCCAGGCACACATACATATACGGCATATCTTTGTAGAGTATTTTGAACCTGGAACCCTCCTGCCCGAAACCAAGACCTTACCCCTAAGGTCCCACGGTTCAGTCTTAAACCGCAATGCCACCACAAAGTGTAAGTGGACATAAAAGGTTACAGAAGTAAATGATATGAATACTTTGTAAACTATTTGCAGATTTGTTCCAATATTTGGATAGAATATGCACTTTAATGCAATGTTCAAACAGATTTTAAACCATACATCAAAAACTGTTATCAGATTTTCAGCCGAATGTTATATCTACACTATTAAAATTCGACGCGTATGTATGTGAGGCTATCTTCTCACTAACCGCTGAACGGAGAAGCTTGCGGAAAGTACCAAAAGATGGGAAATAATCCAAGGAATCCAATTTGGCCATTTAAATTCCGAAATTTCAATTAGTAAAAAAGATATTAATTAAAAACTAATTTACAACAATACTTTTCATTGTTGCAGCGCGATTCAAATCGTTTTCATTGTTTAAACAAATATTTAATTGCGTGTTTCTCTTTCATTGTTGAAAGTAGGAACAATACAAAATGAATCCCTCAGCAATGCAATATGGATGGCGTTGTGTGCTGGTTTTGGTAATTGATACAAAGAAACAGAGAAATCAATATCGTTCAAATAGGGTTTTTACTAAAAATGTTTTTTCCGTGAGATTTAACTTTCAGATTTCATATATGTAGTGCATCTTGCTTCATGTGTTTATAAACTGGACGCTGGAATCTGAAAAAATATGTATCCCCAGCAACGCTGCTTTATCTAAGCGTTTGTGACACATGACCTCACTTCTTCTCTCCGCCAAGGAATGACGCATTATTCGAGATAGCCCGTACAACGCCGGGACATGCAGCTAGTATATATATATAAATTCTGCTCGCCTTCATTGTTGCAATGAATTATTTGGGACTTTTAAAAACATGAATTAATATTTTAGAATGAGAAATAAACAACTGCATAGAAGTAAAGAAACTAAATTAAACTTTCCTCGGAACCTCAATTACAGTTTCATAAACTTTTAGAGTTATCTTTAAATAAAGCTCCCAATTTCCCCCTTTCTTTCATAATTAAATCGGACCTCGAAAAAATAAACAATTATTCTGCTGACGAAAATGTTTCTAAACCACGACGGTATCGTTAGTAAAGCTGTCACATGGATGATTGATCACTCTGCTTTATTCATGATATTTTGAAAAGAATGATGCTCTGTACAAGAAAAGCTTCTATTTTCGGAACATTAATTTCTAGAGAAAGGCGATTTCACCCGCAAAAGTAGTTATTGAATTTCGTATTGTTTAAAAACCCTGTTCTGTTGCGAATCCCAATTATTTCTCATATTTTTTTCATTTGTGACAGTCTTCAAAATCTAAATACAAAAGGTTATTCCGTGTTTCATCACCAAAAACAATGTAAATATTATTACAGATAATTAATTTAAAGCGACACACGAATATAATTCCCTTTTATATTCTTACAAAATCAAAATAATCTGATCAAATTTCAACAAATAGCAAAATGTTTTCTGAAAAGTTGACATGTGTAGCTTTGTATGACAGCTTTCATGACTTCAATTGTTCAGACTTATTCTCGTTGAAGAATGGATACCAAAGTTTGAATGAAATATTGTCCTTTTAATCTTATCTATAGTGCAGCGAAAACTTTTTCTGCAATTAAGAATTTAATCAAAGTGATCATTTTACATATCTACATTGTTTCCGGAATTTAATGAGAATGCATTGATTTTCCCTTTATAAACTCACTGTTTGCCTTATTAGCAAAAGATATTCTACGATATCTCTGTCATATCCACGGAGCTTTTATGTATTAATTCAGGTGTTAACTGTAACCTTTTATAACTGTTGGTTGAATGAGAGTTTTGTTTAAGTTTTAATTCAGTGTTCTACTGATAAGCGTCTTGCATAGAAAATGTCTGGTTACTTTTCGTATTTGAATCCAGAACCATTTCAAAACACGGTTTTTAAAGGCTATATTTCCTTTAAGCAATTACAGTTTTTGATACGCTGCTAGCGTAATAATTGTTAGAAAATTAATTCACTTATTAATTCTATTCTAATTTAAAAGTGTAAGTGAAAAAATTTCACTTACCTCATTTCTCGGTAGAATGCGAAGTGTGTCTTCATAGCAGATTCTAGTCATCTAAATAAAAGGCATATTTTTAAATCCATTTTTGACCACTGAGTGGGGACCAGAGCACTGCCTTTTGCGAGATAATGAAATTTATTAAGCGAAGCACATCACGGCACATACACACGAAAGGAACAGAATACAGATACAATTAAGCAGAGTGACAAGGAAGTTAAAGTAGAAGTATGAGTCCAGAGTTCAGGCCGGAGTTTAAGCGACGCCATCTGTTGGCGTGTAAAAGAGTTATTATAGTTTCTTATTCTGGAAAAACACATATATACAACAATAATTTCTTTATATAACGGATAGCATAATAATCTCCACGATGTTCATACGATTTTCTGAATGTCATACAATATATTATGAATATTGCAGGAAATCTTGTACTAAAAGTGTGATAATTATTCTCTCCGTTTTTCTCCATTTATTTTTAAGTCTCTTCACACTTACTTTTTTGATAGTATTTTTTTGTAATTTCCCACAAACACATACGAGATGAATTCGCTACCATAAACAATTGCTAACATTGAGTTTTCGCTCTTTCAGAGGAAGAATTTTTGCTGCTTGCTTTCCAATGATTTTATTTATTTATACAATTATATGAGAATTAGAGTACTAAGTAGATTTTGATTAGGATTGTACTAATATATTATTTAATATTTTTTAACTGGAATACTTAATAATTTTTCAATATATACATGTTTATACCACTCATTTTTTTAAGTATAGGTTTGTCGTCAGGAAACACATACAAAGAGTATCGATCGTAGGTACTCGTAGCAACGTGATATGGACAAGCATCAAGATAAGTGGCCACAAGTCATTTAAATGGGCTCAAAACAAGAACAATGACCGCCGCATGTCACATTGTCGAAGTTCTGCTGCAGTATGGTCGTCTTCTTCATTTTACTTTCGGCGATCATGAATGATAATGCATACTGTAACCAAGCAAACTTTGTGAAGGATTGTCTGGACAGAAACGGTGTTCGTCGTCCAGCACGCCCACTGAACTGAATACCACAGAAAATTTGTGGCACCAATCCCAGTCACCCATATCTCTCAATCTTTTAACAAACGAGCCGACCTTGATCCGTGCAGTGAATGACGAACGGCAAAGATTGTCTCAAACATCCTTGATCGCATCATTTAGAACATCCCAAGGCGCGACGTGTCGAAACCACTGCATGGCAGACATACCTCCTATTAACACGTTTATCAGTGATTATCATGTTTCACATTCTCTCCTAACGCGTTTGCCAAGAATCAATGACAAGGAGTTTTAATTATAAGCATGGTTATTTGTTTATTGCCCACGAGCAAAGGTATCTTTTACGAACGAAAGAAAAATTAATCGCCAAAGCAGATTAATTTGAAATGAAATGCTTAAATTTGAACATAATCTACATTTAATACATGATGAAAATACTAATTATAGGGGGGAAAGCCTAAAAACCAGACACGAACTACTCTGGTGTCCAAAAGTAATGCACAATTTTGAAGATGCGACAAAGTTGGAGTTAATATGGATACTATGGTTTGCAATCAGTTGATGATAATCGTGGTACATACTATAGTCAAAACTCACATTTTACAGTGAATATTCGGTCACGAGGGCAGTTAGGAGGCACCAGCAAGGGATGAAGGCGAAAATGGAGTTTGACCCAACCTGTTTCTCAGAAAACTGATAACGAGATGGAACTTTCATCAATGTTTAAGTTTGATGTGCATACTATTTACATGCATTTTCGTAAAGACAGCACAAATATTCGGAAAGTTATAAAGGTTTTCTTAAAGAATCCCAAATTTTGTTGCATGTTTTTTGATTATAACATGCAGAATTTTCCACCAAATTGTACGAAACTTACAGAACACTTGACAATATAAAAAAGAAGAGAATGGTATTAAAATTAAAATTTAAATATTTGAATACTACAGGTAATATGAGCATTTGAAGTAAATACATTTTTACTGCGCATGTGAGAAACGTAGTGTAATTTTTTGTCATACCTCCTGAGCCAGATATATAGCCAACTTATATAAAAAAAAAATTCCAGTTCAATCCATTAGTATGCAGAAAGATATCGGCATAGCAACTTCGTGAATTTCGGTACACTCTAAGAGAAGTTATATGATGAGGGTTCTTGCACAAATTGATATTCTTTAAACTTGAATCTTCGAATAGTAATTGTCGAACTGTAATTTAAATTATGTATTTAACTTATAAGTATAGATGAGTATTCAGGATATTCTATTTTCATAAAATTCATTATCACTGTTCAAAGGTTCAACTTTAAAAAATATAAATTTGTGAAAGAATCCTCATCATTTAGCTTCTATTAGAGCGAGTCGAAATTCACCAAATTCTTATATAAGCTGCCCTATATATCTGGCTCTAAAGTTATGAAAAAAAAAATTACTCTACGTTTCGCTCATGCGCAGTAAAAAATTATTTTCTACAAATGCTAATATTTCTCGTACTATTCAAATTTTTAAATTCAAATTTTAATACAATGCTTCTTTTACATATTCTCAAGTATTCTGTAAATTCCATACAACTTGGTGGAAACTCTGCATGCTATAAGGAAAAGATATGCGGAAAATATTTTTGATTTTCCGCATGTTTCTTCACTGTAAAATTTGAGTTCCGACGATAGTATGACCCACGATTCTCAGCAACTGATTGCGAACCATACTATCCGTATTAACTCCAATTTTGTAGCATCTTCAAAATTGTGCATTTTTTTGGACATTACGGAAATATGATTTATTTATATATATATCAAACGTCATATATACTTATCGAAAGGCACAACATAATTTTTATTTATTGCATGAATGCCTTACAAAATACCAAAATGAATGGTATTTTAACAAGAAAAGAAGATTTATGATAAAAGTATTTACTCCATGTTTCTGATCCAATTAGAATAGTTTGCGTTGCTATATGATGGTTTTTCTAATTTTTTTACAGACAGTGCCGCCTCTTTTCCCATATTTGATTCCCGGAAAATATAACTTAATTCAAGCCAGTTAAAATGAAATAATGACATGATCATTCAAGTTCTTGAGATACTTTTTTCTTCGAAGGGAAGTGTAACAAAAATAACAGTTTCTGTTATTAATAGACTTACAATTCCAGAATAGGCTTTTTTTCAATCAGTATAGGTATTTCAAATTTTCATTGTAGCACAGAAAATACAAAAATTGCAAAACTAGGTTTCTTGTAATAGCAAATGAAGTGACACAAGTAGGCATCTGCTATTATTGTATGAGAGAAATGAACTCAGAAAAGAATTCTGAATGATATCAAGCTGAATACTTATACTCTAGACACACAATAATTGACTGTTTTCTGCTTCTAGGATTTCTAGAATATTCGATTGATCGGCGAGAATTTCCATTTTAAAAAGATAAATAGTTTAGAAATCATTCTGCCAATGTCCGTAGAGTCAATATTGCAAATGAAAGAAATCGTTTCAGAAACAGGCTTTCTAACCTAGAAAATCGCAATAAAAAATGTAATAAAAAGTAAAATTCTTCTGAAGGTTTTGAAATTCAATTCAAGTGGAAATGAAAACATTTTCACTCTTCGTAGTCAAGATTGATGAAAGAATGATGCTAATAGCAGCCTAATTATTCACATATGTGAAAAAAGAATATCTTAATTTTTTGCCATTTTTGCAGTTCAGCTTGTAAACAATTCAGTGGTTGCTGAAAGAAATTAAAACCTTACTTAGAATTTGACAATAATTTCAGAGAGTAATGCATTTTATTCAAATGGAGCTCCTAAATATTCTTTTCTAAAAACTAACCGAATGATTTCTTTTGCAGAATAAGAGTTTTTAAGACTAAGTAAGCAGAAAAAATTGAAGAAAAATTAAGAACTGGTTGTAGAAAATTTCAGGTAATATGAGCCAACGCAACTTCTTGGGCATATATAATTTCATTGTGAAACTTATTACCATAAATTGTACCCACAAGTATTAATGAAAAGATTAATAATGGGAAATTTTTGTCAAAACTACAGCCTCAAAAGCATTTATATGAAATAAGTATCAGCTAAGTCAGCTAGTTATACATCAAAATACAAACATAATACTTATACCTAAAAGCGATATTTCTCTTTTTATGTTTTTAAAAAAATTATTGTTACGCTCTAAAATTTCAGGTTAATGCACATTAAAATCTCAGATCAGCACAATTAATGAAAGCAAGAATTCAATTTTTTTAATGAAATATAAAAGAGGAGACCAAATTTCTCTCAAGCATCGAGATATTCCGATGCTCCAGTAAATTGAAGCTGTTAAATTTCTTTAAATGTAGCTTATTTAATATGTAGGTACCACGCTCTGACCAATGTAACATGATTTTGATACATAATAATATTTTTTTCCATATTGCGTATTAAAATACTATTAACAAATACTATTAACATGATTCTTAGAAAGTGTATCACTTGAATAGAAATATATATATGGAATGTTGTAAATAAAAATTAAAATTTAATTAATGTTAAAACTTTATTTTAGAGTTATGTGTTATTAACTTGCATTATTAATAAGCTGTTGATATGAAATGATTGACAAAATCTATTATATTAAATATTAATCAATTAAATCTATTATGGGATTTTCTATAAATAAGTAAACTAAAAAACGGTTCATTTTAACTGTAATTTAATTGTAATTTTTAAAACTGGAAGATTTCTTCTTCTTTTTGTTTCAAAATTCTAACTTAAAAACTTTTAAATTTAATTATGTTTTAATTTGCATCTTGTTTAACATATTAACATTTTCTTAAGTCGCTCCTTACGCAACTTGAGGTTCCGATTATTTATATAATGAATAAATTCTTTATTAAATCTGACAGAATATTTTAAAGCTCTAATTAAAATCTTGCAAAAAAAGTCCGAAAACACGATATAATAAAACAAAATAATTCCGTAAAATAATTCTTTTCAATAAAGTATATATGTGCAATATTGCACTTTATCAATTTTTTTAGATTAATTTGAATTTCTCGCATAAAAATATATTTGATTCATAAAACTGTATTGAAATAAAGAAAAAATAAAGCCACTTAACTTTAGTATTAACACATATTTGTATGAAAGATAATTCTCTCATACGATGAATATCTCATGAACGCCCAAGCACAATTGGAATGAATTTATTATTATATTTATACTATCTATGCATTATTAGACGAGAAAGATTATATAAATGGCAAAAATAAATAACTTCGTTGTTTGGCAGAATTTATATAATTTTCTTTCAAAGAGCGCACAAAAATTACATTGTGCAGTAACACTAGATTCACAACTAACATTTCATAACGATATATTTAGAATATCTTAAAACGTTAAAAATATATCTAGTATACGGTGTAAATATAGTAGTATTTGGTGATTAGTTTTTCTAATCATTCCATGTTCTTATAAATTTTAAAATATCAAGAATAAAAAATTGTATAATAGATAAGTGTATATAGTAACAGAATAAAAGAAATTCTTCTATACAGGCAAAATATTAAAAAGAAAAATGTGTCACTATCTTCAGCGTCCAAAACTCGAGACAAATTTTTTTTTATCTCTTATTGTAGAATGAGGCACCAATTGCAAATAAAATAAATTATTCTTTATTTCTACATTACGCTGGAAGTATTTTTGGATATGCTGCATAAGCATATATGCATTGGATATGCTGCATAGCATTGGTTCATCTAGGGATGTTCGTATTATCTTCTGATTGCCTTGAAGGATTCAGGCTTTTTTAAAAATGTCAATTTTGAGATTATAGGGGCAAGGGTGCAGGACTCGGTTCCATGAAGGATCCGAAGCACGTGTGGTCTTTTTGTAGTTTACCAATTACTGTTTCTTAAACGTCGAAACGTATCGGAAGTGTCGATTTTCTCATTACTATCGATACCATCTATAGTATCAATAGGTTTCTATTCAACAATACTACCAATAGATGCAATTCAGTGAATAGTTTTGAAACTATCAAAGTTTTTGGTCGAAGAATACGATTGATAGTCGATAGCATGGCTGTTATCGATAGCAACTATGGCTCATTATCCGTCTATTTATATATAGTGATGCATGTATATATTGTTACGAAGATGTAAAGTTGTTGTAAAGTTACCATTCACTCTTATCACAGATAATAATATATTTAAAAATGTCTCCAAAAGATTTCGGTTTTAAATTATATCAATAATTCGAATCAAATTATTGAACGGATTAAGAATTTTTTAAAAAAAATATTAACTTTGAAAGAAGATATTTTAATTTTCTTGCTTCTGAAATTTGGTTTCTAAACTATTCCAATTTTTAGATATTTTGATTTATTTCTGTACAGTACATAGGTTTATCAAACATTTCTGAGAAAAACGGAACAAATTTTAAACCTAAAATGACGCATCAATTTCTCGATTTTTAAATTTCGCTCGGCCTTAATGCTATCTCAAATTAAATGTTAGTTAAAATATTAAAAGGAATATTTAAAGGTTTTAATTGCTCGCTTAAACCATTTCTTTGCTTTAAAATAAATGTTTTTTAGCTTTGTAGCTAAAATGGTTTTTTTAATAAGTTTAAGTTTGAATCTGTTCTCCTGAATATTACTTACGATCCACGGTAAAAAAATAAATTTATTTTTCATAATAATATTTAAAAAGTAAACTTTCCTTACCTCTGCTTTTATAAAAATACGTACTCTGAATATTTAATAAACAGACAATTAATTATACAGGAGAAATAATTTAGGAACTTCTAAGCGAAAAACATCATTTTATGACATAAAAAAATAGTCAAACTATTTTTACAGTTTAGCTTAATAGCAAAATATTCTGTTTTATCTGAATTTCTAATTTTTCTGAAACATAAAATTTTATTATTTGCTTTTAATTTGCTGTCACGAGCATATAAAAGTTTGAAACTTAAAAACTGAGTTTTAATATTTATTTACTCTTCGGGAAAAAAACGTGAAATTGTGGAATTTTTCAATACGGCTGTCAAAAAATATTTAATTTATAAAATGTGGCATCGTTAAAAATGTTTATTAAAGACATTTTTCGAGTATAAGAAATTTTTATAACTATTCGTGGATCACTTTATTAAATTATAATTTGTTCCTTCCAATGTATATTCGAACAAGACTAACGCGTATTTACGCATATTCGAACAAAATTTAAGATAAAAATGGCGAAAACAAATTCTTTTTATGTTTAAAATATTTCATATTCATAGGTAATATTTTAAACGAAGAGTTTCTTAAAATTAAACTAAGAAAACGAAATTAATCCTCGATATTATTAAATTGACATTGGGAAAAGCATCTATCAAAATAAGTAAGAATATATCTGAAAGTCAATATTACAAGGACATTTTAAGAACACCTAGAAATTTTAAAGGCGGACTAACGAGTAAATTTTTAAGGTAATCACACTGGTCGCTTTAATAAACAGAATGCAGAATCCTGACTTTTCTCTTTATAGAATATCAAGGTTTAAAATTAACCATAACCATTTCTTTGACAAAGATTCCCAGTGTTTTCTTAAACAAATTAAATCGGTAAGATTTCCCTTTTGCTTTAAGTAAATTAAACTTTTTAAAATTCATTTTTATCATTTATAACATTTCGTTAAAGTATTTTATGTTTTTGAATTTAGTAAATATTTAGTTAACATAAATAACCGAATTAATTATTTTTATATGTAATGATCATTTTTTCTGGCAGAGGGAGAAAAAGGTAATTTCAGAGACATCGAAAACGTGTGTCTATTACTTTGACAAAGAAGGGAAAAAATGAATTTGCAGCCAGTTAAACACTTAAATAACTAAGGTATTATTCAGATCTGTTCTCCGTAAACACATATGACATTTCAGTAAGATTCACCGTCATTCAGTAAAGATTTAAGTTTATGTATTTGCACTCCTCATAAATGTATTTAAATTTAAAAGAAAATCAGACATTTGCATGCCTCAGATTGCCTTTCATCACGAGCAAATTCCGCATACAGGTCATTTTCAGAAATAGTTGCTGCGCCATCTACTGATTTGGTTAGATTTCGCCTCTATTTCATAATTCGGATGACTTTATAGCTTCCCAAATCATTGTACGTGAAATGTTCGTCTGCACACACCTTATAGGCGAATAAGTTTTGCTTAATGTTGTTTCGTAGCAGTTCTTTGTGTGCGTAACCGCACTCATTTGTTGTTACGCGAGCGAATTACGAGGCCTTGAAATTTTCAAAAGCACTCTGTTTTTAACCCTTTAAGACCGGACGTATTTTTTAAAGAATTTTTTAAATGCCGACTACAACTCAAAAATGGACGATATCTGCCATCCAATGAGAAAAATAGATCTATAGAAATTCTAGAAACAAGAAAAATCATTTCTTCCGGCATTTATTGCATATAACTAACCAGGAACAGAAATATAAGCTAAAGCCTAACCCGCACGATCGTACGGGTTCGGTCTTAAAGGGTTAAGGAACTAATTTTATGTCCCTGCTTATCTGTAAAAGAAAAGGAAACTCGTATTTCTTCAGCAGACAATTCATTGTTAAAATTGTATAGCGGATAAATTAAGAATTTAAACTTCTTAGAATGAAATGTAAAGTATTCTTAAATATCGCGTTTTAAAGTTTCTTAGAATATTTATTTTAAAATGACAATCTATATTATTTAAAAGCTTTTATGACTTATAACTCTTTTTACCACTGTCGTTTCTAGGATGTCTAGTAATTTGTTGGTTAACAGATTTTAATTTTTAGACTCTTTTACCACTTGCATTTTTTACTTTTCCGTACAATAAGTTTTCGTTCTAAACATAGAAAAGTATCGAAACCTTCAAACACTCGACCTCCAGATTTTGATGGATGTCTTCATTTTAGATTTCCCGGTGGTCAAAAATAAAATTCTGTCTGTCGCTCTATTTGTCTTTCTATGGACGCGAAATCTCAAAACGAGTTAGAAAGATAAACTTTCGTACGCGGCCTTTACACCAAAACTGTAAATTTCTATATAATTTTAGACGAAATCTGTCAAAGAATGTTTGTCTATCCGTCTGCGAGCATGTAAACACGATATCTCAAAAACAGAACCAGATAGAAGAATATTATTTAGAATGTAGCTCTCGAACCAGAATTCCAGATTTGAATAAAATATTGCAGCAAATCCGTTAAAAAGTTAATAGTATTAATAGTACGTCTGTCTGTCTTTTCTTGGATATGCGATTGTAACAAACTAAGTATATGAAGTTTGGTATGTGGCCTTGAAATCAAAATTGTAAATCTATAACAAAGACTTTAGTCTCTTTTTTTTACTGTAGTAAAATTCAGTGCTTCACTTCTTTTTTTTCAATTTAAATTAAAACGCCCCGAAATTCAGTTCTGAGCGCTAAATATTTTTTCGCGCAAAATGCCGGGTTTTTTGGGGGGTGGGGTGGGGAGGGGTGAGAAACATTTAAAGCTTATCGAAAAAAAAGTGGCAAAGGAAGAGAACTCCCTTCAAGCACTTTCTCCGTGCGTACAGCAGTTTTTAGAAAACCTCACTATCATTTGCCAATAAATTAAGCATGTTTCTCTTAAATCCAGAATGCATTAGAAAAGAAAGGAAAACCGACATTTGCATATTTCAAATTCCCTTTCATATAAAGTGCTTTCAAACAACTACTCATTTTCGTAAAAAGTTTCTCAATTTTCTTATTATTCCGCTGTTATGTTAAAGATGGCAATTCTCTTCAACGGCATTATTCGTATTTTTAATGCTATATGGAGCACTTAAATACATTCTTTGCAAACCGCATGTCAGCACGCATTTTATGGGATAATGAGTTTTTTAATGTTGCTTCGTAACAGTTTTTCATCTGAAAGAACCGCATTCATATGCACCCAAGACACTGTGTTTTTAAGAGACGTTACATTTGAATAATTGCTTCCTCATAAATCTCTTTATTCAAATGCATAGAGAGAGATATGGGTAAGTTGGAAGCTTTTAAAGGACAAAATTTTTTAATTAAAATTTTCCTAACAAACATTTTCTGAAAATACTATTTTTACAAAGTTCATATTTTTTTAAAACATTCATTAACCTTTTAACCCTTCGTTAGTTACAATATCCAATAGATCGTCGCTTAACAAGCAACACCACCAATCAAAGAGGAAGAAAAAACTGAATATTTCGTGACCAATAATGAATATTTCTGTTTTTCACATTTTTCATATTTGGTAGGACCATACGTTCTTATTTTCATATCACATATTGAACAAATTCAGAAATATTCGATATTGTTTGTGAAAAATTTAATTTTTTCTTCTTCTTTTGAAATTTCAAAAAATTGCGATTGGTGGTGTGTCTCGTGAAACGACGAAATACGCATGCGAGGTTAGGCTAATCCCTTGTTTGTTGTTTTTTCTACTCTTAACCCCTTAAGTCTCGCAGCCGTGATATTGACGAGCATCGAATTATCGCATTTTTAGGCTTATAACTAAAATTTAATTATTAATTAGCTATAAAATTTGAAACGAAAATTACATAGAATTCATAAGCTTCTCAAATATTCTATGTCTTCTTAGATGAATGAAAACAACAGCCCCTTTCCTAAACAGGAAGGGTCATCTTATTAGATAGCAAAAAAATGCTAGACTTAAGGGGTTAATACATTGCAATTTTAATTAGAATACTCATTTACATTCTCATTAGTACCAATTATTATAGTTATAAATGTAAAATTATGAAAACTGGTTGAATACATCACAGAATAAACTTTGTATCCGTGATATATTGCGACCGACTTAGGGTTAACCACTTCAATATCGTGAAGTTTGAAGAAAGATTTCAGATTTAAATAGGTTTAAACACTTTTCATGCTTACCTTTCTTTAATAAATGAAATTTCAAATTAATGTATGGAAATGTCGATATTTAAAAAAGTTTGAATGTCAACAGCAGGGTTAGAATCTGCTTTCTCTGCGGAGAATCAGAGTGCGCATTTCTTTTAAGATCGCTCGCATCGACTTGGAGAAAAATTTTAAGCTGAAATTTGCCATCGTATTCCGGACTCGAAATTTTGCCAATAAGTCCCCTCTTGGACAAGTAAATATATCCTAAATAAAGATCTGTTATTTATTTTAGTTTTCACTTTTGATTTTCTTACCAAAAACTGGCCATGTGATTAATTACAGCTAGGCTTCCGGCAGGTTTTTGATGATAGGGAACTACAGTCTGATACCATGAACATTCAGCCATCCTGACCAGAATTTAGACTGTGATCTAATTTAGAAATTAAATTAGCATGTAAGCACACACCTAGTCTTCTTGGATTCACCATTTTTCTTCTCCAAAAAAAATTCAAGGAATTTCTCAAAATTGCATTTTATAGACTGGTTGTTAATCTTGGATGTTATGGATGTTAATTACTAGACGATAATTATTGATTGGTGCCAAAGGTTAAAATTATATCCATATTTCAATTATGAGAAGAACACTGGGTGCTAAAACATGAATACAATAATATGCAATTTTGCAACATTTATTTGAGCAAGTACCTACTTTACAGACATAGGCACCTAAAAAGTATTTAATTGGCCGCTAAAGGAAAATTGCTGAAAACACAAAATACATTGCGCTGTTTAAACAATTAGAGAAATTAAAACAGAATCAAAATTTTAAATTTAAAACTTTTTATTAAAGAATAGTTTAAATTAAGTAAATTATTGCCACAAATTAGACATATTCAATAATGATGCACATGAATAAAAATATAAAGAAAACAAACAAAAATATACACATCATTAAACCAGAAAACTGCAGATTCTGCAGTAGCTTATATGCAAAGAAAAACAAAAATTTTAAGTAAAATAGAGATTTCTCATATTGATTTTATTTTTTGACGAAGACATACTTTTATGCAGCTGCATTGTTGAGTTTATGTTTGCGGCTTAATCAGGCACCATTTTTAAATTTTCTTGAAGTAATTGCAGTGTTCTACTGCCTCAGAATTCACCATCAGTCCAATGATACTCTTTGAAAAAACTTTGATACAAATGTAGTTTTCTGGCGTAACAAGAAACACAAATTTCGAAGGATTGGCGAAGTTGTAGAATTTTTCACTGCATAATAGTTGATGCATTGGTTAACTTCATTTCCAAACTCGAATTAATACTCGTTGATCTCCATAATGTTCTGATGAGGCACAAGACAAAAGGTGAACTGTTATCTCAGCACTTCAAAGATACAGGCTAGGAACCCCGTTTTGGAGCACACACCGGAGAACAAATTTAATTCTATTTTTCTACATATTATTTATCATAACGATTTTACTTCACAATCTTTTTAGATTTTCGTTAACACATTCTCATAATTTTTTTAGCTTGTTTTTGGTACCACTTCTTTCAAACATCGTAAATTTTCTGCAGAGGCAAGCTCCAAGAGGCCAAAACGGCCCTCGGGCCCCCACGCAGGTGCAACCACTTCTAACAAGTCTCGACTCGTCAAATTTTAAATCACACAAAGGAAAATGCTTCTAGTCAGTGACGCCAAAGCCTTTTCACACAAAAATTCATCCGCAGAACAAGATGGCGAGTAAATAGTCCCGTTGAATAAATTTGATTTATAATTCAATAAAGTTGAAACATTAAATGAAAAGACATCAAAAGTTAAGACAAATAATATTTGAGTTGATTACAAAGTAAATAATTAAGAAAAATTAAGATGTTTAATAAAACTGTTTAAAATTACCGTTTAAATTTCAAAAGGTGCCAGAGATGCCACAAGATACTAAATAAACTTTGGTGGCGAGGATTTAAATATTTAAAAATACTGATAAAGCCGAAAAATGATGTAAATGCAATCTAACACTGATATCCAAAAATAAGGCACAATTTTGAAGAAGCTACAAAATTGGAGTTAATGTGGTTACTATGATTCGTAATCAGTTGCTGAGAATCATCGGAACTCACATTTTACATGGAAAATTCTGTCATTAGGGCAGTTAGAGGGGCCACCAGAAAAGGATGAATGGCGAAAATGAAGTTTGACCCATCCTGCTTCACAGAAAGTTGATAATGAGATGTAACTTTCATAGATGGTTATGTTTTATGTGCATAATATTTACATATATATTTCATTATAATGTGCATAATTTTTATTTCAACGGGCAAGAAAACGTATCCTGAAGACAACTTCGAATATTATAGATTTTAACATTCACGATTGCAGCTCTAAATAATTAACAATTACAACTAATTACAATTAATTGTAACTTCGGATATTATAGATTTTAACATTCACGATTTCAGCTCTAAATATTAAAATTAATAAAATAATTTTCATAAAAACAGTCATTTATCAGAATACTAATAAGTAGAATATTTTTATTGTATGCATTTATCATTCTTTAGGGCTCCTATCATGTTGTTTAATTTTTAATTCATTGTAACAACATGGCTCCCTCATGTTGTTTAATTTGTAATTAATTGTAAATAATATGGAATCTTAAAATCATTTTATTCCTCACACTCACTACCAGACGGAGTCCCTCTTATTAAATAAAAAATTAAATATATATTAACCGGTTAACTGGTAATGAAGTCCTGAAAATATCAAAATAGCGTACTATCATCCGGAACACACCATTGTGCAAAATTTCAACACTCTCGCTTGTTGGGAAAAGAGTGAAAAATCTATTGTTAAGTTCCATTTTTTCAAATATAAAACAAATCAAGTTAAATAAAAGTGTTTGAAATTTAATTTAAAACATATTTTTATCAGTGATGAAGAAGCAAATATTTTTTATTTTGATTATTTTTCACTTTTTAATCTTGAGATCAATTGTAAACCTGACTATCAAACGGTGCCACTTCTACGGAATCAACATTTATTTTAATTAATGATTAAATGTTAATTAAGTTCTGAAAATATCAAAATAGTGCACTGTTATCGAGAATCAGAAGAACTGAGTCACCCCGTCCTGCCCAAGCATTTGGGAAATCTGAATGGCAGCCGCTGCAATAGCTTCGAATACTGAGCCAATCACCTGGCCATGGCCCGACCCCTCCCGTAGGAGGTACGTACTATCACTGGTGGAGGGACCCAAAAGTCCCACCATTACTACACCCCCAGGGATATATTGTGCCTGCTCACTTATCCGGCGGCCACTCATTCGTGAACTCGCTGTGCAACACAGGGGAGATTTGTGATCGAGAAGACACAATTGTGCAAAATTTCAAAACTGTAGAAACCAGAAACTGAGTTAAAAATCGATTACAAAATTCCATTTTTACAAACAAAAACAAAAAAATGTTTAATGAAAAGAAGCATCAGTTAAACAGAGCATCGTCGATGAATAAAATCGCTTAAAAAACATAAAGGCCAAGAGCAGGATTTGAACCTGCGCTCTCGACAGAGAATCAGATTGCGACATCCCTTTGGAGACAGCAAGATCTACTTCATGGAATTTTTTCGCCAACTAACGTCGGACTTGAACTTTGCCAACGCAACGTTGGGCAAATAAATGCGTCCTAAAGAGAATTCGGACCATTATTTATTTTTGATTTTGTGTTTACGGTATTAAGTAAAGCGTTCAATTTACACTGAGGCCTCAAGCAGATCATTGCTTATCAATAGGGAATGGTAGTCTGATGCCATAACCACTCGGCCACCTTGACCAGCGTTTTGCTTTTTCGTTCTTTTTATTTAATTTTGGAATTCAAAAAATGGAAATTTTTCAATATGGAATTTTGTAATTGATTTTAAACTCACTTCATGATGTGCTAGAGTCTGGAAATTCTGAATTGTGTATATCTGACGACAATACGATATTTTAATTTTCACTTAACTTCAACAAATAGCTTACTTTTAGATTTGTGTTGATGCCGTATGAAAGATACTATCTGGTAGTGAAGTTGAGAACATTTAATACAAGTTTCCAAAATAATCTCAATGATGAATTATAAAATATATTAACGACTAAAGAGGGATAAAAAATAAAATAAAGAATGAAAAAATAATTAATCAATAAGCAACTTTAATAACTTTCGGTCGGTCGCAAAACAAATTCTAACACGTTCGGGTGCAACTCATTTGTGAGATTAAAAGTTAAATTTTTACTTAAGAAAAAGCTTATCAAACTGAGCTATTGGGTGATACAGAGCCATATTTGCGTTTTAAAACAACTTTCATGCATTTCCATGCAATTTCAACTAAAAAAATGTCCATGAATTAAGGAGAGAGTTGACGTTTGTTTTCCGGAAGTTTCCTCAGCAATGACAACTGTTGTCGATCAGAGACTGAAATAATTCGACATTTTTGAAACAATATATTGGAAATAACGATCAATATTAATGAATTAGGGGATGGGACTCAGATATACGAACTTTTGCAGGTATATAAAAAGAAATATTGAGAAAAATTTGGAAACTCAAAGATGCAAACATAATCGGGCGCAACTCATCTACCAGATTAACGTGCCCCTCAAAGGAGCACTGAAAAAAAACCACGGTGCCCTAGTGTGAGTGGTAGGGAGCCAGAAAGATATTAGAGGTCCCACATCTTTCTAGGTACAACCCTCACTTAGGCACAAAAAAATAAGGGTGCTTTATCTCAGAGATTAGTTGCGACCGAGGGAAGGTTAATGTACTATAAGTAGAAAAAAATTTATATAGAAAATCTGGAGATTAAAGCAAAAACCTTTAAATCTCTAAACGCCGAGAACAATACTATAAAGAATTGAAAGAAAATCGCTAAACTTTATTAAAATTTCAAATGTATTATTAATGAGATTAAAATTCCAATTAGAATGCTCCCATCAGCACCTCACGCTTTTCCGATTTTTGTTATGACCTTGGTATATTTGATAAAAAATTGGGTTCAACTTAAATAACAATATAATGTGTAAACTAATAAAAATGTGTTACTTAAAATCACATTGTTCGATTGTATAATTTTAAATTTGATCTTTTCTGAAAGTTTGATTGAAAGCATATTCGTTCAATTATAGGAAGCGCCATTAGAAACATATCGGTCAGGAGCTAAACAAGGCCGTAAATATAATCTTACAATAAAAAACAATTCACTGGATTGGACTGCAACTGATGAAATTGATGTTGAGAAACTCTTAAAATGGCTGTTCGAGCTATTGGATGGTTATCAAGTAGAGGTGGGAAAAGCGGTTTCGTTGATAAAGGGTTAAATCATGTTCTTATAGACTACTAGTCTTGATGCCATAACCACTTGGCCATCTTTTCCAATCTACGCTTACTGATCTAATGATAACTTTTTGAGATAAAGCCCCATTCCTGACTTTTTTAGCATCTGGATCTCAACTTGCTCTAAAAAACTTATTCCTGTTACGTTTTCACTATTATATGTGAGCTGAATAAATACATTATATGAATTTACATTTTTCGGTGCTTGTTTGCTTATATGAGAAGATGTTGAAAGATCATTCAAAACTCACGTGCAATTCACAACGTGCAAAGAACAGGAGCAGAATTCGAACCTGCGATCTCTCCAAAGAAAGAGATTACGACATTACTTACACTATCGTTTCCACCCACTCCATAAAAGCTTTAATGCTTATTTTTGCTAAATAACGTGCATATCAAATGTCAACTAACGCGTACGCCAAGAAACGTGTATGCATTTAATACAGAACTACAAATAAAGTTATTTTTGGTTCAAACATTGTTTGATTAAACATGAAATGTATCACTTCATTAACATGGGAAAATTTAGAGGCAAAATATGGTTATTTGGCCTTACTTGAGGTCCGATTATTTTTTTCTTTTCTGTTTGAAAAATAAAGTTAATCCCCAGGAAAATGAGCTCATGGAAAAACATTTCAGGCAGACGCCAAATTGACGCATACGGTTGCCGCGATCCTCGAGCGAAAAGGAGCCGACAACTTCGAGAAGAATAGTAAAAGCCTATTGTTGGCAACAAATATGGGCCATTGACTGTGGAAAAGTTCTCGATTTTGCACGAGCTAGGTGATTCCAGTTTAGCTAGATTAACATTCTATATGGAATTACTTTTTTAATTGGGCTTGTATTTCAGAACCATGGTCAGGTAAGGGCATTTGAGCTGCCAGCATAAAAACCAATCCCACTATAGACGCCTATGGAGAGTGTTTTCGATGCCAATATTTGACGATATTTCGCTTTTTTGGCGAGAAATGCTTTGTAAAGTTTTTCAATTTGACGACGACCGAGAGATGCAATCTGTTATAAGCATGTAAACATTTCTACTTCGTAGTTTTTTTGTGTGTATGTGTGTGACTTAAAGTAGAATGAATTCCTTCTTGAGTATCTTAAAGTTGAAAATAATTTATCATTAGTTGTTAATTATAAATAAAGATGGAAGGTTTTCAAAACACGATGAAGAAAAAACTCAGTTTCGCGCCAATCTAAATAAACACGGAAACCCTAGCTGGCACAATGATCAACTTGGCGTGGTAAAAGACATTCCGATAGGCGCCTATAGTGGGATTGGTTTTTATGCGAGCTGCCGCTGTCGTCTTGTCCACTGTCTGGAAACTTTCGCGGCACTCCATCGAGAACCCATTTTCTAGTGACTGATTTGCCAGGTCCATGTATACAGCGCACCCTTTGAAGAATGAGGTCTTGTACACGCGACACTCTAGTCCAAAAGCCAGGACTACGTCCCCAGGCCAACGTGGTATCTCAGTTATCAGAAATTTTTAGATCGTTCTTGCCAGCAGGGACAGGAAGTCTAATACTATAGCCACTCGGCCATTATGTAGTGGCTTATTATATTCATTTAATTGAATAGGTAACAAAAAAATATTATTAGCTGAGGAATGTGTCTGATATAAAATAACATCTCTACTTCAATAATAGGGAGACAAGTTATGAATTGTGATATTAAACAATTTTATTTTAACTAATATTTATGTTTTATAGTTTATTCAGTTGGAAGAAATTTCTTTGAAGCATCTGAAGTGACATTTGATTTTTTTTATTTAATTTAATTTCAAATCCAAACCGGTCCTGCCTACCCTAAAGGGTGTAAAGCCTTTAGCAGACCGGTGGGGAAATATCTGAAGTGCCATTAAAAACCAATCACAAGGAAACCAAATACAACCCAAAATTCATTGCTTAAGGAAACGATGCCGGTTTCTCGATTGGACAACAACTGCCCATGTCGAGAAGCCCCTAAAGTAGAACGTTGACAATATAGGTCTTTCAAACGACAGCGAAAACTCTCCATTTTCACAAAGTTAGATGCTTCCACGGAAGGTATAAATTAATCTACTATTTTTGTTTTCAAATTCTCTAAAAGGAGCATTATCGCGGCATTAAGCCACTAACTTTCTTCTATTAAACCACGACCTCTTGTATGGGAATTAAAACCTCACGCCATAGCCACGCAAAACTCTTGTCCGCTAGGGATTTTGGGTTTGATGATTTAAGATAAATATTGTTAATGGAAATGTTTCTATTAATTATATGGATAATTATCGAATTGATAATTCGTGAAAAATTATTACAATAATAACGTATTTCCTGATATATTTCTCTTCATCTTTATAGCTGTTCATTGGTATAGAGTTCAAAGTTAAACTTCATACGATTATCTACTTGAAGATGGCATTTGACAAAATTACATTTTGAGATATAATTGTTGTCATAAAATATTGTAGAAGAAATCTCGTGCTCAGTTTTCCAAAATTAGTTATTGAATTCTAAGAATTGTTATGCGACGGATTTCACTTAATTCAATTTTTCAGCTACAAACTAGACATACTTAGGAACAGTTTTCAAATGTGCACTGAAATCCATAAAATTGCAAAACTACATAATTTAAAAAATTAATATTTATAAATATATAATTTAATAATTTAATATATATAACTACATATTTTAATAATATAATTTTTATAACTACATATTTTAATAATTTAATATTTATAACTACATAATTTAATACTTATAACTATATAATTTAATAATTTAATACCTATACATATATAATTTAATAATTTTTGCATAAATACATAATTAATATCTTTGTAATGAAAAGATTTAAATCGCATATCTGTTGCAGCGTAATCAATTCGGCTCTAAGAATGGGCATTTTATTAATGAAATGTTTCTTAAAAAATCATTACATCATTAAATAATTTCTCGTATAAAAACTTTTACTATCATATAATTTAACATTTATTCTTATAATGAAACAGCTTTATTTTCATATTTCTAGCTCTGAAATGAATCTAGCTTCTCGGTTAGAATATTATAAGTTTATTAATTATTACTGAAATGTAAAGAAAAAGAATACTTGTTTGTTATATTTAGTCTCTTTTATCATATATCTCCGCAGTGGAAAATTGGGAATCAAGTTCCGTGTCCTGCATGAATAAGATATGAAATACTAAACTTTCCAGTTTCAACTATGAAGCTTTTGTGTTAGTAAATATGAATATCTCTGCAGAGATTCAAAATATTTGATGAAGTATTTGAAATAAATTTAAGCACGTGTTTCAAAATACTTTATCAAAAGATAGGAGATTTTGAAAGCTATAAGGAACTTCGACAGAATGGTAAATAAATACAGTTCAGAAACTCAATAAAGAGATATATGTGTAGAGTTTTCTAAATTAAATGCTCAAAAGCCGTGTAGTTTGCAAAAATTAAACATAAAGCTCAAAAGTCAAAAATTAATCCATCCATTAAAGTTGTTAATCGGAAATCAATGTGAGGAAATCATTAGCAAATAAAGATTAGTTCTGTAGTAAAATCAAAGACATTGACGTATAAAAGATATTTTCAAGAAAGTATATTCCTGTGAAAACGGGGACAAAATTTTAAGACAAGCATTGGGAGATTAACTTTTTGGTACTATGTGATACTACATGGTAGTCATAAATTATTGGACCTATTTCAAACATTAATTCTAACATTATTAATTTTTAAAAATTAATAATGTTAGCTGCGCTTTTTTTAAATGAGAGAGCAAATAAAAAGTTTTTTTTTAGATAGTGCTCATACCATTACGGCGTTCTAAATTTGCTACAGCGAGAGATTTCTATACGCAATAAATACCTATGCGCGTTTTCTTTTTTCCTTTTCAGCTTTTCTTGAATATCTCGAAAATTGTTCATTTTTCCAATTACAATTGATTTAACAAATAATAGAGCGTTAAAAGTCCCTACAAAAATATGCTTTTATTTTTCTTCTAGCATTAATAGTTTCGCAGATAATGGCTCTCAAAAATGGGAGATGTCCCATAATTTACGACCATCCAGACCACCGTACTGGCACGTTACGTACCTGAAGAAAAAACCTTTAAAATACGCTATCATTTAAAAAAAACTGTAGTTGTAACATTATTAATTAATTGTAAAATTCATTTTTGAAATGGGTCCAATAATTTATGACCACCCTGTATAATAAGGGGATGGAACAACTTAAATTTGTGAATGAATTTATAAATGTGTACTTAATATTTGCCTATTTTCTCAATGATTTTGGCTAGATATTTTATTGCTTCTTCATATTTATGAAAAAGGGAATATTTATTTAATATATACAATATTTCTTCAACATTTGAAAATATATTTATATATTCTGCAATAATAAATCATTTATGCTACAAGTTAATTTCAAAACACCTTTAAATAACGTCTACATATGGATTTCCATCATCTAGTTATCAAAAACTAAAACTTTTTGTTGTCACTAGCAAGGGATTTTAAAAGTCTGTGAATTAAATGTCGCTCTTTTTCTTAGTGTGATGAAGCAATCCTTTTAACCTTTATAAAATACGCAATCAATCTAATTGTAACCTTAGATACGACTTACTAATCGGAATTCGTTTAAAACAGTTTCCGTGTATTTGCACAAATAAATTTAGTTTGCCTTCGTGATAAAAGATTAAAAAAAGGAAAAACGAAATAATTTAAACCGAAATTATTTAACGTGGTTTTCTGAATTTCTTTATTCTCATTAGTTTCTTGTTTCTTTGTCCCCAGCAGGAAACAAACGATTCTTTTTTGTTTCCGGAAAGAATTCTGAAATTCTTGAAAGTAGTGAAAATAATTCTTCAAGCCATTTCAATTGCATCTATTTTTATAAAAGGCAATGTTTGTGTGCGTGTGCGTCTGCGATGTCCAGACGAATCTATCACACTTACAGCCATGCAATTTGGCACACAGGTAGTCGTAATGGTGACTGAATGTACCTCGAAGCAGGAATTTTAAAATTTAATCTAGAAATTTTTTTATTTAATATCGTGTGTTGTTTTGTGTGATTTTTCGCACTCATTTCTCAATAGCATGGATTCGAATAATTTTACAAAAAAAACAGTTGCACCATCGGAAAAAACAAACTATTTGCGTTCTAATGAAATTTGTTTCTTACGTCTAACTTAATTTACTGAATTTTGGGAATTTTTTGAAAAATAGTCACTTTTATGGTAATTTTTAATAAGGATTGCTTCAAATTCTCGCATCTGGCGTTTTAACATCTCTACAATTTTCATTTTTTTCCAGCTTATAACTGGAACGTTTCTATCGAATTTAAAACAAGAACGGTTAAAATATCTTTAATTTTTCCCTGATAAGCTCAAACAGTTTTTTTGTCAGCAAGATTTAACAGCGAGAGTTTCTCCGGACGATCCCAGAATGCATTGTTGCAATTTCATTGGCTGGTGTGTGACCTTCCTTGCGGCATGTGACGTCATGTGCTTTCATTACAATCCGACGTTGGTGACAGGTGACTCATTACATTAGCTTCATCTCAATAATATATACATTTCTGTTTTGAGATGTCATTATCGCGAAGAAAAATAAGCGGGAATATCAATAACGTGTATATTTTGTTCTGATTTTGTTTTCACAACTTTTTCGTGTCATTGTGGGCATTTCTCCCCCCCCCCCCATTTTGTTGAAGTCCTGATTCCACGGGCAACGCCGTGCGCGTACTGCTAGTATCATATAAATCAAAACAAACGTTTTCATTGATTGTTTTTCTATTTGGTTTCACTTCACATTGTTATCTCTGTCGAAACAAAACAATGCAGAAATTATTTTGATGCTGTAATTATTGTGTGGTGACTGACTCAAAACCTGCTCCTCTAGTTGATGACGATGGCTGATAAGCATCTTGTAAATAAATTCTAATTTTATAAAAAATTAAAAACTTATATTTTTCACTGCTCATGCGTTGTCGTATTGCAGTTTTTCTCTTCTGTGTGTTGATGCACGAAAGTTCTTAAATTTATTAATCAGTTTTTGAAAATAAAGTGTTACATTTGTTGTTTTCCAATGTCGTTCGTGTTTTCTTTTTTGATTCATTGGTGAAAGATAAAACCTTCAATTAATTAATCACTCTTCTTAATTATCTCAAGTTATAAAATATATTAAGTGAATACCTTCATAGCCCCAAAACAATTGGTGACCCGGACGTGATTAGATTTTATCTGGTTGTGCGATTTTGCACTTCATTGAAACATTAGAACATAGTCTTTAGAAATAACAAGTTTACTTTTAATCATTCTAAGCTTGATTTCGGTATGCTCATAATTTTGTCCCAGATTACATTCCTAGACAAAGTTTATTCGACTATAGAAATTAGTGAATATTTTGAGGCTTTCTTCCGAAGAGAAATCAACTTTCCTTAACTCATTATTGTAAGAATGTATAATTTTTTCAAGAATGTATGATTCCATATCAGCATGCTAAGTTTTCAATCTCAGTCATTTTTTTTTTGTACAAAATCGTGTGCTATTTGAATTGCATTTTATAAGCAAATTTTAATTGCAAGTTGATTTAAAATTACCTTTGATTTGAAGTATTGCAATAGCTGTGCTCGACAACTTGCGAGGAATAATTGAAACGCGATCTCTGCGCTACGTGATGAACATTTTATTACTTGTCAATGAGCTTGTGACTAAATAGTTAATCTATAATGATGATCTCAATCAACAGTTTTAGTCCAAATTGTTCATTCAAAGCTGCAACCAGTTTCAGCACTGATTCTTTTTAATCCTTTCATGCAAGTTCTTGAAAAAGTTTTCCAATGTATTCGACGCAAATACATCTAGTCCTTGTTAAGTTACAGTAAAATCAACACATCCTACACACATTGTAAATCATCATTGATTTATCCAATAACCAATGAAGATGTTCAACATTTAGAATGTTGGAGAGTCGCCAGTGACAAGTTAGAATAATTGTGTAATGAGGAATGTTTTCACTCAGTCGAGTTTAAATACTAATAAAGCTGCAGCTTCTTATATTTTTCTCTCACTTTCCATGTTGTACATAGTACAGAATATGTGTCGTTAAAATGAGAATCCTTAAATTCAGAACACGAGAGGAAGCATTAAAATCATTTTCAAAATTTGTGGATTTGCTAATATGTTTTATAAATTTAATTTTCATAATGGATTCTGAAATCTGTTTAAAATGCCAAAATATGCAATATGAAATGGAGATAAAAATAAAATCACAGCGGTATAATTTTTAACAGAAGTAGAAATATATCACATTATACTAAAGGAACTTTGCTTATTGGCCTAAAAATAATTGATGAATCAAAAATATAGAAGAGAAATTGATTTATGTATATTTTTTTAGCGTATTGCATATCAGAATAAAACATTTACTTAACTAACATAATTTATATACATATATCTTCTTGTTTTAAATTTAGTAAATATTTTAAAATTTCTTTAAAAAAGTTATAATTGAATTATAAAATTGTGAAGAACTTCTCTATAGTGCATATGTTTGCACCTCTTTAGGATAAATGTATTAAGGCAACCGATATGAATAGAACATGTAGAAGAATCTTACAATACGATAGATGAATACATTTTTACACATTTTGAATCTTATTATGTCACATAAAATAGAAAAAAATTATTGGCAAATTATGTTACATAATATAAAATTAATTTATACTTTATGTCAAAAGATTCATCCAGCTATATTCATATCACGGAAACAATGGCTTAACTACCAAACATTGACAATGGGTTGAATACAAAAGGCTGAATTAAATCATACATTAAACTTATCAATGGAATAATCAGAAATTCTTTCCATGTCCATATAGTTTTTTCATCATTGGATAGAAAAAACCTATTCAATAACCATTATTATAAATCAAATATATGTAAAACTAGAATCTTTTGGAGTTCACTGGTATATATTAGCAACTGAATCAAAAATTACACTGTTTAAAAACAAAACTGTACAGCAATAACAGTAACTCTTTCGTATGGATTTGATGCTGCTGAAAAAGAAAATTACCTACAAAATAAATAACTAGCTTTAGATTTTTTTTATTTTACCAATGTCTATTGTTGAATAAATTAAATGTTAGGACCAAGATTCCAACTGTAAAAGTTGTGTGTGTTGCTTAGAACACTCAGCGTCTCGAAGACGTGTTTAAGTACTATTCTCCTCCACAATGGCAAAAAGGCTTCCTTCCATCTCAATGGGACATGCTGCTAGTATGAAAGAATCATATGACAACAAGAAAATTTTATTTAATCCACAGTATCTCATTTGTGATGATCTCAGAATTACTGTTCTTTTATTAGAACTGTAGTTAGTATACACCATGTCTTGTAATTTCATGCGTGAATGGGTCAGTAGGACTAATGAGCTTTATTGCAATAAACAAGAAAGTGAAAAAACTAACCGGAAAGCGAAAATCGTACCTGTCAAAAAATGAACAAAATGAACCATTTATTGATTCTGAAAAGATTCATTCCGTCCGCTATACACCAAAATAGGGCTAATAAAAAAACTTCTTAAAAAGCATACAACAAAGTGAAAGTTTAAATTTTTTACATCGAAATTTTCTTTGTTAAATAATGCAAAGTTGAAAGAGGGTGTCTTTGTGTGTTGGCCAACAGATTAGGGGGCATTTTAGGAACAATCATTTCTTTGACGTTCTTTAGGCTGACAAGAAGGCAGCGGAGAATAGATTTAAAATTGTTCTGATCAAACGTTTTTGGAGAATATGGTGCATCCAATAACAGAGAACTGGTGGGTGCTATGCGCATGTTCTACCACAAATTTGTGCATCACATGTCTCTGAAGATTCACTTTCTCCATGTCCACCTCGACTTCTTTCCAGGAAACTGCGGAGTCTTCAATGACGAAACATGTTGGACATTTCTGCCATTGAGAAAATATATGAAAGGAAATGGTGCCCAGCAGTGTTATTAAACTACTACTAGGCAATCAAGAGAACCGCTCTCCAGAGATGCAATAAACACTCAGGCCAAGAGAAAGCACCTCAATTTGAAATCGCAATAAATTTAGTTACTTCGGCTCATGTAATGACAGTTTTCCATAAGAATTACCAATAAATGTGAGGAAGGTTTTGAAAATTCCACCTTGCAATCATATATTGTGTATTTCGTTGCTTTTATTGCCCCGCATCTCTTATTTTAAATACTGGAGCTTTCTATTTAGCGAAATTGTAATTTTCTGTTACCTTATGGTCATAGAAATGTTAAAAGCATCTGCAAAGACTTCATAAAAATTTGTTGAACAGTGTTATCAAACATTTTACCATTTTTTAACAAAATACAGCTGGCTTTAGACCGATTTAAGGACATACAAAACAGAATACAAGACAGAAATTTCAAAAAAAAAAAGATTCAGAACATAAAATAATAATTTACAACAATAAGTGGATGCATTATTACAATAGTAAACGTTGAGTACTGTGAAAGTTGACCACAGTAACATACACTAGTAATAAAATTTTAAATTTTTTTAAAAGTATTTTTACAGATTTGTGGTTACGTAAATCATTACTAGAGAACGCATTAGCCAATACAGAATGTTAGATTGAATGAAAACTAGTTGAAGGAATCTTCATTTTTACTATTTCACATACCATTAGCAAAGTATTTTCTTAATAAAAAATAATACATGAAAGAAAACTACGATAAACATTAATCTCGATAAAACCGTCTATAAAATGTGGAAAATCCTTAAGCAAGTGGTTAGTGTATATGTTACTGCTAAAGCTCGAAAGCCGTTAATGTGCACATTACCTAGCTAATCTGCAGATTAACTGATTTGCTCCGTTAACGTGCGAATCAAGAGTTTTCCGCATTTTACCTGGGTAATGTGTACATTAACGGCTTCCGTATCATTAAAGTTCAAAAGTTTGTTTCTTTCATTTCCTTTCCCTACACCTTCCCCCTCTTCCTCCACATGTAGTTTGGTTTTGTGCTGTGCGAATTAAAGTACCCGAAGTAGACAGAGCAAAAACTGATGCCCGCTCGATTTTAGCTGTGGATATTAGTAAAACAGGGGATAAATTTTATAAACTTGGTACTAAAACGGGTATTTTAAAACAATTGTATGCAAAATCTGAATTCAGTGTTTGCAAAGAGAGATTTTTAACGAAAGAAGACGTCCCTGCTGTAGAAATATCTTTACGTCAAACAGTAATAAAACAATCCCTTGGTACTGGGCAGGGTTTCAGAAAATGTGACTGCAAATTTAAATGTACCATAAATTGGGGAGCTTGTCGCAAAAACCAATTGCTATGTTATTCAAAGTGTCACCAATCTTTAGATTGCACTGATAAGTAAGCATAATTTTATCATATGTTTTGCAAATTCATTTCCTTAATTGTAATAATATTTTAAACCGTTTGATTCTTTCTATTATAGTTTTTCAATTGACTGATGATTGATTCTTTCAACTAATTGATTGATGATTGATTCTTTCAACTAATTGATTGATGATTGATTCTTTCAACTAATTGATTGATGATTGATTCTTTCAACTAATTGATTGTATTAAGTTGATTCTTTAGATAACGAAAAATAAATACAGTGGAGTCTCCCTATAACGAAATCGCTTGGTTCCAACTGAAAAATTCATTATAGAGAAAATTTCGTTATACGGAGATTAGAGATTTTTGCAGTTATTTAAGTAAATGTTCCAAACTTTTCAAAAGGTGCGATAAGTTCAAATGTATTTAATTATGATTTTCAATTAAAAATGAAGTAATATATATTATAAATTTGTTAAAATTACACTAATTTTTTTTGTATAAATAAAATGCTCAAAAGTTAAGACAATTCACCAATTTAGAGAATAGTATGTACTAGTATGTACTTACGTTTATTTTACTTGAAAAATTCCGTTATTTAACATTTCTTTGCATTTCGTGATGTTAAATTTTCAGAAAAACTTTCACATTTTAAGAGTGAGTGGTTACAGAAACAGGCACGTGTGAACGAATTGGTTGCGCAGAAATTATCAACTTTCTTCAAAAATGACAAAAATCGAAAAGATAAACCGCTGAAAAAATTCGTGATAGGGAGACAACCACTTAGTTATATGGAGAATATTTTGAATGTTATTTAACATTCCGATTAAAAATTTCGGTATAGGGAGAAATTCGCTGTAGAGAGACTTCGTTGTAGGGAGACTCTACTGTAAATACCATTATGTTAATTTAAGCGCACAGAAACGTTGCTGTTGTTCCAGCAAAGATATTATTTTCACTTTAACGAGTGCCTAGTAGGTAATGTGCAGATTATCTAGGTAATTTGCAGATTACCTAGGTAATTTGAGAAATGAAACAATTTTCGGCACTTTAACGGATCACCCTAGTTAATCTGCAAATTAGCTAGGTAATGTGCACATTAACTGATTTCTGCACTTCAGCGGTAACATATATAATCTTTTAAATCTGTCTTATAGTTTAAATCTGCTTCTAACTCAGATGTTCTTGCAATCGAGTGTTGATACCAAAACAAGAGAAACACATAAAATTGAAAGAAAATTACTTTAATTAGAAATGATGAAATTAATTTCCTAATGAGAAGATATTATACATCATTAATTTAACAAATTAAAATTTCAAATGTTTTCTAAAGTTAAGTATAAAAATGCATATTAAAATTACTGTAAAGTTCATCACAAACAATAATTTATACATAGATTTCATCAAACAAATAAAAAAAATATTTGAAAGAAACAAAAGTAATTAATTTTTAGTAAACATATACAAATCGCCCTATAAATTCTAAGCAAACTACATTTGCTATATTTTTTTTAAAAATACCTACTATAATCATTCCAGAATATCAGGGAAACGAATTAGGCACGCAAACCCTTTAATAGTTTCAGAAACTCTATACCTCTTTTAATTAACGGTTGAAGAACTTTAAAGATTAAAAAAGGTCTTTTTTCCC
>BGPR01001175.1:240365-298193 GCA_013235015.1 Araneus ventricosus | reverse complement strand
TTGATTTTATTAAGAAAATAAATAAATTGATAAACAGTGGAAGTTATTATACAATGAGAAGTATACGCTGAAGTTTTTCCTCATTCCATACGCTTCTAACTGGCCACTCATTCTGCTTGCACGAAGGCCATCAAGACAGGACTCGACTTTTTTGCCACGTTCTCTGTAGCGTAGCATCATGAATAATGAGAATGGTATCAGCCTACTCCATTCTTATTCAATATTGTCAGTATTAAATTCTTTATATGCCATGCGCAAGAAAACGATAGAGAAAGCTCATTTCTATACTTAGTCTTGTGATTTTGCCGAGCATGCTCATGTTAAATTTGTTTCAGTAAAACCAATGATGCATATGGCACCTTTCTTGAGGTTTGTTTCTGCAAACCATGATGCATATTGCACCTTTTCTTGAGGGTTGCTTCTATTAACCACGATGCATATTGCACCTTTCTCTTGAGGGTTGCTCTATTAACCACGATTCATATTGCTGTACCTTTCTTGAGGGTTGTTTCATTAAACTACGATGCATATTGCACCCTTTCTCTTGAGAGGGTTGTTTCTTCATTAGTAACCAATTTTATTTATATTGCACCTTTTCTTGAGGGTTGTTTCAGTAAACCACGATGCATATTGCACCTTTTCTTGAGGGTTGCTCTTATTAACCACGATGCATATTGCACCTTTTCTTGAGGGTTGTTTCATTAAACCACGATTCATATTGTACCTTTTCTTGAGGGTTGTTTCATTAAACTACGATGCATATTGCACCTTTTCTTGAGGGTTGTTTCATTAAACCAGATGCATATTGACCTTCTCCTGGAGGTTTGTTTCAGTAAACCACGATGCATATTGCACCTTTTCTTGAGGGTTGTTTCATTAAACTGATAGCTATGCACCCTTTCTTGAGGGTTGTTTCAGCTAAACCACGATTCGCTTACATTTTTCGAGTCGGGGTTGTTTCATTAAACTCGATTATTCTATGTTTCCACCTTTTCTTGAGGTTGTTTCAAAACACGATGCATATTGCACCTTTCTTGAGGGTCTTTTGTAAACCACGATGCATATTGCACCTTTTCTTGAGGGTTGTTTCATTAAACTACGATGCATTGCACTGCTTTTCTTGAGGGTTGTTTCATAATAAACCACGATGCATATTACTTTTTCTTGAGGGTTGTTTCAGTAAACCTTAGATGCATATTGCACCTTTTCTTGAGGTTTGTTTCAGTAAACCACGTGCATACTTACCTTTCTTGAGGTTTGTTCAGTAAAACAACGATGCATATTGCCTTTCTTTGAGGTTGTTAGTAAACCACGATGCATAATTGCACCTTCTTGAGTGTTTAGTTATATTAAGCGTCCGTTTAGAAAGCAACACGAGGGCTGTTTAGGGACGGACCCTCGTAATTTGGAACCACGGTCAGATGACGAACAACAAACCCGAGCTGGCTCCCTCCCTCTCAAACGTCGCACTACACCAGCGAGGACGCTTAACCTTCAATGCAGTTTCAACACGCACAGGCCCACTAACGACGGATCTTCTCGGTGAATCGGGTTTCGAACCTGAACCTCCGGCAACGCAGTCGACACTTTACTACTAGGGCCACCCGGCAATCTGTTTCGTGAGTAGGCATTTAATGAGGTTTATTAAACACCTCTCTCATTCCTCAACAACGAGGGCCTTAAATACACAAGGGTGTTCAAATATTACGTAAGCATGTTTTTGGTATTTTTGACCCCTCCCCTTGTCAGCAAAATAAACCAAATCCAAATCCCTCTTATAATTACGATAAGTACTGCAACCTCCGTTCTTTTTTTTTTAACAAAACGTATATAACAGTAATAATCTAATCAAAAAATTTAAGACTTAATCTAAATAAAACTCTAACTCGGCTGAATGAATGAAAAAAAAAATGTAAGTTTCCAATTTACTTTCATCACATTCAAGTTTACTTACAAAATCAGTTAATTTTCTTTTGCCAAAATTTTTTAGCGAAATTTAATTTTTTAAATTAAATTATTTTGAAGAAGATTACAATGATTTTCGGAAATAAAGTGATTTTAATGTCTACGTAGCATCACTCATCTCCCCTCCCCCTTAGTCAGCAAAAAATAACAAATCGCAAACCCCCCTCCCCCCTGGGTGCGATCGTAATTTGAACAGCCCCAAGGCACGTCCCATCAAAATTTAATAACGACTGGGTACATGGGGAAAATTTGATTAACTCAACTCATCCATTGCAGCTTTAGTAATTTATTAAAGTTGCAAAGATACTTTTTGGACACCCTGTACATTTTTCAACCTGTATGAAACTTTTAATAGCTTAAATAACATTCGCCTGAAAATGTGTCGTGGATGATTTAATTTTTCAGTTTAAATTTTTACAGTCATTAGGCGAAAATTTGAGAATAGCTAGATAAATAAATAAATAAAATCCAAATTAGCATGCATCGATTTAATATAAGTCCATGACGGAATGGCGTTTTGTATACATTTCATAATTGAAAATAAAAATTAAAACGTATAATGAAGTTTTAAAATTATTTGAAAATAGTCATACATTTTTAAATTATGATGACAAAAACTGGATTTTTAAAAACAGATTAGCCTTCTTTTTCGTAGAAAATAAAATTTTGAAAAGAAATTTCCTGAGGAATTTTAGACCACATTCTAAAAGTTTCTCTTTTCCAAAATAGCATTCTATCAAACAGTTATGGAATCAAATACTTATAAATTATTAGTAGCTGACAGTAAATGTGTATTAAACGTGGCTTTCGTGCATGGAAAATTTGAAACAGAAATAAAAAAGCATAATAAAGTCTTATGTTAAAATTATTTGGTTTTTAGAAATTTGAACTCCATATTTTTGAATTTTCAATCATAATCTCAATTATAACAAGAATTAATAATTTATCAACTAAAATGTGTTGAATTTGAATATTTTCCACGCAATTAACACTAAGAAAATATGATAGAACGAAATCGCAAAAAATAGCTTTCAGAAAAAATTAATAGTTTTTAGAACAAACAAGTAATTTTTAGCAAGAAACAGCACATCTAAGATATTTTTGAATTATAAATTTCTGCTTGAGAACTTTTTCAAAATTGCTTTGCAAATTAACTTTTACCTTCCCGATTTAACAAGAAAGGAAGAACTAATCTCACTCATGGATGTGATCTCATAAAAAAATGTTCCATTAAAATATTTATGGCTGTCAGACGATTGAGGAATGAGATGATACACTAACACTAATTAATGCTATCAATCATGACTGCACTGGACATGCTTATGCAAGCGAAGAAGAAACTTTTTGCCTGATAAGTGTAAGAATTTGCGCCTTTTTTGTACTCGAATTACATTCAAACAATATTACCTTTATTACCTGACGGAATTCCTTTTAAATTCTTATTTTTATTTAAGTCCTATGGACGAGTTTTCTGCTTTGTTTGTTTACATTTAAGTGCCTGTACTACATAATTCCGGTGTAATGCTAAGTCTATGGAATCTTCTAAGCGGAAGTCTAGCATACAAGCAGATAAATCAAGGTTTTTAATGTAAGTAAGCAAACCAGAAAACTCGTCCATAAGATATGAGATAAAATTCTGTTTTGTGTAAGGTTTTTGTTTAAAACAGATATGTCTCTGCTTTATTATTATCTTTTTTTAAATCAGAATTATATAAATTTGTTTTATATAATTATGTTTTACTGAAGATATCTTAATTCTAAAGTGAAGTTTAAATTTAATAAAAGGAAGAAGGAGAGTTTCATTTGAACTCGATCAGACGATAATATAAGAGAATTTAGAAATTAAGGTTCAGCTCTATTTTGGAAAGTAGTATTCCTTAAACATCGATAGTTCAACTATCGATAGTGCAGTCGATAGTTTCCGACTATCGATTGTTCCGAAAACCCGATACTATCGACTTGGCTTCGATAGTATCGATAGACTATCGATACGTTTTAGAAAAATGGCAATACTTCGCTACAACTGATTTCAGCTAAAAATGTGTATAAAGTTCATGAAATTGCTTCGAATAGCTTCATCCAAGCCGTAAGTCATGTATATTATTACTCCTTTTATGATATGATTAGTTACGCACTTTTTAATTGTTTCCTACCTTACAAAACTGTACTTATATGAACTTATATGATTTATTTGATTTCATGCAAGAGATAGTTTGAAATGTATAATTTCAGATTTCCTGAAGTTCTTGAGCTCTAGCCACTTTGTCTGAAAATAAGAACTTTTAGCTGGGCGTTTTTTGTCTGCATTCATTCATAAATTCTACAAAACTCTTCTTAACATTTTAAGTTATAAAAATAACTGTTACGAACTTCCCCACAAAAGTAAGGGAGGTCAGTCCGTTGAACCCTGTGAGGGCCTGGCCGGATGGGGGAGGACCCTCCTTCGACCTTTAACCTTTTCTTGCAAGTTAGTTGCTTGCTGTGAGCGAGAAAGGTTAGTTCTATCAGCGACGCTCCCACTGTGAGGTGTCACGCATTTTTTAGGACACATGCTTGTGGAGATCGAGAACTCAAGTGCACTCGGTTGAATGCCGAAGAGAGGCACAATATAGTAGCATGAATATTTAGGAATGTTTGATGTACCATTATCTGCTGCTAGTATGTATACATCATGATCTCCTGGTCGACAAGGAAATAAAGATGTTGAAAATACTAGATGTCATCATTTGGAACGTAGATAAGTACTTTATCAATTATTACATTTTTTAAGTCAAAATAAGTTAAGAATTCTCCTGATAATCTTGTGCGAAATAGAGAAATTTTCCACAAAAACATTCACTTTTTTTAAAATGCGATTTCTTATCCATAACCAAACCCGATTAATTTCTTCACAAAATTCTATTTAAAATATAACAAAGATGTATAACAATTAAACGCAGTATTTTGACTGAAAACTTGCTTAAAGAGGAAATATTTCAAATTTTAATAAACATTTTAAATGAATCCCAGATAGTTTTATAAGCAATATTTCTTTACGTATATTAATAACTCAAACTTTTGTCTTATTTTGCCAACTACCAATACAGAAAATAATATTAAATACAATTTAGAGATTCACTTAAACATAAATATGTAATTTACATAATACAGGACAATAAATATTATATTTTGTTTTAAAATATTTATAAAATTTAGACCTACACTGTAAAAAAAATCCCGTAAAATTTACGGTTTTAAACTGGCAGCTGGGTTGGTTGTGCAAAACCGTAAAAGTTACGAAGTAAATCCGTAGGCACAACGGTTTTTTACCGTATGAGTTTAAGCTTTCTCCGTAAAAATTAAGTCATCGAGGTAAGTGACGTCATCGACTGAGTTGAGTTGTTTTTCTCCTTCTATTCGAGTTGAGTTGAAACGTGCTGATGTGTATTATCAATTAGGAATATTAATTAATCACGGCTTAATTATTAATTCCAATTAATCTAATTTTTAATTGATTAGGTTAGGTTATATTAACGTCCCGTTTTGAAGCATCACGAGGGCTATTTAGGGACGGACCTCGTAATTTTGAACCGCGGTCAGATGACGAGGACGACACCTGAGCTGGCACCCCCTCTCCAAACTTCCGCGCCACACCAACGGGAGGACGTTTGGCCACTGCGTATGATTTAGCGTGCAACAGGCCCCATACACGGCGGATCTTCAGTGGAATCGGGTTTCGAGCCTGCGACCCTCCGGTCCCGAGGTCGAGACCTTACCACTAGGCCACCGCGGCCTCTAATTTTTAATTGAACTTACTTGGATGATTTCGATGCAAGATGGTGACAAAACTTCTAACTCCTCTAAGCCGGTGATCGAAACCGCGTTCATAGAGCTAGAAAGCAGTCGCTCTAACCACTAGACCACCGGAGACTTCATACAATAAGGTAAAAATAATCTATTTGAGTTTTAAAGTCACTATAGCTCTAGGGGCGCCACCTAGTGGTGTAAAAATCAACTATTGCCAGAATACGTGTTTTAAGGTTAGCTTTTAAGAGTGACAACAGGTTACTGCAACATGTATAAACAGTTAAACCATGCCCTGTTTAATATGATATTTTATTTATTTCTTTGTTTTAAATAAAAAGGTTTTTTAATGTGTCAGTTTTCCTACTAAGCGATACGTGTTTCATATGGAAAATGGTTGATTCTGAATCGAATGAAATTAAGTTTTCTTCGCAAAATGTTAAAAGCCTACATTATTCTTCAAACTTCTAAGCTTATTTTGAAAATTAGAGAAAGTATTAGTGGTGATATATTTTTTTTTCCTAAATTATTTTTTTTTGTTCATGCATAATTAAAGTCAATACATTCACTTATTCCACTATAGCGGAGATGGAACCCTATTAAAAACATGAAATGAATGCAATTGAATTACATTTAAGGAAAGGGAAAGTTATCGTACGGAAAGCAATACCGTAGACGAAAAATAGAATTTGAACTGACGGTTTTAAACCGTTTATGGCTGGAGCGGAAAACGGTGAAAAACCGTTTTGTCCACAAAGCAGCTTTAAACCATCAAATATACGGAAAAAGTACGGAAAAAAACGGATATTTTTTACAGTGTAGAATCCGATCTAGTGTGATTTCGATATGAAAAAACTTGAACTAAAAACTAATTTCTGTATTAAATTTATTTTGGTATGTTTAAACTTTCATATTAGCTTTATAGAAGTTCATGTTAACTTTAATAAAATTTCTAGAAAATAAAATAATGCACAAAAATAGCTTATAAGCATTATTTTTAAGATGATTGTGAAGTGGAACCTTGGAAAATATTAGGAACTCATAAAATCTTTAGATGATCTCCGTCTTTAAATGACGATATTTTTAATCGAATTCACAGTTGATTATTTATTCTGATAGGAAAGGATTAAAAATTGTCGATGATTTATAATCTCTACGGTTGTAAATTTCATGAAATAGATTTAATTTCAGTGCATTGCATCTTTTTATGTTTTGTCATTTTTGATTTCGATAAATGTTTTACAAGTCTCAGAGGAAGTATGATTCATTCATAAAATAATAAAATTCGTTTCTTTTCTTTGGATTCTTTCCCTATCCAGCAAGCAATAAAAATTTCATAAAATAACCTTGATATCGACGAATAGCAATTGCCTATAGCTAAACCTCATAGCCATAAAATTTCTATGAGATATTGATGGAAAGTTATAGTTAACGAAACACGACATCACCCCAGACTCTCATAAAACTTTATGAAATTTTCACTTTTATTATTCCGATCGCAAGTTGAGTTGTTTAATTGAGCTATAAAATTAAATATCATTTTTACTAAGAGAATTTTTACGAAAGGTCAATGAAATTTTGAACATGAGGGGCATAAACGACTATTTTATTAATACTTATCAGCGCAGCATAATTCTTCGATTTGTTTGAAGTTTTATTTAGCGTTTTCTCATAACTAGAGAATTTCATTGCTTCCAGAAGCAATGAAGTTTTGGTTTTTTTTAATCTTCGCTTTCTTGTGTTGATCTTTTAAGAAGTTCAAGTTCGCTTTCTTGTGGCATGAATCTTTAATTTTTTTCTTATTTTCGAACATTGTTTTAATTTCCATTCAATACTTTTTTTCTGTATAATGACAGGTCATGTCATGTATGGTGTGATATTTGTAAATGATAAAATCAAACGTTTCATAAAATTATCCATTCTAAGAATTTAAAAAAAAGAAATCAATAAAATAAAATAAAAACAAAATCGTTTGGAACGAACCTATATGAAAATGTAATAGAAAATAAAATGGCAATGTCACAGAATTCTTTTACTTTGAGATCGTTGCCTGGCAACGATTAAAAAAATGTTTTAAAGAATTCGATGTTATTATTAACTAGTGCAATGTTGTTGTAAATATTTCATGTTAAAAAAATATCTGTAATTTGAGAAAAATGTGTTGTTTGGAAGTACTTCATCTAATGCTTGAAATACAGTACAACAGTCTTTACTGTTGCAACATGAGGCAAATTTGATGCTTTTTTTTTGTCAAGGAGCGAACAATATAATTATTTATAGGATATTCATATATTTTCCACACAATAGCTGATTAAGTCTTTATTTGTAGCAACAAGAGGCAGAATTGGTCAAGGATTGAAACTTTTCATTAAGAAACTAAAAATATGATAATTTATAAGATAATTCAGTATATTATGAATTTTATTAATTTTAAATTTTTATCAGTTGAATTTTATCAAATTACAATTTTGTGAAATATTTGATAGTAAGAAAAAAATATAACTATATCATTCAGATGTAGTTAATAACTATATAAATAAAAATATAATTATATTCTAGAAACACATTGAACTTAGTTGAGAATGAAATTTGGACGTTTTGTTGACAGGATGTTTCATTAATTGTATTTAAAAAATTTTTAAACTTTAATTCATCAAGCAGTTAAAAACAAATTAAATAGCTAACAATTATAGCAATTAATAAAAGAAAACATCCTCAAATCAAATAATTCGATTTATAATTTACATTTTAAAATTAGAATTAACATTTATCAAGTGAAATTTAATATTTAATTGGATGAAAAGTTTATATATATATAATTTCAGAAGAAAACATACCACTCATAATCTTTCTTAAAATGAACGTATTTCCTCTAGGTGGTAATTCTGATTCCAGCAGTCTAAAATCTTGTTCTAAACTAGATATAAATAATAAATGAATGTCAAACTTCATAAACGAAATAATGTTTTTTCAAAGACGAAAGGAACGAGATTTTAACAAACGGAAAATGCGACACTAGCGAGGCTGGAGGTTTTTGCAGCTTCTTTAAAACCAGAAATGGCAACACAATCAGGCGGCCTGCCTCAGAGGGTGCGTCAAGAAAATATTTCCATTATATTCATATGAATGAATATAACTTCTATGCTTCTATGCTCCTGTGTAAGTGACTAGAGTCAAATCCTAGGACACTAGTAATCTATAGAATCAAAGTAACATCAACTTCATCAGTGCTATGAAATTTTGTGAATAGTTTCGATTTCAATTTAAAAAAAATTTTTAAATTCATCTACTTAAGTTTTGAATGTTTTCTGTTTGTTTCGAAATACCTCTTCTATTACCGCAAACTATTTTTCTTTTACCAGGAAGCATTAATTATATATGTGATGTTTGAGTTCTAATAATATGTTTAAAGAAATATGAACATTTCACGGCTTAGTGTAAATAACAAAGTTGGTGAGTTTTAGTGAGAGAGAGGGGGAGAGTCAAAGTTAAGAGGACGAATGGTGAAAAGTTTTGATTCAGTGATTAGCATTAATTTTAAGTGATTTCAAATTTTTCTTGTGATTGGAAATAACTCATGGACGTAGTGATGTAAAAAGAAACCGACTCCAATTCAACATTTGGAAAAGTAAGTGTTTTCACAAAACTGCAGAACAGAATTCTGAATGTCTTCAGAATTAATTATTGTGTCCTAATGCAAATAATTGCTGTTGATCTGATTTTGGACAACAAATTGCACGCACTAAAGTATCAGTTTTGAAAGCAAATCTAAATTACATAAAATTGTGGTTGTTTCCTAATTGCATAACATTGTCTATTTCGAATGTCGTAGTTGTCCTTATTTAGAAGCTATTAATTTTCTACTAACAGTGTATGAATATTTCTAAAATATTTGTGGAAAAGTATATTGTCTGTTTCCTTCTTAAACCTATCATCATCGTTTAAAATTGGCAAATCAGAAGTTCTTTTAACAAAATATATTCCAAAATGCTTTAGTTTTGTCTCTTTTATTATTCTTCAGAGAGAAAAAGTGCAAAAAATACACTATTCTAGAGTTTTGAAAAGCAAACTCCAATCAGTTTTTAAGAGTCGCAAACAACTCTTAAATTCATGTTAAGACTGTGCATATTTGGAAGTTTTAAGTATTAATAGTCTGCAAGATATTGGATTTGTTGGTTTCCAAAGAAAAATATAAAAATATAAACTCATTTCAAAGAGAATTAACCAAATCCATTTTTTTATCAAGTATCTTATAGGCAATTCTACCCCTGTTGCGGTAGCTTTCACATTCCAACAAATTGTTCTTTTTCTTAACTTCATTAATAAAACTCCAAGGAGAAACCAATATTTCTGAGAGGAATAGATATTACCAGACATTCCATGATAAAGTAACGTCACGTTGTTAACAAAGACCGATAGATTTTTCCATCTATTTAACTGAGTTATGATTGAAATGGTACCAGAAAAAGTCATTTTGTTGTTAAGGATTCGATAAAAAGAAAAATTAATAAATAACAGCAAAATTAAACGAAGCAGCATAAAAATTTAAATAAGATATGAATATTTGCAAAACATGATCTCATTTCCAAACAATGGTTATTTTTTTATGTTTTCGAACTTAGTCTTCGATCGATATTTATGTCATAGAAACCATGTTTTATTTTGAAACTGGTCTCTGGAATTCTCGAGCGTTAGATAAATTTGAGTTTTAAATTACAACATTAAACATGAAATGAAAGTGTTATTTTACATCGAATTTTTTCGTGTACTCATACAGACAACAAAAATACAGTAAGATGTTGTTGAATTAAATTTATAACACAAGTTTGAAGATTATGATTTGTTTGCAAAAGTTTCTAAAAAAAGTAACTAGTTGAGAAAAGTTTATCGAAAAATATTACCACGACATTATTCTCATATTAATTTAGCGAAAACAAAGTTTCTAAAAAGTATTACGATTAATAATGACTGCAATGGTGTTTTGAACACATTATGAAAAATATTGCAATGTCATAAATAATAAAATTTTGTTTTCTGTCACTGAGCGTATATAAGAGAGTATTATTTTAAATAGTCGTACCAAAGCAAATGTATACCAGAGATTTCGTTTTAAAATGTAACCTTCATTAATTTTTGTAAAGCATGCAAATTTTCTACTTAAAAAAAGTTTAATACAAAAGGAAAGAATTTTGCAGTGAAGGAATTAAAAAAAGTTCGTGCATAAATGCATAGCCTAACGACGATAGGTAAAAAAATTATTCAATCGAACCTTCAACGTTTTGAAAAACATTTCTTAGGAGAATAGAAAATGTGAGTCCCATTTCTTATGTAAAATGCAATTACGAGAGAGATTTAATAATGAGTACAGTGAAAGTTGTTTCAGTAAATTTTAATAAACTCTATTTTGAATACATATTATTAATACATTTGTCCATTGTAATCTAAATTAAGTGATGCATGAAGCAAATTTAAAAAAAATGAAAACAATCCGAATAAGAATTTAAAAATGGAAGTATCATGATTAATTCAATTTATTTTTTGTTTAAGACTTTGAACGTTAGCAGAGCAAAATAAGCAGAATTATTTTGTTCATGACTGAATAGAATTATTTTGATTTAATAAAGAGTGTTAAGAGCAAAATAAGCAGAATTATTTTGTTCATGATTGAATAGAATTATTTTGATTTAATAAAGAGTGTTAATTAATATAGCTTAAGAAAATTCTTATTACGGTACAACCCCGGCTAACCGAACTACAAATGGGGGGGGGGGAGCCGTTTCGGATAACGATTTTTTCGGTTAAGCCATGAAGATCTATTACTATTTTGTATCCAATTACAGTATGTAATTCTCAAATATTTTGAGAATAAAGCGAATTCAAAATTTTCTTTGTGGGCTACACTCTTTTCAAGTTAACCCTCCGTCGGGCGCAATGTACCTAACAGGCGCAGTTAAAAGATGACGAACCGATTAATCTTAACATTCTAAAATTAATCGCTGACCTTCTTGGAGTGGCGCTTAAAAGAAAAAAGTGGGGATATCGTTGCAAAAAGGTTCTCGCCTTCGCTTTATTTCCTTGCGATACAGTACATGTTTTTTGGATTTGCTATATCAGAGGCATTTCGGATAAACCTGGGTTCGGTTAGCTGGAGTTTTACTGTACTTTTGTATTGAATGCTTTGTGCAATCAAATCATATTTATTTCATATTACTATAGGATTAATATATGACTTTGAAGTACTTCAGTGATTTTTAAATAATAAATAGGATGTCTAGTGGGGAATGAAAAAAACCCAGTTATACGATCTGAAATTCAAAATTACTTTATTAAAACGTTATATAATTTTTATTAATCAAGCATTCATAATATGTTATGACATTAGTAATGAAAAAGGCGTGCGGTTATTTTTGAATATATTAATTAAATTATTTGAGCCTATCCTATGAAAAGTTGCAAGCAGTTATACACCTGCTAATTATGCGAATGGAAATTCAAATATTTTCTACAATTTAATCGTACTTATTATACGTGATATCAACGGTAGAGTCCAATGGGAGGTGTCTAGTACTAGAAAGACTATCGCATTCTATTAGCTACTTAATTAAGATAATTTCAAATAATTCCACTTAGCTTCATTAGAATGGAGACGCTGGAATTTCGCAACCTCATTTGGGTGGATTGTTACGGCAAAGCAAGGATACAATTCTCTTCATCCCTCCTCGTATCTAATTAAAATAAAGGAGATGAAACGGTATCTCTCGTCATCATTCATCTCTCTTTGGAATCGGAGATAACCACTCACTACCTATTTATGAAAGTATCGTCATAGAAATATTATCTTCGCCATTATGTTTTTTCCTCCACGAAAACCTAAACAATACCATATTGTTACAAAAGTCTTTCTGTGGGTGTAAGCAGTCCAACATACAGGATAATGGAGAATGAAGGTTTATTCACAAATATGCAGGAAAACACGTAGCACAGGTACAGGAAACGATAGTTATTGCACAGATTAGCAATATAAACAGACAACAATTCACAGGTAATAACAGTTCAGCACTTTGATATTTAGCAACACAAGCAGTCAGCAAATAGCCAATAACGACAATAACAGAACTTTCACTAGCGCTCAGCTCACCAATTTCCTAGCTCGCACTGCAGATGAAACTCTTAAAGTCGTTCCCAATGGATCAACACTACTCCCTCTGATCCAGGGGCGGTCCTTATATACTCTCTCCGACAGGCCGTGACGTCACATGGAGTTTTCTGGTACATTCAAGCGTATTCCCTTTCCTAATAGAGATATCGAGAAAAGGGATGCATTTTCTGCATCATTTCATTTTAGATGCATCTATTTGTCACCAAGGTCACAAAATTTGTCGCCAAGTCGCCAAAACGGTCGCCAAGGTCAGAAGTCCCGGAACAGCCGCTGCCGTCACTCCATGCTTAACCTTGTAAAACTCTCTTCCCAACCATAGGACTAACATTGCTGGGAAGCGACTTTCCATGTTCGTAACAATATAATTCAGTGTTTTCGAACTTGAGGTCCGCACCCCACAGGGGGCAATTCGAAAATGGAAAAAAAAGAGAAGAAATCGTCTGGATTTCTGAAGAACGGGGAGTCGTGAAGCTGAAGCTAACTAAAATGGAACCTAACGTAAAATCTTTTTTTCATCATCTCATTAAATTTAAATAATAAATAATTACTAATAATTAAAATAGTATAGAAAAATCTTCCATTAAAGCTATTTCGTACTAGAAATAATTTTCAGTTCTACACTCTGTGGTTTAAAAATTTACGTACTGTGTTTCTCAGCAATTTCCTAGCTATTTCTTCATGAAACCTGTAATTTATGTTTCTTAAGTGAACACTTCAATTTTTGAATATTAAAAATTATGAATATGCTACTTAGGGGACATAAGAATTTTAGAATTGTTTAGACGGGGCATGGCACAAAAAAAGGTTGGGAAACACTTTTATAAGTGCACAATTTCTTTTTGCCTCATTATTTGTTAGTCAGTTGGAAAGATCTCGCAAAAATGGAACTCTATGGAGGCACCCAACTCTTTTTATTTAAATTTAAACCGATTCGAGAAAAAGCATGCAGATAACTGAAGGCATATCTTCCAAATGCACACAAAAAAATTGCCATAACCTATTTCCCACCTAGAGTGGTGATCTACCTACATTCACTCTCTAAATAACCCACCACTTGTATAAAATTCGCTAATCTTAACAAATGCAATTATTTCACAAATGCGATGCTCATAGGAAGGTACGATCGCAAAAGATAAACAAAGCGTTGTTCTTAGAATGTGTAGCAGGTACAAAAAAGTCACCCGATGTTGTTGGAGAAAGATTCTAGCACATTGGTCCGTTGAAGAGCTTCTTGCAGTTTTGAAATCTCTGAAACCTTCAAACTTTCACAGACTTCGAAAACTCGAATTGATTAAATGATGGATTTGAAAGTCAAACTTTTAAAATAACAACCGATATAGATAACCAAATTCTGCAGAGTGATAGCTACTTTTTATCTTTTCATGGCTAAGGTTAAATTATTCCACAAATACGATGCAATCCGCAATCGCCTATTAAGACCTTTTATGAATTTTCGCAAAGTCTTAATACAGAGTTAAGAACACTAACATTCATTAAGGTTGCAAACAATCAATGATTTAAAAAAATTTTTTTTATAGAATTATTATTTAAAAAAGAAAGAATTAAAACTGGACAAGAAAAAAATTTTTTTATACAAAAATTAAAAAGAATAAAAGAATTTAAATGAAAAAAGAAATGAAATTAGAAAATTACGACAATGTTTAAGATGCGCGCCATTGCAGCAGTATAACAAAAAACAGAGAACAATAGACAGATATACCAATAAAGCCTAAATTTAAAAAAGAAAGTAATACAAGCAATCCTATAGTATTTGAAGTTCATACAGCAAAAACAAGGAATCCATTCTAGTTCACTTTTTCAAGGGCTAGAAACTATTCGAAATGGATTCAAAAGAATATTTAAGGAGTTTTCTGTAGAAGCAGGCCTATTTTTCGCCAAGAAAAAGCTTCTCATAGCCCGAACTCCCCAAAAAAAACATTTTAAGGCATATCAATTACATTAATATTGATATGTTTACACACAGAGGATTTGGTGCTATTTCAGTTTAAGACAAATGAAAAACACCTAAATGAATATTAATATCGGAAAGAAAAATGACGTCAACTTTTGACATCTTTTTTCGTGAATGCTTGAAAAAAGATAATCATATTTTTTCTTAGACTTGATATCTATTTGCAGTTCGTAACTAAGAAAATTTTTACTTTGAACTTTTCAATACAAAACATATCTGATTTGATACTGATCCCCCACGAGCATTTATCTTTGAGATGTTAAACTATGGAAAACTTTTGTTTTCTGTTTCTCTTTCGACAAAGAAAATCACTAAAAGTTCCTTCGCTTAAATGATTCTTGTTTAAGTAAACATTCGTAAACTTTTCTGGGGTCTTTGTTTTTATGCCTGTGGATTTGAAAGTCAAACTGATATGGCTTCCCCTAGGTTAAATTCTCCGGAATAGAAGCTAAATTTAGAAACTGGAAGTGTTTTCAAATTTCTTTGATTGTTGTTGGTTGTTTCCTCGTGCACTAAAATGTTTTCAAGACATGTAGGAAATAAAATCAAAACTCAAACATTCGAAATTTCAATCTTAGAAATATTTAATGACGCTATAAGAAACGTGGTTTTAGTGCGTTTTCCGATGAAATAGAAATACGATTATTGTTTATTTATCTAATTAGTTTATAAAACAAATGCAAATTTGATAACAGAATTAAGAACTAATGAATAAAACAAATTCAGAAATACTTATATCAATGCGGACCACCAATGAACTTCAAACCTCATTAAAATAGTTTGATTTCAGATATTGATTTTCGATCTTATTGATTTTGCTCCAATTCAATTTATCCATAGATTTATAACCCAGACGATAATAAATCTGAAAATTAAAGTTACTGTCTTTTAAGTTCGCTTATTAGTTTTGTTGATTAACTTCACGTTAAAGCACGATAAACACTCTTCAGCAACTCCTTTCGAACAACAACTAAGTGACAGGAATTGTATTTCAGTAAGCACACTTTGTTTTACCCCCCTTTTTGGTGGGATTTTTTTTGGAATTTCCGACCCCTCTCCAAAAAAAGCATTTTTTATTGCTGAAAATTAATACATGCTCTATTCTGAATTCGAAACTGCAATATATTTTTGGCAGTAAGCAGTTTTTGCTTGACCTATTGGTGGCCATATATGAGATATCCCGTTCACTAATCTCCAGTTTTCCCTGCAGTGCACCTAAGTTTTAAGTAAAACAAAATACTCTCTGATAATTTATTTTTACCATCTATTGCTTTGAGGTATTTAAAATAAATATCTGCGTAAAAAGAATTATTAATGATTTGTAAAAAATGTTTTTGAACCCTTTAAAGGGTCATTTTTTCCAGTAATAGTAAAATAAAATTACTTTCGGATTGAAATTAATTTAAGGAAAGAAATTCATTTATGACATTATTTTTTGTTAATTAATAATTAGTTACCATTTCAAGAAACTTCGTTGTGGTTTGAGATGTGAAATTGAAACATCCAGGTTTTTGTTTCATCGAAAAATTAGGCGAGAACTCACGCCAACCTTCTTAAATGCATTTAAAAATTGGCGAATTTGGTAGTAACTATACTTACTACGGCCTTAAAAAGGATTAAAATGGTTTTACAACCTTACCATGAAAACAGTTTTACAATCTTTCTTGACGATCAGAGCGTAAAAACCACTTTGAAATCCTATATTGCCGAACAAAATACTCTCCGATAATATATTTGCGAAGAAATATTCAGAAATACAAAAAATAATCGCGGAATATAACGAAACGCGTAAATAGCGACGAATTCCCTTTTAACGATGTAATTTTTCGACGTCGACCGTACGGGCACAAAAATGCCGAAGGTATGACGTGCGACGCCGGCCAAGAGGGGGTTAAATTTCTATATTAGAACAACATAAAAACGTTTGTAATTAAGGGGAGTCAATTCCCCTATACTGCCAATGTTAAATTGATCATTTTATATATGCCTCTTCTCACAATCTCTTATAGATACATGTTTGAAATCCTTTATACAGTTTAAGTTGACATTTATCTCTATACTGAGGTGAAAATCTTGCATAAATATAGTTTGGTGTTTTTTAAAAAGTTTTTAACTGAATATAACTATGAATTTTTTAAAAAAAATGCCGTTTCGTAACACGAGATCAGCACTATTAAGAATTATTTTTGGAATATCAGAAAAGAATTTCACGTCAGTATATATGTCACCGTTAAAGTGTATAATTCAGTTATTCTATAGAATAACTAGTTATTCTATAGATTAACTGATCATGTCAGTTAAAGTGCAAAATAAATTATTTATTTCATACTTTACCTAGTTATTCGATGAAATAACTAGGTATTCTATAGAATAACTAATGATAGACCGTTAAAGTGTAAAATAAACATTATGACATTAAAACAAGTCCGCTTTTTTCTAAATTTCGCACTGATTGCGAGAGATTTACAGGAATACGTATTGGAAGGAAGTCAATGACACTCGACCTTGGCGACAAATTTGGCGAGTGTTTAGGAACCTTGGCGAGAAATGTGGCGAACTTGGTGACAAAATGAAGGTTCCAGGACGTATACAGGAATTGTCTCGGTATCTCTATTAGGAACAAAGTTATGGACAAATTCCATTATAAACGCAGATTCCTTACATTCAATGAGCTAGAGAAGCTACTAGGATCCGTCTCCCGTTGCTAGCGAAGCCGTAGGATGTTTTTAAAGTTAAAAAAATTTGCTTGGCGCCCACTTCAGATGCCGCAGGCATCTCGAGCACAATTTTTCCTACTTCATGTCAGTATTTAAAAAACGCAGATTCCTTACATTCAATGAGCTAGCGAAGCTACTAGGTTCCGGCTCCCGCTACTAGCGAAGACGTAGGATGTTTCTTAAAAATAAAAAAAATTCCGGTGCCCACTTCAGATGCTAAAAATACAAATAACTTTAACTGACTTGATCAGTTATTCTATAGAATAACTAGGTATTCTATAGAATAACGGATTTCATACTTTAACGCTAACATATACATTTATTTGTATAGAATAGGTGGTGAAAACGTCAAGAGCATATATAAAGCAGATTTTGAGAAAAAGGTATACAAAATACCATTTTGAGGTAATTCGAGTTAAAGGTAAAAATTTTGTGTCACATTAATCTGTTTACATTTTTCTAAAGTTTCTTTTAACTTACTTCTAATAAGAACACGAGCAAAGGATTTATATCGCTATAAAGGTATAGAAATGGAGATTTCGAATATATAAAAATAAAAAAAAATCAAATTTTTGGTAGTAAATAGGGTACTGACTCCCCTTAAATGCATATAAATGGCATCAATCCCTTGAATTTTTGGTGGAATAGAGACGACTCGTTTCATCCCTTTTCACAAGCTTTTATTTAACAGGACTTTTTTATGTTTGTAAATTTCACATTTGTATAAATTGAATTTCGTAACAGATGCTTCACAAAAGTCCTGAATGCTAGAATTATGATATTTTTACAGTTGTGTATTCCCGCTGGCAGCATTTTAATATTTTCAAATCTTACTTATCAGTCAATAGACGAATTTTCATTCAATTTCGATTCCATACCAGGGTGCCATTTACAAGTGAATTTGAGAAAAAAAATTGTTTACAAGATTCCTTAATATTAAAAACTAGCAGTACGCGCACGGCGTCGCCCGTGGAATCAGAAATTCAACAAAATGAAAAAAAAAAACTCCCACAATGACATGAAAAAGTTCTGAAAACAAAACAAAAGATACACATTATTTATTTTCTCGCTTATTTTTCTTCGCGATAATGACATTTCAACTGTAGAAAAACAATACAGAGTACGTTAATCCGAAAGAATATTAAAAAATTGCAATGTGAAAATGATTATTATACTGCAAGTAAAATAGGCGAGACTTAAAAACGTTAAGACACTGCCGAACGCACGGCGTTGCCCGTCGAATTAGGACTTCAAAAAAAAAAAAATGAAATAAAAAACACCCGCCTACAATGACATGAAAAGGTTTTGAAAACAAAATCAAAACAAAAGATGCACATTATTGATTTTCCTACTTATTTTTTTTCGCGCTACAGTACAGAGTACGTTAATCCAAAACAATATTACAAAATTAAAACGTGAAAATGATTATTATACAGCAAGCAAAATATAAAATCGAATCCGAAAATAATAATCGAAGTCATTCATTCAGTTGAAGGTTATGACGTATGCGCTGTGTACCGTCAGCCAATCAAAATTGCCAGCTACGTTCCGAAGAAGTGCCGCGAGAGGAAACTCGTTAGAGGAAAAATATCTTTCAACTGACCAGGGAAAAATTAATTTAAAAAAACGGGAAAATATATTTTAACCATTCTTGTTTTAAATCCGACAGAAGCGTTGCAGTTATAAGCTAAAAAGAATTGAAAATAATAGTGTTATTAGAACGTTGGATGCAGCAAATTTAAAAACAAAAATAAAATTTAGATGGCAAAACTTACTATTTTTAAAAAATTTCTCAAAATTCAGTAAATTACGTTAGACGTTCAAAACAAACTTCATTAAAACGAAAATTGTTCGTTCTACCCGATAGTGCATGGATTGTTTTTCAACGATCATTAGGAAAGATACAACAGCCGTGAACGTGCCAAAATAACCCAAAACAACACAAAACATTAAATCAAAAATTTTCTAGATTAAATTTTAAAATTCAGACTTCGAGGTGCATTGAGTCACCATTACGACTACTTGTGTGTCAAATTTCATGGCTGTAAGTGCGATAGATTTGTCTGGACATCGCAGACAAACACACGCACACAAACATTGCCTTTTATAAGTATAGATAATGAATTATGGGATATACCAGTGAGTAAAACGTAGAGAATAATAAAAGTAAAAAGTCTTTAAAAACACCCTTCTATAAGTGTTTTGAAATGTAGAAAGGAATATTTTTTTATCAAAAATATGTACATGAACACAAAATCTAAAAGCTTGAAGCGCTGAAAACAGTACTACAAGGAAATTAAACTACAACCACAAACGGAGTTACCTCTGACCAGCCTAAGCATCCAGGCAATACTGAATGACAGTCGCTGCAACAGCTTGAGTACTGAAGCCAGATTCCCAGTAGGCATCACCGGCCACGGCCCGACCCCTCCCGTAGGAGGTACGTACTATCACTGGAGGGTAACTAGACTCCCACCATTATTGTACCCCCAGGAAAAGCGAGACCCCTCTTACTTATCCGGTGGCTTCTCATCCACAACTCGTGGTGTGCCCCGGATCCAATGAATATTATAAGAAATAAAATTACTACATTCATTAAAATCAAAAACTATATCATAAATGTGATTAAAATTCCTTACTTAGAGTGTTTCCATCAGCGATCCACCATTTTTAGGTTTTTGTTTGAGCCTTATATTTTTGATAGAACAATTATTTTTTACTTTTTAGTGCACTAATAAAATAGCGTTTTTAAAATCATTTATATTTTTATTATTAATATAAAAGAGCCAAATTCACATTTCCTCTTTTGATAAATGATAGCTTGCTATAAAAATAATACACGTAAAATTTCAATAAATGGGCCGCAATGTCTTTAAATACTCATCAGCTTCAAAATTTCACACCACAGCACCGATTTCGGTTGCAAATTTGAATAATACAATAAAACTGATAGTAAGACATCAATAAAATTCTTTTGAAAGTCAGCATTTTAAATGTGCTTGTATAAAATTTGAAGTCTCAACTATGAAAAGTTCTCAAACTATAATAAAATATTTCCTAAAGCATTAATAGTCCGTCGTGACTAGGTGTCAGTCTTGATTCCGAGGTAGAAGAATCGCAAGTTGAAGACCCTATTCTATTACGTCAAACGCCCTACCGCTGGTGTGATGCGAAAGTTTGGAAATGGGGTGCCAGCTCAGATGCCGCCCTCGGCATCTGACCGTGATTCGAGCTCCGACCCAAAATAACCCTCGTGTTGCTTCAAACCGGGACGTTCACGTAGCTAAACCAAACTGGTTAAATTTAGAATAGGATGATCAGATTGGCGAAAGATGCTTCCTCCATCTTAGGCGGAAACTGAGAATCTACATTTTACCGTTTGTTTACTACGCAATTGTAATTTGAGTAAATGCTCGTTTCTGGAAAGCTGGAATTTTTAGGAGTTTCGTTAAGTTTCTAGTGGAGCAAATTAAAAATAACTTTAAAAGGAGAGAACCATACCCTCTCTCATTTATTAAGTGCCGAATTCATAAAATAATTTTACTCTAAATTAGTTTTTACGACACAGTTTGTTATTTTAAGAAAACAACAAAAAATTAATTTTAATAATTTCGAAACAGTAAATAAGGGTTATTTTACCCGAATCAGAGCTATTCCTTATACCCGAAAAATAGATGAATTTTTCTGGTTCTAAAAAGTCATTTTCAGTTTTCTACGAATTTAGTGTTTGGTACTAAGTTATTATAAAATGAAACAGTATTTTCTTCGCCAATTTTTGATATAATTTATTTTCCGCAATTTCAGTATTTAACGTCTTTTCTTCAGTAAAATTGTTTTCTTCCTTGAAATTTTATCATTCACTTCTAAAAAGCTGAAAATTTTAGCTTCTGAGGCTGGTAAGTGAGTTGGACAGCCTCTTTTCCCCATGTATAACTACTTCATATTGATAAAATGGTACTTCTGCGCCTTTTGGAAGTAGTGATGCTCGTGGCCAGAAAGTCAACTACATCTGTCCCATAGGAATACTATTATGCAACAAGGTCACTGGAAATTTTTTAAAAAAATCTATATTTGAGACTCCTATTTTAAAACTAATATTTTTTGAGTTATTTAAAATATTTTGAATGAAGAACAAAAAATTCTGAATAAAACTTGAAATAAACAACAACAGAACGTGTGAATAGTAATAGAAGTAGAAATAAACGCTCCTAAAAAATCCAAATCTACACTTTGACTAATATAGCATTTCAGAGAATTTACAAAATAACGTGGTTTAAAACAAATTAGAAGTTGAATTGACACAAATAAGGTTAGCAATAAGGTTAGTATATAAAAAATGTATACAGCTGCATGGGAGAAACCTTATTTCTACAAACATTTTAAGTTAAATAAATATATAACTCCTTTTTTCACAAAACCCTGTTATTACAATTATCCTATTTCTAGAAAAAAATAATATAAACAAAAAAAATAGTTTTTAATTTATTATTTCGAAATAATTTATCCCATATTATTAATTAACGTATTTGTATTAAATAAAGTTATATTCTTTGTACTGACTTTATTCTAAATAATTTTATGACCCACTTAAGGCTGAAGCTCAAAATAATTTCTTGTAGAAACAAATACGATTTTAAAAATTAAAGAATATACTTGATACTACCAACAAATACGGATTTTTAAAACTAACATTTTAAGAATTATTTTGGAATTCATTTGAACTGAGCAAAATATATTCAGAATTCTCTTTATTGTAATAAAGACCAGAGCTTCAGCCAAATTGCAATTAAGCATTATTTATGACGTCTGCTTTCCTCTAAAGAGAAGAAAGATGTGGAAATAATCCCAATCTACGCCAAACACGGCAAAGGAGAGCGATTAAACATTGTTCCTTAATGAAATTTCCGTTTACTCCCGGAAGGCTTAATTGCCCGAATAAAGACATTAGCATTTAACAAAAGAAAGATCGAAGCGACCGAGACGAAGTCTTTTTTAAGAATAAAATTAATGTCCATTAATTGCATAGCACTGACGAATTTAAAGGCTCCCATGAAACCCTTGGATCTCAGTAACAAAAGAATGTAACAGTTCAGACTTTTAATTATATTTAAAACTTATGGTCAGAGTAGCACATTTTATTCAAGACCAGTTAATCCGAAATATTGTGCTCATACGAGCGTCTAGGCATTTTATTCGTTGAAAAGCTGCTATGACGTCATCTTCTAGCTTATTAATCTTAGTCTAATGGTATTTGAGATTAAATGGACTATTTTACAAGTTTTCTTGGTAAAGAATTTCCTGGTAATTAACGATATTCTTTCGAGCCCCTTTTCTAATATCGATTTTATGATTAAAATAATCCTGCTACAAAAAGGTTTTCTTATATTATATGGTAATATATTTTATGGGTGCGTCAAGTGAAGGAAAACAACAGGAAAAACATCAAGTTGCAGGTTTGCACAATTCAGTGATTCGGTCACTTTTAATGCGGTTTTCACAGCAATGCAGCTAAAATTCCCGAAATGACAAGAATGTCAGAAGTAAACAGGTAAGTTTAAACATTAAGTGTTTTAGTAAATTATTGATGAAAACCGTATTGGCACTCTTTTTGTAACCAAATCATCAAGCAATAAAATATATAATCATATAACTAAATTAATAAAATTATATTGATTAGATATAAAACGACTTTTTGATGCTGATACACAAAAGATAACATAATTTACAATTGTCGTAGCCTTTTTTCATTAAAATAAATTTAATTAAACATCTTGACATATTTATTAAGCCGGAATGAATCTCAATTTTGTAATAAGAGAAATTTTAATGCATATTATTGAAAATCCTTCACAACTAAGCGTTTTTGGACTGGACCAGACCGTTTTGGAGCGTTGACCAGACGAGACACGATGCCTGTTGGTTAACCACCGTCTCCAAACTTTCACACAACACCAATGAGAGGACGAGTGACGTCACATTTGACGTGAATTGCGCCCACCTACACGGTGGGTCCTTGATGGAGTCGAGGTTCGAACCTGGAACATACGGGTTCCTAAGCTGAGATCTTACCATGGCTCTTCTGAGATAAGAGTATGGATCTGCAAAAGTAAACATTTTTTCCCACCAAATTGAATAAGGCAACAATCTAATGCGTTCGCATGATTGATGAAATTTGTTAAATTACGATCTTGTTCTGAAGCTACATGAAGTCTATTGAAGACGGCGTTTTTAATTAAAAACCATAGTCAGACGAAGAGAATGACACCTGAGGGGGTCACCTCATTCTAAATTTTCACACCATAGCAATCGAAGGGTTGTTCATATACTATAACAGATTTAATGCTCCTTGTGACCGAATCGGATCTCGGTCGAATAGGGTCTGGAAACCGCGATTTTTTGATACCGAAGATGAAACTGTGCCTCCATGTAGAAAGCGGGAAAATACAGTGAGTGCGTCATCTTGATTTGTTTTTAAAATTATTTCCCAATGATATTCGGCATGGTGTTCATATTATTAATCACTTAATGATATCATATTCGAGATTAAAAAATCCATCTTATTTCTGAATAAGAGAAATTCTCCTTTTTAAGGTATTCGTAAAATTAGTAATTTTTACGGTTTTTATGAAACATATGCAGGCACGCTCCGAACGACTTCAGTTTATTTGAAGGAATTAAAAAGTGAAATGGTTAAGACCGGCTTAATTGAAATCTGGAATACGTTTTCTGTGGAGATACTTTCGAAATGCTGGGGATCGTCTATGATCTAAACTGAAAATGAACTTATTTTTAAAAGGTTTTTTTTCATGATAGAGAGAAAAAGTTGAGTGCAAAATTCCCAATAATTTTACAATTAAAGTGAAATATTAACTTTCTGCGGCTTTTAAGATTCATATAACCGAATTGGAATTCACTACTATACCGTAATCATAAACATTGAAAAATCTTAATTTTAAAACAATCATTAGATATTTAATGCGGGAGAATTGTTATTTCCATTTTTTAATAAGATAATCCATTTGGGAAAAAACAGTTTAGACGGGGTTAAAAAATACTGGATCTTTCCGATGGAAGCTTGAATTATAAATTTTTTGTGACAAATACAATTAGAAATTGATTTTGCAATTTCGAAGACACTGTCTTCGTTAATTGCCCATTTTTGATACAAAAGGCGATTGGAGTTGAAATATCGCAATAGATTAAGTAAATTATTTTCTAGCAACTTAACATCTCTATTCAACTTTATGAAATAGTTTTTAATCGTCTCAAAATAATATATCTCTTTCGCGAGTAAATTATTAATGGAATGAAATTAGTATCAAATACAAAAACAACAATTTTAGTGAAGCCGTCATATCATTTTTCCTGGAAACAAGTTTATAACATTTTTCTCGGCCAAAACCGAACCGTCATTATTCGTTCCCAGAATAAAAAAAAGGCAGCGACCGTTTTGGCGTTCATTTTAACTGAATGAAAAATTTCTCAAACGAAGCATCGCCTTCCATTTGGCGCTGCGGAAACAGAGAAGGTCGCCTGCCCTGGCGACGCCGGGCGGTGAGATAATCGAGGCTCCCGCGGCAACCCTCATTCCTCCGACGTAGCAGTAGCGCACTTGCAGCAGTGAAGGAACACGGGACCACGCCAGCCAGATCACCTGGCCCGCGGAAACGGAGGAAGGGGACCCGGAAAAGGATGACTGCGGCCCGCCACCCCTCGGGTCGGGATGAGTTTGGGGGCCCCTGCAGAGTCAACACTCTGCCGCCCCTCTACCCACACTGCATGCGACATCAGCAGCACAGGTGCCTTTACAGCAATCCTCCGCCCCCTCGACCAGCGAACCAACACTGCAGGCCCCACCTGCCGCAGGCCTGCAGCGATGGTCATCTGGAGAGCCTACAAAGGAGGCCCTCGCAGAGGCACCTGAGGCCGGCGCCGACCCCCAAGCTCCAGCAGCCCCAAGACGGATTACTCGTGCTGAAAGTGGTGAGCGCCGCCTGTGCCGAACCCGACAAAAAGGCCAACTACGAAATCGTAAGTGTGAACGTGCGGCACGGCCGGTTCAGGAAGGCGGTGCCTTGTATGCCTTTAGCCCTGTCCATTCTGCTCTGCATCGTCAACATGCTGGCCCCAGGAGTAGGTAGGTGCAATAGAAGTCTTCGTTTACGTACGCACGCGGGTTGGAGAAATAAAATACAGATACCACTTGGGGGAAGTGTCTTTGAACTCGATGTCGTTCGGCGTGCCCTATAGCCACATGTAGGCATTCCAAATATTGCGGTTGTTAAAATGCTTAAACTCGTAACTGAAATCTATTTCCACGAAATAACAATGAAGTGCTGTTGCACGGAATGGGATATCGATGCTCAGAAGCAGAGGTACATCGAGGAAAATTTTCAACTTTTTAAGTTAATGATACAGTTCTCAGCTCATAAAGCAAGATAACTGCGATATACGATGATAATTAATCTGCAAGTTGAGTTTATTTGAATGAAATTTTAAAGAGTGTAACGGTTTGGTGAGGACAGAATATTAAGGCATTAAAGAAATTATACTAAAATAGACTACAGTCTCGTTCATTTAGACCGACGAAACTGTGGATTTAAATTATAACTCAGTCAGTCGTGCTTTATATGGCTCGTGATCAAATGTTTCTTGATATCGTAACACTGAAGTGTTTTAATTAAAACAATTCTCTAGGGCAATACATGGGCTGCTGTTAAATAAGCAAGTTCTTTTATGTAAGAAACTACCTGCCTAACTTAGATAGTCTTTGAAGTGTCAGTAACTATGCGCATTTTCTCAATCTGAGTGTCAAACGGCACCTTGTGAGAACCTCGGAAATTTAGCTAAAGAGCATTTTACAGTACCTACTGATGTAATAAATTCCACCGGCCAAAAACTGCCCCTGACATTTCTCATTACTTTATATATTAATAATCATTTGGCTAAAAGCTTATCTGCTGCAGAGTTGGGTGAAAGTGAAAGACGGGGAGTGTCAATGAACTTCTGAACACGTAGAGTGCCAGAATGGAATTTAAAGGGGATCTTCAGGTAGACTAGGTATGAAATTAATGAAATAGGTCAATATTTCTTTACTTCTTTGAAAAAATGAGAGTGTTTTAAAAAATAAACAACCCCACGGTTCTTCAATTTTTTTTAACTTTTTCCTTGTTTAAAAACTCGGATATTGTATGGTTACTGCCCCTTTTCGAATTTAATTGTACTTCATACTTCAGTCATACCCGTAGCCACTTATAACACGAATAATAAAATATCCATTTTTTACCGCAATTCTTCTAAAGGACTTAATGGATAAGATGCACCAAAATACAATATTTGATATTTACCTGAAATATTTCTATAAATTTAATAATTTTTTTATCATACAATAGTCAGTTACTTTACTATAAACGCTGGCCATTCAAAACGGTGGTATTGAGAAAAGCATAATGATTTAATTTGTAGAAAAAATCATTGCAATCTAAATTTTTAGTCAACTATTGTTTAATATGAAAACGAGCTTTAATTTCAGTACTGGTGAAATTTAGAAAAAGGAATTTATTTTTTCTTATTGGAGATCCTATTTTTCTTTTCCTGTATGAAATTCATTCTTCCTTGTTCTTAAAAAGAAAATACCAAAAAATGTTGGGAGAAGGCAAATATTATAGAAAGTCTTTTATAAATCACTAAAACAGAAATATCTTTTATGCAAATTCAACTTATTGAAGCTAATCCTTCAAAACGTAGATAAAACATTCACAGAGAGAAAAAAATAATAAACTTGTAAAAATTATATTTTGATATTATATTCGTTAAAGATTTAAATCTAATTGAATTAATCAGAATTTATACCACGTTACGTGCATTTTTCTACTGCCTTTTTGTTGATAGTGCAGTTTACCGTCTTTTACAAATGATCAATTTCCTTTCGGAAATCGATACCATTTAGAAGGGGTCGAAATGAGTTATGAATTTTATATAACTTAACTTAGTTCTATTTTTAATTCTTGTACTTCTACCAATGATGTTTTTAATCAATGGGATCGAAGTTGTGCATGAAAACAAGCGAATGGGTCTATATACACATTATTTGTTTCTTGCGTTACAGGAATTTTAAAGTTACGTACGCTATAATTTTGCGTCATATATATGTTGAATGTATAAAAGTTTAGGGTGAGTTTTTATCGAAACAATGGTTTGATGTAGTACCCTTCGAAACACTTCGGTAGCATGTTTTGGCGCATCACAGTTTAATTAATAACATAAAACAACAAGAATGCTGATTTTCTTAAAATGATATTCAGTATTTTATAACTTTATAGTCTTTTGAAAGAACCGTCGAATGCGCCAATTAGAAAAATAAAAAAATCTTATTTTTAATTTTATTAAAAAATGAATTAATGTTTTTGTTAGAATCTTCAAAATTTACTATCTCTTCTAGATTACTGAAGATGCAAATAATCGGTATAAAATATTTTAATAGTATTTCTTAACTGTGACTTATTTTCAACTGCCTTCATGGTTCAAGAGTATTTTCTATATATAAAGACTGCTACATTTGAAGTGTCGCGCTTTTTTTTTTCATCTGAAAATAAACTTGAACTATACAATATTTTTCTATTAATAGTTTGATAGAAAAGGTAAAGTATAGGCTCATGCATCCATTTCATTGCTTTAAAATTTTGCATTTAAGTAGTTTTAATTTTCATTAGATATCTAGTGATCGATCTTTAGATTTTCAATCAATTTATGTAAATATAAAAATTTGCACTATCTGATTTTATAATAATGCATTTCTTATTAAAACGTATTATTCCCAACAACATTATCTTAAAAAGTTCTTCGTTTCTAAAAAATTCTTTTAATTAAGAGAGTGTGCGTTATTTTTAAAATCCCACTTATATTCTGTATTAAATAACTTATATTATATTATTTCTCCTCGGATAACTATTTAACCTAATACTGCCGAGATGTTTATAAAAACTATTCATATGCAACGTTTGCAAATACTTTGAAATACTTTCGTGGTGAACGAATGGATTTTTATTCGTAACTTTATGATAGCATAATATAGTTCAAATCTGTGATTGTAAAGTCTGTAATAATGTAGTCCACGAAATCACATGGAATAACTGAGATGGTTTTTCATTTTGGCTGATGAAAGAGGGTTGGTACTGTAAACAATAGATACTATGGTTTCTAATGATCCAATTTCATAAATGTGTCACTGAAAAATAAGTAGAGTTTAAGTTTGCATGTAAGTTAAATAAGGTATATATCTAATTAGATTATTCTTGTAGTAAGTAATGGCTTTTAAAATTGATCTGGGAACAGTACAGTTAGAGATTTTGTCAATATATTAAGAATTTTTTTTGAAGTCAAGCTTTCGTTGATTTAAACACTCAATTCGTAAACGGAAACTATGGAACAAGAGGCAACAGTTTTAATTCAAAAATAAACTGAAAAAGTGCTCTATTGATATTTTTTTCTTAGTTATCGTTATATTTATATGTGATACGGAAAACGAACTTAGAAAAGCCCTCGAAAGGCCGAGCTGATTTGAGTACACATTTTTATCTTTTGTGTGGTGATGAGTCAATCCGCTGTGCTAATAAAACTTATTCGATAATCATTATTAGAATTTCACTAAATTGTTCTTGAGATTTTATAAGTTTGATATGCAAAAAAAGAAAAAAATTAAACGTTAAAGTAAAAAAAAACTCGATGTCTTTCATGATTATTTCTGTTGACAAAACCAATCCAAAATTTTATTTTAACGACTTTGAAACAATTACCTTTGGTAAGAGAAACATTTTCTCCCAGATCAGAAATGTCATTTTATATTTACCCTCAATGGTATACAAACATTTTTTTAACGATAATCCATTTGTGACAGCTTTTTCTTGTTTTGCCTTCCATCGAAAAATTGGAAACGCTGAAGAAGAGAACCCAGAATAAAATTAACATAGCTCCTATTTCCTACAACCCTGGGCTATTGATTCTAGAATGTGCTTAGCATGAAAATATACTTTCAGCGTCGTGAAAATTCTTCTTGTTATGTGTGCGTGCCTCTTTCTATTAAACAGTTAGAAATGGAGTTTTAAGAATCTCCCAGAAAGAAATAAATGCTTTGGATACTGGCATGAAATCGCTAATTAATGCGCACTGAAAAATGAAATCGTGAATTAGATACAAAACATATCGCTCCATTTCGAGGTTTTCTTAATAACAACTGACCGCACAACGCTAAGATATTTTTCAATTGCTTTCTGTATGCTTGGAAAAATGGCAGAAGTAAAAGACGTAGGAGCATTTAGCAGAACAATGAAATTTATTTTTAATGTTTTATGCAGATAAGAATTTCTGTTATTGAAAATATTTTAGTAAACCTATGTAACTACTGAATAAATATGAAGCACACATAACCCCCAAACAGCATTATTGTTTGATTTCTAAAAATGCCGTTAACCCTATACTGACGGTTCAGGCAGTTTCAAGTGATTGGATGCTTAGCATTCAAAGACGTGGAAGGTTGTTTCATTGTTGAAGAAACCGCAAATTAGAACAAAAAAGGGAGTTAGGATGAAAGAATTATCAAAAACATACTAATTTAATTTTATAATTAAGAGAAAAATTTAAATGGAAGCAGGTTTCACAAAATGTATGTCATTACACGTATGATAAATTATTTTTTCTAGGTCATTTGCAGTTCTTCTTTACTACTTTGTTCTTAACAAGATACTTTGGTCCTTTGAATTTTCTGGGCATTTTAAGGGTTCTTAATAATAAAAACTGGTCGAAAAATGCTAAGAAATCTTCCATTGCCTTCTGTAAGCTTGGAAAAATGGGAGAAGTAAAATATCTAGAGGCATTTAGCAAAACAAACAAAGTTTTCTTCACTGCTTTATGCAGAAAATAATTTATGTTATTAAAAATATTATAGTAAACCTATGTAACTACTTAACGCTCCGTTAGTCGCGTGGGGTACAGGTGTCCCCCATTTGTTTTCAAAACTCTGCGTTTTGAAATCCATTCATTGTGTAGAGATCAAACTTTCAGTACCTGTCTTTGAAATACTTAGGAACAATATTGCACAGTCATTCAAGTTCTAAAGGTTAGCGAACGGGAGATAGAGTACACAAAGACAAATGGGGTACAGGTACCCCCCGCGCGCATTAACGTGTAACATGAATTCGCAATTGATCTTTCTTCTTCTTTTGCTGGTTATACAATAATGCTCACTTTCTTAAAGACTTTTTATGCTTCCTGTGTGGAATTCTGGCTCTTAGCTCCGTTTTATTCTTAATTTTTAAAAATATGTATTAAATTTCAGTGAATTTCATTCTGAAAAAATAGTAGAACTAGAGTTTAACAACGGATAATTGGTTTTCTATCGTAGAATTTGCCAAAACGCTCTTAACAGAGATCTAAACTAATTTATGTCGATGCGATAAATTTAAACAAACGGGAATTATTCAAAGACTTTTTACCATATAAGGAGTGAGAAGTAAAGTCTTGAATATTTGGATACGCTTGTGTTATAATTATTTGCATTGTACTTTTCAGTTTCTATTGAAAACAGGTGATAACAAAAAAAAAAAACGAGAAATTGTTGCATTTTATTAAAGGATTTGATGCTCTAGATCAGCTATGCCGGGAAATTATGTTTCAAGAAATCCTTGTCATTTTATTGTGGTTCTTTCTTCTAATCTTTCGAAACAACTCTACTATTAACGCTTTTGTAATTTTCAAACACAATATTATTGATAAGGATATAGAACGACCTGATCCCATTAAAAATTTGAGTTTCATACTTATTATACTTCAGATTTTATGGAAAGCTTTCCAATGCTCGCCTTTCGATAGAATTACAGAAAATCTTATGTTAGGATTCAACGGTGAAGGACCAAGGAACAACAAATTCAATGGGTAATATAGGTAGATGGGCATATTCTGGAAGAAATAGGGACAATACTAATAAAAAAAAGGTAAAATTTCCATAAATTAATCCTCTAGTGAGTATTTAAAAGAAGTATATGGAAAATGTTGAGATTTTTCATAGTATTTTTGTAATCTCTTTAAAAATATTCAAAATAGTTATCTAAAATTATTTTTGCTCTTTTTTATATTTCTTAGATGTGTATTCTTTAATTTGCAGTTGATATATCTTTTCTCGGAAAAAATATTTGAAGGAAAAAGGAAGAGAAAATGGGGGACATATGTACCCCACGCGTCTAACCACGGAACAAGATTTCGCTCGCCTAACGGAGGGTTGATAAATATGAAATACAGCTAACTTTCTATGCATATTTTCAATCAGGTTCCTAAAAATGCCGTTACTGGTACGCTGTTATAAGAAACAAAAAAGTAGAACTAAAATAGAGAGTTAAATAGGAAGAAATTAATAAAAAAATTCAATTCTACCATTTTTTTAAAAATAACTGAAGAATCTTCATTAAAGCATTAAATTATATTTTTATGTAAAAGTATTAAGTTACTTTCTTCTATGCTATTTGCAGCTCTTTGTGATTACGAAGCACCTTTATCCCTAACTCATTTTCTTTCTGACGTCTTCGGATCATGAGTTTTCTTGGCTTCTATTTTGAATTTTTTGTATTTTAAAATTGTTATTCTATTTCAGATGTTTTTCTAAATTTTTATAAGAAAATCAGTTATTTTATATCGCTATCTTTTAGCTGACAGAGATTTAAATATTCATTTATAAGGTCCTAAGTACTTGCAAAGTCCTCCAACTTTTTATTTTTTTTCCTTCAGTGCAAGAAGGGTCACTAAATAAATATAGTTTCAACTTCTCGGCTAAGGCCAGTCATATTTTTAAGGCTTCTGGTTAAAAAGTTCTTAAAAAGGGGCTAACTAAATTAAAGGATTTTAGAAAAACGTTTCATGGAATAAAGTGTTTAGCTATCATTCTCGTGCTATCGTCTCTTGAATTATGTTGACATAATTCAGACGTAATTTCCAATAAATTTGGTTCATCATTTTATTATTTTTTTCATTACTCTGAAAAACTGTTTTTATCCCCCTTGTTGTTTAGGTATTGCACTATATTCTGATAGATTATTCTAAGAACCTAAGTTATATGAGATTTTCCCACAATTTCCGAACCGTGATAGAAGTTTCCTGCTTTGTGGGTTATCTGTATCTAAATATCATCATTTAAAAGTTTAAAAAATAGACGATGATTAGACGATAAAGCTCTGTATCTTCGTGTATTTCAGTATTTATTAATGAGTGGTTTAGTTTAGTTATATTAACGCTTCGTTTTGAAGCAACGCGAGAGCTATTTTGGGACGGACCTCGTAATTCTGAACCGCGGTCAGATGACGAGGACGACACCTGATCTGGCAACCCCTCTCCAAATTTCCCCACCACATAAGCGTATGACTTTGAAATGACCTTAAAATGATTACGATGTGTTATTAAATAAATAAGAAAAATTCCAATCTTATTGATAGTTTTTTTAAGTGGTGTTTTAATATTTTACATAGGCTGTCCCCAAGCCCCTTTTAGTGGCATTTGTATTCCCAAGCAACGCTATCTGTAGCCCAAAAATGGTGTATGCGCGTAGTTCAACTTATTAGCTAACAGAAGGTTTGCGGATAGTTTTGGTAAAGAAGAAGGTAAAAAAAGAGAAGATTGAAAAAAATACAGAAATTTCATTATTCAGATTTATATTACGAGTCAGTTTGCATCAATTACTTGCTATCGTTGTCAATATCATTATTTTTCTCGATCTCGAAGTACTGACCTGCGCTTTCAAAACACAAACTTCTGTACGTCTTAAATTTTCCCTTCTCTACATCCTTGTTTATTTAAACTACCCTGCATAGCTAAACTAACGATTAGCTACCATTAGCTAATGAGTTGCACTACACACCTTCATCGTTGTCGGGACATCAGAGAGCGTTGTTCGGGAACACGAGAACCCCTGACAGTTGTTTTGGCACAATATATGTATTTTAAATTCAGTTTCATTTTAGATTGCTTGAAACGCTTAACTCACATCGAATTATAGCATTTTTAGTCTTATAACTAAAATTTAATCATTAATTAGCTTTATAATTTTACACAAAAATTACGTAGAATCTAAAAACATCTCAAGTATCCAATGTCTTTTAAGATGAATGAAAACGACAGCCCCTATCCAAAGCAGAAGGTAGCATCTTATTAGACAGCAAAGAAAATTATTAAATAAAGTGGTTAAGATGGTTATTTTCTCATCTCAGAGAAGAAAATGAAAATTTCCAATCCATCATGTATCAATCCGTTGGTAGCGCAGTTTAAGGGATCGTGCATTAATTTCAACCTTTTAATATATTGAAATATTGAAAAAATATCAATATGGTATCTTAAATTAAAAATTACTTCAAACCTTGAGCTCTTTTTATGCAAAAAAGAGCGAAAGTTATGCTGTATAAAATTGTTTATGTATTCAAAATTTTAGAAATGTATAGTTACTTCGGTTAATCATTTATTTTTTTTATTATAAACAGTACATAAAAATTTATTCAGTATCTTTCGTTAAGTTCTAATATTGATTTGTTTTCTAATGATGTATGCAAAATTTAAATTTGTATTAATTATTAATAAAAATAATAAACTTGCAAAACATGAAGAAATGCATCTTCTATATTCAGATTTATCCCGCTATATAAAAAATATATAATAAGTATATAACAAAATATATAATAACTTAAACTTTAGATAAAAGTAAACTTTTTTTTTAGGTGCGGGTGATGACTATGAAAAATAACAATTTTCAATTATCAGTAGGAAAAATTAATTTACAAAATTCACGTTGTAAACATAAGCTATCAAACTAGTTAGACAATTTTTTTTAAATTTTAAATCATAGACAAAAGATAATTGCTATTCTAACTCAAATTAATTATTGCTTTATCTTAAATAAGACTGAGATAAAAAAAAATGCCTGAACGGTTATAAGTTTAAACTCTTTCGCTTAAAAAATGCGAGTCAGAGTTAACACTAATCAAAATCTCTTCTCGCAACAAATTAAACTTTATTCCTTACTATGTTTCTCTTTCTTAAAAATAATCACAAAATAAAATTACATAATTTAAAAAAGATAAGCAAATTCAATTCCAACCTGAAAAAAACTTTCCCATTTTTTTAAATAAAAATCTTAATCTCCAAGAACACGCTGACATGCCCAAAGAGATATCCTCCATTAAAATAACTTTTTATTCAACTAATAACTCCTTCTAATTTAAAAAAAAATCCTCCTTTATCGAATCATGCATCATGCACATCTCTTTTTCGAGTAGAGTAATAAGAACGTAATCACGAGGGGTAACTATTTTTAGAAATACACTTTCCCATTTTATCCTTTCTCGGCGTTCCGTCCTATCTTGTGTCTTTTTATTATGTCCCTTTTTCTTGTTTTCTCTTCTTTCTTTCTTTTTGGTTTTTGTTGCGGGGTTCTTTGATTGGAGCTAGCTGTTTTCTTATCCCAACTGTTGGATTCAGCGAGAAAACAGGTAGCATGGAAATGAAGGGTTCTCTTGCAGAGTTTTTAACGAGTTCAGACAGGTGTATTTTCAGCCGGTATTGGGTTTAAAAAATGCATTGTAATTCTTTTCCGTGGCGTAGTTTAAAATCAGATGCGCCAGTTAATACAATTTAATGCTTGTATTATAATAATGGGTCAAAATAAAATTATCATCATTAATTAATATGCTTTGATGTGTGAACGAAACAATAAAAGAACTGGAAAATGATCATAAAATGGTGCTTGAACAAGTGAGTTAAATTATTACGAAACGCTAAATAACTCTATTTTCATTATGCGGTTATATTTCTCTAAGCGGCCACCCCCGCAAAAAGGTCACCATTCTCAAAGGCCACTTTCATTTTTAGTCCATAGATATATTGTTAAAATAACCTCTAGGCACGGCAGTTCAAACCGATTTGAATGGCCGAATTGGTTGCCAGTTCAACTGCAATGAAATACATTCCTTTTGTCTCTCTGACCTTTGACCTTTTATTAAGAAAGAGAGGAAAAGAAAGAAAAAAAAAATCACGCACTCAAAAACAAGACCGAAAATCAGACAAAAATGTATCATTCCTTTCCCAATGCGAAGAAAGAAGTGAACTCTACCGGGCTAGGGCATTCAAGATTTCATTTGGTCTCTGATAAAGAAGCTGCTGATACGGATTGCGATCATCTGCAAATGATATTTTCAGCTAAAAAGACTTAAGGAAAAATAATTGATATTATTGCCTATGCCTCAGCAACTACCGATAAAATCATAAGAGATTTATTTTTCCGATTAAAAATAAATTGAATAAATTACCTCTAAAATAGATGAAAGATCCAAGCAAACACAAATTGTATCTTTTAAAAATAATTATAAATTTTCGAATATAAAGAATTCTTTAGATGCTTCTTCAAATTCGCTTTATCAGAAATAACGAATTAGGACTTGTTTCAATACGCAATATGTTCTTCCAAACTTGAAAGTCCTTCAGAGCGGTCAGTTTTCCCGGGAACATTGGGTAAATTATCATCTATTTTTCCTAAAGTCTGTTGATCTGAGAGTTTCATTTGATAATGGTCGCAAACCATATTAGCAACTTTTTTGCCAGAGTTCGAATTAGTGCCTAAAAGGCACAAATGAACTCTTGAATACAGAACCTCGGTAGAGGCCAAATTTAACTTTCTCCTCACATTGGTAAAGGAATGATTCATTTCGATCGGAATTCCGGTGTTGTTTTTGAGTGAATATTTTTTCTTGTTCTTTCTTTCCTTTCTTTTCACTTAATAAAAGCTCCAAGGTCACAGGGACGAAAGTCATGCAATTCATTGAAATTGAACTGGTGACCAACCTAGCTGCTCAGGGAGTTTGAGTGGACGTTAATACAGTGAAACCTCTCTGAGCGGCCACCTGTCCGTTCCGAGAAAAATTGGCCGCTCAGAGGGGGGTGGCCGCTCTGAAGGGTTTTCGTTACAATTACAAGATAATTGCTACAATACATAATATAAACAACTTAATTGATGCTGTTGCGTTGAGCACGTAAAAAGGTGTATTGTTATCGTATTTTGTTTAAATCTTCTGTATCTTTTTTATACTTTTTCTTTTTTTACCATTTAATTTATATTTCTATTATTTGTTTCTGTATTATATTAGAAATAGCTGCATATGCGCCATTCTAAATATTACAAAGAGTTTTAATTAATTTTTGACTAATTAATTTATAGTTAATATCTTTGTTAAATCTTGTTAATTATAACTGATAATATAAACAAGTCTGACACATATTCCTTATTTAAAATGAAGTTTGAGACTTATCTAAAGAGAAAATAGTACTTTATTTAATAATTTTTTACATTTTTTTGAAAAAAAAAGGATACAACTTGTGACTGTTTTAAGTTTTTACCTTTTTCACCCTTGCCGGGACCCCCCCCCCCCTTTTTTTCAGTTTAAAAAGTAAATCTCTAACCGATGCTTTTGTTAAATGGGATGGGCGAACCCACCCGGCGGCCTTCAGAGGTGTTGGGTGGCCGTTGCTAGGAGTTATTTTAACATTAGGTCTATGGGCCGAAAAATCCGTGCCACGAAAAATAGGCCGTTAAGAGGGGTGGCCGCTATGTAGGGGTGGCCGTTCGAAGAGGTTTCACTGTAGAAGTAATTTTGTCTTTTTGTCTAGGGTCCGAAAATTCTGTGCCGAACAGGAAGTGGTCGCTTAAAGAAATTTTACTGTATTACTATCCGTTCCTCAATAACTACCAACGAAACGATTAGAGATTTATTTTTTCAATTAAAAAGAATAAAACTGAAAAAAGTTACCTCCGAAAAAATTAGGATCCAAGCAAACGCCGGTTGTCTCTTTTTTAAAAAGAAATTAGAAATTTTCAAAGTACATTTTTACTTTAGATGATTCTCAAAATTAGCTTTATCAAAAATAACGAATTAGGGCTTGTTTAAATAAGTATTTTGTACTTCCAATATGAAATCTCTTTACAACGACCACTCCTCTTAGCGGCCAATTTTTCTGTGAACGTAAGCAATCCTCTGTAGAGAGATGTCACTGCATTTAGCTTTAAAATGTTAACATGGACATGGACATGGACACTTTTTATTTAAAATTTTGCGATAGATTATGAAAAAAAAGAATTTCAGTGATTTTCGTGTATAAGAGTAAGTTAAACGTATTCTACATCTCTGAACAATCATATGATTAAAGTGAAGAACTTAATTTTTTAGTTTTAAGCCAATTCTACATTTCATGTAACTAATCTTAAAGCTATTTGATATGGGTTCTGTATTGTATCTTATTTAAATCATAATATAATTTCTTGGGTTCGTTAGACTTGCTTCTTCACATATCAGTTCTAATCACTTCCACAGTCTTAGATGCAGCAGGTGCATGTGATATTCAAAATGTAGAAAACTCTGGCAATTCTAATTGACCAATAGCTCTAACAATATTGAAAGTTTATCATTTTGAAAAAGAGGTTCTGTATGATTTTAATTGGCTTGATATTATTGGAAAAAATCAATGCAATATATTACTGCCGAGACGCTTGAGCATTCAAAAAGCTACGGTCTTTTATTACAACATTTATGAATATGTTTTAATGTCATAAATTAAAAATAAATAAAAAGTAAAGTTTGAATGTAATTTTACCCTATAAAATATGAATGATATTCAGGTCGAATTTGTAACAATTTCTGCCATATTTTTTGAACTGTAGAATTAAAATGTTTTGTTACAGGCTTATGTTGATATTTCTATTCTAAGCTCTTTAGAATTATAAAGAACATAAAATAAACTTGTAAAAGATGAGTTCGATTTTATGAATTTTTACCGAATATATAATAAATATGAAGCATGAACCTGAACCAGAAGTGTTTCTCATGTACTATATGCGTTAAAAGTTGTTTTTCTTGCTTTATCACATCAAGCACAAAAAAAGGCCATTTACAGATTTTGAGGAGAATCGTTCACGATAGTGCTGCTCAGTAGAGCCCCGGAAATTCGACCTAATTGGGTCTGATCTGTGTTCCGATTCCGGGGAATTCGGTTTTTCCGGGAAATTCGGTAAAATACTTTTGATATACCAAATGCAATAGAGTATTGGCTCTGGGTGCTGTGCGAAGACTTACGGAAAGAGCACGCGGCGATTCGCACGGTATAGTGCAAACAAGTTGAGGGTAAAAAGAAGATATCTCAGTTTGTTTCTATTAATTAAGGTGCTGTATTCATTCTTAAATACCAATTCAAATACTTCTTCTAAGTTAGGAATAAACATTAGCTTTATTTCTGATTCGTAAATGTTGTTTTCCCTTCATTTTCAATAAAAAATTTTCAGACAATTAAAAGAAGATGATCGGATTATCCGAAATTTCGGATTCCTGGGGTTCGGATTACTGGGGTTCTACTGTATTTAACTTCTAATCTGTCGTGAATATTTTCTGGGGAAGAAGGGATACATATATTACAGTTAAAAAAAAGGCGGGGGTGAGCATAAACAACTGAAGTACAAAAGGTTTTCTGATTAAATTTTATAAGGTATGTTTAAAAAAATTTTTCTTTCTCTTTCAAAGTTACGAAACGCTACCAGTTTCTCTTGGTGCTTAAACAAGAGATACCTTTTCCATTAAAATAGCAATTGGAACACTTCCCCTCCCAAAGAAAAAGGAAAAAAAAATTATCTAAAATTCAAGACAACTCTTTTTTAGATATTTTATTATTATATTTATTTGTTAATTTAATATTAAATCTACTGTTAAATCCCACTTTATGCCGACTTAAATGTTTGACACTTATTTCGTTGAAAAAAGTTAGAATTTGTTTTTTCAAAAAAATATTATTGAGGGAGTCTATTAATGTCATCTTTTTTAGTGTGATCATCTATAATTCATTTATGTTAAAAAATATTCAATCTTTCAAAATGCGATCAAAATTAGTGATTTAACTCAGCGAAATTCTCCATAACTTAACCCTCACGGTAATTTATTATGATTCATATGCATAATCTGAATACTTCATTTTTATGCATTTCTTTAATTTGACATTTGTTCTAGAATTTTCAAAATAATTCAACATAAAAGTTAGACGTTCCTTTCATGTTATTTAAAGTAAAAATTTACACCATTCGACGGCTTTTCTTAAAAATTTTTACAGATATTGCGGCGGCACTAGTTGAAACAAATGGAGTTGGTTTAATTAATAATGTTAAATGGTTTTTTCTAAAATTATTGGTTTTTACTACGTGATTTGAATTTTTTTTATCATGTTTTGAGGTCATATTTTCCCTGTTGCAAATTTTTTGCTGACTTTACAAATTGACACTTCATAACGTATGACAGACTTATTTTAAATGAGCCCCTAAACCAAGACATTATTCTACACCAAGTGTTTGGCGTAGCATAATCAATAATGGCTTTTGCGCCAGTAAACTCTATCAAACCAAACCAAGATAAATGGTTCATCTTTTATTGATTTAATTAATTTTTTTGCATTTTATATCATTTCTTTGAGAGTTAAACTCATAAGAACAATGAGCCGAAGCTATCTTCCACAACCCAACCTGAATTAAAAGTTTATTCATCTTGAAGAAAAAGAGACATCTGTCCTATATTTCAGTAATCAAGTGAATAGACAGGGAGTTTTGATGAACAAAAACTATAAGAATTTTGCCAATGCAGATGCTGAGCCAGTTTCAGTGCCATCTGAATGATATTAAAAGCGATTAATACGATTTGTTGATGCATTCAATATTTCACTTTACAGTAAATATAATTCATCAATAACTGCTTTAAGGAAATTTTGTTGCATGGCTTCTAATTTTGCAATGTAGATGCTGAGCCAGTTTCAGTGTCATCTGAGTGATATTAAAAGCGATTAATACGATTTGTTGATGCATTCAATATTTCACTTTACAGTAAATATAATTAATCAATAACTGCTTTAAGGAAATTTTGTTGCATGGATTCTAATTTTGCAATGCAGATGCTGAGCCAGTTTCAGTGCCATCTGAGTGATATTAAAAGCGATTAATACGATTTGTTGATGCATTCAATATTTCACTTTACAGTAAATATAATTCATCAATAACTGCTTTAAGGAAATTTTGTTGCATGGATTCTAATTTTGCAACGTAGATGCTGAGACTTTCAACGCCATCTAAAGTTATTAATACGATTTGATGCTGCGTTTAACATTTCACTTAACAGTAAAAATAAAGTTAACATGAAAGCATTAACTATTTTAAGGAAATTTTGTGGCATTGATTTTATTTTTCATCAATGAATGTAACTGCTTAGTATAAATAAGTTAAAATAATTTGACGGAACAGTAACTTTTAATCTAAAAATATGACATCGATAGAACCCATCACACTTAAAGCGATTAAAATGTTCCCGAAGAACTATGGAGCTAATTTTGGATTTCATTTTACATATAGCTTTAAAAAAGCAAGAAAATAGAGAGAATGATTTTTATTTCCTGCGAAATTAAAATTTAAAATTATAAAATTTGGCTAAGTAAATCAGTTTTTTGTTTTATGTTTGCGTATAATCTAATTTCAGATTTCAATAAGGTTTAGTCTCAAATGCAATATTTTGGTATCTTAATGCTTTTACTTTATTTGTTTACATGAATTATTGCATTGTTCATTTCGTAGATATCGTATATGTTTAAAATGTTGGTCAAACCTAATATGAACGCGTAAATACAAAAATAACCTTTGTTAAAAAAATACTGCAATTTTCTTAATTATTCTTCTTCTTATTATTATTTCATGTTATTATTATTATTATTTATTTCTTCTTATTATTATTATTATTTATTTCTTATTATTTTCATTCGGAAAATGTGGAGTCTGAAAGGAATTTTAGAATAGTTTTTTCTTGACTTGGATAAATTTCATTAAACGTTTTTCTTATCGATATAATAACGATGTTATGTTACAATGATATTTGCATTGTGTTATATAAATTAATAATGAATAAAAATTTCAAATATGTTTCGAAGAATAATTCCAATTCAGCTACTTATTCGCACATATTTAATTCTTTTCTTTATAAATAAAGAGAAAAATAACCGCAGCAACCTTTTTAAAAATTGGCAATATTTTAAAAATTCGTTTTTATTTCTACAACTATGTATGAAAGTGAACTCTGGAAATCTTTTGATAATTTACGACAATTTTGATTAAATTGGAAAATCTTTTGGAGGAACAAAACAACAGTGCCTTTTCAATTTACTAGCCACCATGGAACTTTTCCGATTCAAATCAAAGACTGAGGCATACCTGTGTCCATTTGATTTATCCACATCAATTATTTTTCATTAGAAAAAAATTTGATAATTCTCTCATGCTACATATCCACTTTTTTGTTATATAGAATTTAAATTTTTGATTATTGTATAATTATTACAACTTTTTGACAGTTTTTCAATACATGAGATGATTGAATAACAAAAAAATATTTCATGTCGTCAAGCCGGAAGGTTTGGTATAAGGAAAGGTTTGGGAAGGATATAAGGAACCCTCCCTCCGACATTTCCTGCCCTAATTTCATAAAAGCTGATGGTAGGAGGATGAAAGAGGTTGGAAGAGAATGCAGCTGATGGGAACTTTCCAACAAGATGCCCCAAGTTAGGTTAAAAAGGGGTAGAAGTTAGGGTTGAAAATCACTTTTCGGTCACTAGCTCCTAAGCTATTGTACGCTGTAAAAAATATCCGTTTTTTTCCCGGACTTTTTCCGTATATTTGACGGTTTAAAGCTGTTGTTGTTTTGTTGGCTGTGTTGTTCCGCTCCAGCCATAAACGGTTTAAAACCGTCAGTTCAAATTCTATTTTTCGTCATACGGTATTGCTTTCCGTATGATAACTTTCCATTTTCTGAAATGTAATTTTATTGCATTCATTTCATGTTTTTAATAGGGTTCCATCTCCGCTATTGTTTACACATGTTGCAGTAACCTGTTGTCACTCATGAAAGCTAACCTTAAAACACGTGTTCTGGCAATAGTTGATTTTTACACCACTAGGTCGCGCCACTAGAGCTATAGTGACTTTAAAACTCAAATAGATTATTTTTTTTTCGCTTTATGATGTCTCCGGTGGTCTAATGGTTAGAGCGACTGCCTTTTGTTTCTATGAACGTGGTTTCGATCCCCGGCTCGGAGGAGTTCGAAATTTTGTCACCATCTTGCATCGAAATCGTCCAAGTAAGTTCAATTAAAAATTAGATTAATTGAAATTAATAATAAAGCCTTGATTAATTAATATTCCTAATCGATAATACACATCAGCACGCTTCAACTCAACTCGAACAGAAGGAGAAAACAACTCAACTCAGTCGATGACGTCACTTACTTCGATGATTTAATTTTTAACGAGAAAACTTGATCTCATACGGTAAAAAACCGTTGTGACTACGGATTTACTTCGTAACTTTTACGGAAAAAATCTGTCCCTGTACGGTAAAAAACCGTTGTGCCTACGGATTTACTTCGTAACTTTTACGGTTTTGCACAACCAACCCAGCTGCCGGTTTAAAACCGTAAATTTTACGGGATTTTTTTTACAGTGTAGCTATCGAAAAATTTTCAGCACAAAAGTTTGTCTTTATGATGAGGCGACAATTCGACTAATTTTATTTATCTTCACTCAGTAGTAAGGGGTTATAGTAAAATGACAACTTACACCCCCTTTCAGTTGTATGGCCCATCCACGAATTCGGCCGAGATTTGCACCCTTCCTACAACGTATCACACACCTGTTCATATTCAATCAAAATTATCGCGTTTACAATATAGCGCAAACCGTCGTGTATGAAAATCGTAGTTTAAATTACATACTTTAAAGATTGTATCTCATGGCATTGACTGTTTATATGAACTAAAAATTGATGTTAAGTTTTTTCGACTGTTTAAATTGATACTATAGATTATATCAAATTCTATTTGATGATAATTGTATTGCTATTCCCGAAATGGACGAAATGAATGGCCACTTTGCGAGTAGCAATTACTGACGAATTTCAACTGGATGATCTTTAAAAATATTAAATTCTGTCCAAAACGTCATCATTAAACGATTTAAATGTCTTTCATAGTAACTGTAGTAAGCACCACAACACTTTTCAGTATGCTATTTGACTTCCTAAAAGACAAAGACTGTATAAGAGTGATAGCACACCACACTACAATGGATATTAATCCTAGAAGCAGGTGTACAGTTCTTGGTATTTCTATTTAAAAACGAATTCCCTTCAACCCTTAAATTAGAGCTTTAAATGAAGTAAATGATCTCTTAGTAAATCTGACACCGGAACCTTTCTAATAAATCCCGCAGAACTAGTCTCCTACAACTGGGATAATTTTCAGTAAATTCCACATTCTATATCCCTTCCGTTATTCACAATCAAGAGCAAAGATGACATAGATTACGCAGTTGGTACTTTAGGCAAAAACTTAAAAGAGACGGTAAAAAAAGTCTCGAAGCCAGAATAGAAAAAAATTTCCTGAAATACTCCCAATGAAAATTAAATACAAAATTAAATTATGTTATTATGTTCACAGTCTGTGGTAGTTTACATGCGAACCTTATTTCCAATCAGGAATCAAAACAATACATGTTGAGATGCAGAAAGAATGAGGCGATATTGTAAAGCGCTTTTAAAAGAGACCCTGGTACACCCTTTGGCGAATATCATTACTTTACAATAAACCAAGCAACCCCTTCCTTACTTACAATGAGTATGAAGCAAGTGAATATTAAACCAATTGAAAAAGCGAAAGATATAGGAAGTAGCTTAAAGTACCTATAGGAACCCCAAATATGATGTTGATGTCCACAGAATTTGGAGAACTCCAATATAAACCACATGTCAATTCCATTAAAGCATTCTAAATAGTTGAAATTATTTATAATTTTAAACCAGACAAATCAGCAGGGAATTTATAATAGATTGCATGCTTAAATCTTCCTTTTTAATTAAATGTTGAACTTAACTTTTATTGTAAATGTAACGCTAGAAATTTCCTATTTTCCTCAATACTGGAAAACTTCTGTGGTTAATTATATTCTAAAACCAAATTTTGATTTGAACTTGCAGTAATAGCCGCCTTCCACCCTCATTGCTTAGTAGCTTGAGTAAAGTGCACGACCTGTGCTTCCCAAACGCTTGACTCAGTTCCTTAATACTAATAGTGTAATAATCTCTGAACAGCTTTGACTTCAGAAAAAATTTATGATCGAGTGATCAGCTGCTACGTGTGATTGAACCGATTCCTGATGGCTTTGCGATGTCAGTGCACTTTTATGGTTGATCATTTTTTTTTATGGACGTAACTAAAGCCTTCGACAAATTGTCACGATAGCATATTACCTAAGTTCATGCGACTTATAAATTCGGATAAATTAATCAAAATTATCCATTCGCTCTTGACTTCACGTAATTTCCAAGTACAGGTAAATAATTTAATTTCTTCACTCAGACTAATTCTTAGTGGCTGTACTGAGGGATCAATTTTATCATCATCTTTGTGCAAATATTCATTTAAGCGATATCTCCAAGATCTTGACTCTTAGACATATTTGTCGAAAACACAAGCACCCACAAAATATTGTTCAAACTCATCAAAAATATGTTTCTTAGCTACAGTTTCGGCTCATTGACTGGAGAATTAATAAAACTAAATAAATTTGCATATCTTCTGTTTACTAGGAAAAAAATACGTATTAAGAGAAGCTTTAATTGTGAAAGAGGTAAAAATACAATAATATTAACAAACAACGAATGGAAAAGAACGAGGAGGAACAAGAATCTGGCGGATGATGTCGTCAGAGGCCTTCATCCATGCAGATTCAAAAATAGAATAGGCTTTCTGTCGAGGAAAAAGGACTTTAAGGTCTAAATTTGAATTTTCCTCTAAAGCCTGAATTTGAATTTCTTCTTTGTGGATAAATGTTTTTCTTTCCAATTTGTTCCGGAATAGGTTCAGGCCTTAGAGGAAAGTTCAAATTTAGACCTTGAAGTCCTTTTTCTTCGACAGAAAACCTATACTAATTTTGAATCTGCATGGATGGAGGCCTCTGATGACGTCATCCACCAGATTCTTGTTCCTCCTCGTTCTTTTTCATTCGTTGTTTGTTAATATTCTTGTATTTTTACTTCTTTCACAATTAAAACGTCCCTTAATACGTATTTTTTCTTTGTACTTCGCAATTTTTTCCTGGATGATGCTGCACTTTTTTTTGCGCGCACCAGATAAATTGGTTCTATTATTGTTGTTTTGTCTTTTTTAGATATTCAATTCTGTTTAATAGGAAACTTAGAATCTTCCAAATATTCGGCCATCCCGTTCCCTGGCTAAATAAATGCAAACATCTAGGATTTTTCTTTGATGCATCGTTTGATACTCATATCAATCATGACATTTCCGAAGCCATGTTTACGGACATTAAGCTCGAATGCTAATTTCACTAAAGAGCAAACTACTGATTTCAGAACATTTTGGTCTATGAATTGATTTCATGACTAATAATGTTGCACGGATCGTTCATTTTGGGTACAAAATCTTTCAGAAACTTTCGGAAATTGGAAATTAATTAAAATATACAGCTGATGAAAATAGTAGATGTCACTTGGTACGGCTAAGAAAAGTCTTATATAATGATGCCAAAATCAAACTTTTTTGGTCTATACAAAAATTAATAGTCCAAGTTTTTTCAAGAAATACCTCAGGTTCGCAGTAAGTTGTTACGTCTTTTAACATGTGAACCATCAGCTTCGAATTCTAGAAAAAGTCTCGGCATAAAAAAGGGACAACGTCTATGAGAATTTTCCGGCTATGAAAACAAGCAGTGATTTAAGCGCCTCAGTATTCGAAATTATGCTTGTTCGGACCATATTCGAAAGCATACTCATGCCTAGAATCTTATCTGATATTTCGTCGGGACTCTATTCTATTAACTAAATTGAATTTTAAGGCTTAAAATACATAAAAGTTCAACCAACTTTCTTCGTTAAGAAATATTACACAAACAATAAACTAACTAAAAAATAGCCCAAACTCTAAATTTCCTCCAAACTTCTTTTTAAAAAAGCCTTAAATTTTTTAAAATTTAATTTCTAAAAATTATAATAAAAATTCAATAGCAAATAAATAATTCAATAGCAAATTAATTAACGCTTTAATGCTCAATTCGCTCCCTAATTAATTTTAAACTAATTCCTATTTCAAATAATCAACATTAATTTGATTAAAAAGGCCGTAGAAAGATGTGGAGAAGCAATGATAGGTTTCATTGAGTGGAACTCTGTGAATCAAATTTCTTTTCTTTACTGGTAAATCGATCCTTTTGATTTAAAATGCTTGAACAGCAAGATATGCTGCCTTCCTTTGCAAATATCTGCAGGTTCATTAGCAAATTATTTCCCATATGTTTTGCGTGGCCTAGCCAAATATGGCTTTTTCCGTCGTCAAACTACACAAAGCAAATAACAAACAAACCAAATATTTTCATGGTTCTACTTTTACAAAACGCGTGTTTTCAAATTTAAACAGCAGTAAGAGTTTTTATTGTTGTATTTTGAAATGGTTCGTTTTATTGTTTTCATTTAAAATGGGCTCTAAGATATGCGTATAAATTTATTTTTATCAGTTGTTTTAAGCCGAAATTTTCGACAGTAATTTATGCACTTTACTTTCCAAACAATGTCATGTTAAAATATTTTTTAGATATATTTTTATATAGCATGAAGTTAAGATTAAAAATTTGCTTTTCGTTTCTTAGCAATACAGTGCTTCTACTGCAATGAATCGACAAAAGAATTCGAAGATTTCCTTGCTGTCTGAATTCGTTATTGGTGAAAGGAGAAATACTTTTTCTTCTTAGATGCTGATTAGACATTTTAGACAAAAACACTGAAAAACCAAATGGGGGGGGGGATCGAAATGCGCTTGTATTTTGATTGCATTATAATAAACTTCAATATCTGGTTCTATAATAGTGATATTAACAGAAATTCTTCTATAAATTAAGCAGTAGAAATGAAATAAAAACAATAATTGGGGGAAGTTTTTACTGCTTTGTGATAGTCAACGTATTTTTTAAAATTTTAAACAGTAAACAGTGTTCACTTACATTGAAGTTTAAGAAAAGCTCTAAACGCAGTTCAATTTTTTGATGAACTTTTTATTTTTACTAAGGCAAATGAACTGGTGTAAAAAGAAATGAATAACTCTTAACAACTAAGTAAGATAATGAATAATGCAATCATTATCGATTTAAATGACTTTGCTTTTCATTAAATGTTTATTATCTATTTTATGCTTCATTAGTAAAGATGATTCAATATTTAAGAGAACCTAATTCGAGTCTTGTAATTAAAATATAACTTTTTTTGATTCTGTATTTTTTACTCTCTAAAATACTTCTGTGTTTCTGCAGTGCTAATTTATCCTCTACTGTTAAAGTTAAAAGAATTCTATATATTATGAAGGACTTTAATATGCTGCATTTAGTCTTGGCTCAAACAATTTCAAGTTGATGTGACTTAAAAATCTATAGAAAATAACCATTATCGTACGATTATACTTTCAAATTTCAGTCTATCACCATTGCCTTGATTTAACTTCCTTGATTAACTTCACGTGTGGTCTAAACCTGAGTCAAGTTTAGCTCCGTACTGGATACTATTTCAGGTTTAGTCGGTTCATGTTGAAATGGAAACTTCTAATCCTTACGATCTGCAATTTTCCAATAAGTAAGATGAAGTGTTTTTATCTAAATAAAATAATGCAAAATGAATTTGATAATACAAAGTACCCTAGAATAATTTTTAGAAATGCGCTTGTGTAATTTAATTATGGAATTTGTTTATATTTTAAGCATTTGTATTTTCATATCTTTTATGAATTTCACAGCGAGGTTAACAGCAACATGCTAGAACGTATCTACACTCCTTGTTATGCTAAGCTTTGGGCATTCACGTAGAAAATATTTGGGTTTACCAATCTTTGCTTCTCACATTCTGTGAATTTCACAGTGGAATGCTATATCTGATCTACCCTTTTCTTTTATGCCATGTTAAGGTAATCAAGTAGAAAATAATTCAGCTCTGCAAAGCCAGAATGATTTCATCAATATATGCTATCATAATTTTTCGTTGCGTGTCTTGAGGAATATGCTATATAGGAAAGCATAATTTCCACTTTTAATGATCTTCATTATTCCATTTCTACAGGGAAAGCAAATCCTTCCTTTCCCACATATTTCATTTATCACGATGGCGCTATTTTTTCATTAATAACTGACCAAGGGTTGATCTATTATCATTAAGATTTCATAGCCTCTATTTAAATGAATCTGTTTGAAAACTTCAAGCAAGTGTTTCGAAAATTATTTTTGAGCGGAACTGAACACATCGGCTCGCAGCGACGGAGAATAAACGATGGAAAAATCTGTTTTTCTTTCGCATTCCAATCTTCGAGTCTGTTAATTAAGTCATTAATATTTCTGTCGTGACTGCTCTCACCGAAAAAAGGGAGATTAATTAAATATTGTGCGTTCTTCGAACAGGAAGGATCTGTCGCGTGCTTCCGCTATCGATCTCGGCGGAGACAGCGTTGGAATACATTTTCTTGACACTCTAATGGTACGAAACTAGCGATCCATTAAGAATTTGTTTCTTCGTTATAATGCCGACGACGACCTTTATTGGCACTTGGAAACTTCTTTCCAATCGATTGGGCGCTGTAAATATTTCATTAGTAAAAGAAAGAAAAATCACTGAAAAACTTTATTGTTTATTCAGTTATTAATGAATTGAAAGCTTGCTTGGGGATTTCTTTCTAACCTGTAGGAATTCGGCTTTAATAGTGATCCTTTATTTTCAATGAATCTTGAGTGCAAGCGAGTTAATTCTCATTTTAATAGTGATCCTTTATTTTCAATGAATCTTGAGCACAAGCGAGTTAATTCTCATTTTAATAGTGCTCCTTTATTTTCAATGAATCTTGAGCACAAGCGAGTTAATTCTCATTTTAATAGTGCTCCTTTATTTTCAATGAATCTTGAGTGCAAGCGAGTTAATTCTCATTTAGCGCATTTAATTGTCCGTGCAGAGAAGTCAAAGCACCTTTGACTGTAAGTTCTTTCGCTTTATATCAGTTTTAGAGACAATCTATAGAATTGTCGAAGCCTTTAGCAAACCACCTATTCCAATGAATATAGTTCCATAAGCATAAAAAATATAATAGTAAATGTATCAAAGTACTTGATGTTTTCAATCTGAAGTAATTAATTTATGCTTATGAGAAGTTTGAGAATAAAACAGGAATCATTTTTATCCCTTATTTCGTTTTGTCCGATTATTTATTCACTATCGATTAGGCAACATCAGGATTCAGAAGGCAACAAAGAACAATCCACCAATAAAATCTTAACATGATCTCTAGAAACTACGGGTAATGAAATCAAAAGTTCATTTTAAATAAAAAATTAAACTAGAATAAATATTTTAAGTTTTTTTTTGTTAAACATAATTAAATTTTTTATAAGGATAACAATGTTTTGAAATAACTCGCATTTTGTAGGAAATAAGAAATTGTATATATATAAACCAATTATATTTCGAATTTAAATACATGCAAACAAAATATTAATAACTAAAATCATAATTCAACTTTGTATTGGAATGGAATAGTCAATAAATGCAAATTTCCAAAACAGTTATCAGTTTTTAATGATAGAAACTGAATTTTCAATGGCGAATCTGAATTTCTGAATTCAATTAACGGAAATATCAGAAAGTGACTGACAATAGTTACTGTTGAAATATAATGAAATTATTTCCTTATAAAATTGTAATAATAGCATATAATTTAAATAGATTTCTCTTTCAATAACTTCTTTGTTTTTAAAATGGTATTTTATATGCATGCAAGTTTTTTGAATAAATTTCATTCAGTCTATCCAATAATTTGGATTTTGTCCTCGACAATTGCTTTGTTGTTTGTCTCTCGATTACAAATGCTATAGAACAAAGTACAAAATATTATATTCGAATTTTCTTCCATTATATTTTAAATATCAATGAAATTGAATGGAAGCGAAATTTGAAAGTGAAGCTGTTATATAGAGAATGTAAAACAAGAAATTAGATTTTTTAAATCTGTATTTGGATAAATTTCTAGAATTTTAATAAAAGAGAAAATTTTGTAGTCATATAGAAATGACTAATCATGTAGAAGCGTAATTGAAACTATTAGTTTCATAATAATATTGAATGAAAACATACATTGTTAGTTCTTAGGATATTAATTATAAAACGTTAATGCTAGATTGGTGCCCTATTGATAAAACTAGATTAATATATCAATTATTAAACCAATACTGGGTGCTGAAACATGATTACAATAATATGCAATTTTGCAACACTTAATTGAGCAAGTACCTACCTTTACAGACACAGGCACCTAATAAATACTTGGCCGCTAAAGGAAAACGCTGAAAACATTTTTATACATTGCGTTGTAACAAAATAGATTCAATAATTACGATAAATTTTATTTAAATCCTTTTTATTTAAAAATTTTTAATTTAAAAAATTACTGCCAACAACATTTTAAGTTAAGAAAATAGAAATAACAAAATTTTTAGAGATGCACAATTCAAGACATTTTGCAATCAAAAAATGATAAATACAGATTACATATATATGTATATATATTCTTAGCAAAATCTTAAACAAATTAGCAAATGTAAAAAATTGCCCTTTCACAATGGCCATTATGAATTGCATTTGTACTGCATGAGAGTTAAACCAGACTTGCAATCATATACCTTGAAAGGTACTGAAATTAATTTATATGTGAACATAATGTTCGTTGACACAAATGAAAAATTTCTTGAATCAGTTGAAGCAACACACCTCAAGGCATAGCATCATCACTTGCATTCCATATTCATGGGAAACCAAGTTTTCCCAGAACTACTGTGGACTTGGTAACAAATTTCTGCACATATACTTTGTAGTATATGCTTTCACAAGAAGCATCACTCGTCCTTAAACAACGGATATTGTAAAGATGTAAACCACACAAACAAACTTGGAAGCATAACACGGTGGCAGAACTTTATACACAGGAAAAAAATTGCTGCTTTTCATTTTTCAAAATGGCACAACATTCTCATTTATTTTGGCAAAACTTTTTCTGTAATGCACACATACAAAACACGAAGTTGCAATACGTGTAGAAACAAAGTCAGCAGCAGTTCAAACTGTATTCGATTGCGTCCTTGAGAAATTAACGAATTTCTCTCTTGCATACTGTCATGGAGAAATCATACTAAAAAAATACCACTTCTTTCTTCTTTTAAACCAACGGAAAAAAAATACAGCAGCGACAAGCTCCCTGAAGGCCCAAAGGCCTCCAGGAGCCCGCAGGTGCAACCACTTCGAGCAAGTCTTGACTCGTTAAAAATTTCAAATCACACAAAGGAATCTCCTCCGATCAGGCGACACTTACTTTTTACGCACAAATACATCCGCGAAACAAGATGGCGAGTAAATAGTCCCGTTGAATAAATTTGATTTATAATTTAATTAACTTGAAACATTAAATGAAAAGACATCAAAAGTTAAGACAATTAATATTTAAGTCGATTACTAAATAAATAATTAAGAAAAATTTAGATATTTAATCAAACTGTTAAAAATTACCGTTTAAATTTCAAAAGTTGCCACAGTTGCCACAAGATTCGAAAGAAACTGTGGTGGCGAAGAATTAAATAATTAAAAATACTGATAAAGCAGAAAAATGATGTAGATGCAATTTTTACAATCTAACAACATTGATGGTGCTAAGCAATCTAAGTTTCATTTTCTGAAGTCTTCTGTAATTAGCACTTTTCTTTTTAATTTTCGCGATAATACTTGGTCGAAAAATTCGTCTGTTAATATTTTCTATCAAATTTATTTTTAGACATAAGTATTTCTTTGTGCATGTGCATAAAATATTTAATTTCCGCGTATACAAATGATATTTATGTAAATGCATATTTCTACATATCTTCCGTAACTTTTACTCGTATATAAATGCAAACAACTGAAAAAGATTTGGTTGTATGGGGAAAAAACTAAAATTCGGAATAATATTTCGCATAAAATCTTATATCTGAGATGGAAACTCGCCGCTGCATGATAATGCGCTACGAAAATGCGAGCAACTGAATGTACTTTCTCGAATTTGATTCTCTAACAGCAGTGATGCTCTTTGTATTCACGTATTTCCATTACGATATCACGTTTTCCGAATCGTCTCCTTACATTTTCCAAATAGCGCAAGGCCATTAATGATACTTGGAATCTTTCCCCAACCTTTTATTCCAGATAAAATTCGCCATGATATGCACAGTGAGTTGTTCAGCAGCTAAAAAATTATTTTTTTCTTCATTTTCCCCTCCTTTCATCCGGCAGACACAACAAGATGAATGGTGTACTTTTATTCACCATTTCCACGTTCCGGTTACATTTCTAGTCTTGTTTAAGTCTGGCCGCTTCTAAGAAATTTAATGCAGATTGCAGTGGTAATATATGATACATGCATTCATCTGCTATTTTATGCAAATATGATAATGTTTTTGGTAGTGTTTTGACAAGGTTAATAAACAAAAAAAAGCGAGAAACAGGATATTCTTTGTAGTAAAGTTTCAGGCCAAATATAGTTTAGTTCTACTTTTGAAAAACCATCTTACAATGAAGGTAATAAAGCAAATGAATCTGAGACGAGAAAAATTGAAGTCTGATTTCGATCTTCTTGACTGCTTAACGCAGAATCAAAAAGTTTAGTGTTTTTTAACTTTTTCTAAGACCATGGGAAGTATACTTCCCAACAAATTCATCAATTTTTAAGGCTAGTGCAAGTTCTCGCTAAATTTTTCGATGAACCAAATCCTAGGCATTCCAATTTTTTATCTCAAACCATAACAAAGTGTCTTGACTTGGTAATTAATTATTAATTAGCAAAAAGTTGATGTCCTGCAATAAGCTAAATAAATTTCTTTTCTTAAATTAATCTCAGTCCCAAAGTTATTTTATTATATCACGACTAGAAAAAAATGGCGTTTAAAGATTTAAATATTCTTTTGACAATAATTTGATTCTGTTTTTTTAAAATTTCAAATAAGGATATTTAATTCTGTGTTCTAATTATTCTATCATCCGAATATTTTAATTATGCCGCAGTTACTTACTCTGCAATTATCTGTTCTTATTGACTCCAATCTTTAATGTAAAAAAATTAATAATTAGTTTCATTTTTACAGGATTTTATTCAAATTGATTTGTTTCATGTTTATAAAGATAGAATTTTGTAACCGATTTTACACTCGCTTCCTAATACGCTAGTGTTCTTAAATTTTGTGCAGTTGTGTATTCTGGATGATAATATAATATTTTCAAAACTTAAGTATCAATTAATCCACTAATTAAATTAAATTTTGATTCAAAATGCCAGACACCATCTGTTACTGAATTTGAGAAAAAAATGATTACAAGATCTCATAATATTTATAATAAGGCTTAAAAAGAAGAAAATAATAATAAAATAACGAAAGTAATGGTTAAAATAATACTATATAGAAATTAAGTCACAACATTGTTTTGAAACACAATTTTCGATGATGTTTGCATTGTTATCTTCTGCAGCTTTTTTTAAAGCATGCACGGACGATCGATTAAAAAAAGAAAGAAAACATTATTAACTGAGAACTGATGATGACGAGTTAATTTTTGAAAGTTATTCCTGTCGATATTTTGAGACGTAATTTGATAAATCTTTTGTAAATTATTTATAAATGCGTCTGCTGTCTTTGTATATAATTGGATATATCTCTTGGCATATATTTGTTTATATATGTAATGTGTTACTACGCGGACGAAGTTGCGGGAATCAGCTAGTAACACATAAAAGGAAACTTATAAACATTTGTTAACTAGTAGTTCTTTGAACAGTAGAACTCGCTCGCCCCCGAATAAAAAAAAAATCTAAGATTTTCTCTTTCTCTCGTTTTTTAAAAAGTTTAGCAAATGTTATTCATTGTGAAGACAGCATTGTTTGCAGGGACACCGGATATCATAATTTGACTCTCGAGGAGATACAGTGGTGTACACAATTCTGGTGTACACACAGACGAAAAGGGATTTCGACTCATCCCGTTTCACAGAAAGCTGACAGAGAGATGAAACTTTCATTAATGGTTTCGTTTTACGTGCATAATATTTGCATGCATTCTCTTAAAAATAGCGCGAATATTCAGGAAAATATAAAGGTTAAATATAAATCTTGTTGATAGCTGTTTTTCCTGTTTAATTCCATCTAATATAGTTTTTCTCTTTTCGTGAAAGGTTCGTCGATGATTCTACAAAACGGTTAATGTTCCACTAAATAAGGCTCTAATATTTTTAAAGTTTATTTTGGTAATAAAAGAGTGATTGGCAACGCCAACATTAAGATTATGACGTCAGAGTTATAAATAAACACAGTTCGCTTATCTCTATGTATCGATGCGTATTGTTATTCGCATTTTGCTAAATAAATGTTATCTATTTTTATAAACTTTGGCTATCTTTTAGTTCTAAATTTATATTTAAACTCATTCACCATCTAAACCATTTCTTTTATACCTTATATGGAACAGTCGGTAAGATTTTGTGTAACTAAAGCAATTTGCCACTTTTCTTCAGTGATGTCGCCGATAATCATTGAAATGCGGTCAGATTGGGGTATAGTAAAAGAAGTTTTTTCCCCAAGAGAGCGTCTTTTGCATAAATGTAATTTACTAATCTTTCGTTCCTCTTAAACTTACGATTACTTTAATGTGTTAAAAATTCTTGCATTGTAATGCGCCTTTAAAATCTTGATGTGATAGCAGCTTCCCATTCATACCAGTCATTATAACGGTAACCTTGAGTTATTTGCCAATTTTTTAGCAGATCCGGCAAGACGTGAGATAGTATTTGTCAATTTGAGTTCATTTGTCCAGTTTGCTAGTGTTGAAATTCTTTCAACTTCTTTTATGCACTCAGACGCATTATCCATTATATTTCCTTGAAATATTAGAATAGAATTTGCCGTATCGTTAGTTGATGTAATTTGTATTACATTTGGCGAATTTATTTGTCGTTCTAATAATTTTTTTGGGATTTCATTAAAGTAGTGACAACTGAAGCAATATTTGTATCAATTTTTGTAGAGGTTGTGAAAGTTGGCGATTTTTTAATACTTCAACATGCATCTGCAGCTGTTGGATTTTGTTCAATAAATCAGCGCTGTTCGGAATTGTTTCAGATATTTCATATTGCTTTGCTGATTCAACAGCATCTTAAGCTCTTTTACTTCTCTTATCTGTAGGCGGCATATCGAAATATTTTGAAATATATGGCACCTAAAAATCACAAAGAAAAATTCAATCCTTAAATTAGTTATTTAAAGAAATCATTGAGAAAATTTCACTATTAAATAGGCATCAAATTAAAGTGACTTTTCCAACTCACTTCGTTAGAAAATACTATATATATATATATATATATATATATATATATATATATTAAAACTTCAAGAAGCACTTACTAAGCAAAGAGCTGTCGTTGCTATCGAGATCAGACGATTTATAAGGGAGGCGAAATTATCTTAGTGAGAAGCGTCTGATAATTCCATTTAGACTTAACAATTACAAGCGAATTTATAAAGTTCTTTAAATGGCCGACTGCGCCATATAAGGTATAAAAGCAATGGTTTAGATGGTGAATGAGTTCAAATATGAATTTAGAACAAAAAGATGGCCAAAAATTATAAAAATAGATTACATTTATTTCGCGAAATGCGGATAAAGATGCACAGCGATAAGCGAACTGTGTTTATTTACAACTTTGATGTCACAATCTTAATGTTCCTTTGCTACTCACTCTTTTATTACCAATTAAATTAATTAACATAATAATTATACATAATTAAAATAATGATTTTAATACCGAATTAAAATAAATATAAATAAAACACATGCACCGCTTACTATTGCTTCAAGAAATATTTCTGCCAAATTTGATGGAAATCGAACAATGCATTTGGTTGTAATCGCGTAACAAACAAATTTACTGACAGACAAGGTGCTGAATGCATGAGTTAAAGCGTAGACCTAACTTCGCTCGGGTAAAAATTAAAAGCATCATTAATTTAACTATAAAATTCCAATTTACTTCGAGTGTTTCCATCAGTGTCTCATGGTTTATCATTTTGTTTTGATATCCATATTTTTAATTAAAAAAAATTATTATTTTCTTTTTAATTCACTACAGAAGGGCGCGTTTTAAAAACTTCTTTATTATTATTGTTTAGCATTCTTTTGATAATAATTTGATTTTTTTTGTCTCTGAATGTTCAAACAAATATGATTAATTGTATATTATTATATCATTTGAATACTTTCATATGCTTCGCAGTTGTTTACTTTGTCACAATTCCCTATTATTATCGACTTGAATCCTTATTTAAGAAAAATGATGATTAGTCTAATTCTTACTTTTTTACCAGTAATCATAACCTGCCCAAGTTCTCCGCAGATAAATGACTTGTTTGTCTATTTCTCACGTTCATTCTTTCGGTGAACGAATCCTTTGTTGTAACGAAGATTTTTTTTTTGTTTTACAGCCGTTCATCTGAAATTTAAGTTACTTGTAAAGAATGTCAACAAGAAGTATGCATTTATAGCTAAAGAACTGTTTATTAGCTAACTTGCGCAAATATTTTTTCCATTACATTACTTAAACATTTACCAGAGTAGAAAAACACAAGACTTGCACGATTTCTGATGCGTTGTCATAACAAAGGAAGGCGAGACTTAAATGCCATGCTTGATTGTTTTTGACAATTCATAAGTACAATAATGAATGCCAACTAAGATGGAATAAATGTTTCATGTTATTTCACAATTACATGAAGAACGTAACTGTGCTTGTCATCTAATTGCAACATTGGTTTGCTCTGTCAAGTGTTTTCGCGTCCTTTTTATCTCCTGCAAGTTGCTAAATACATTCTAAACTTAAATTGACATGGCACATTTCACGTGCATCACGTCAACACGAATTTAGTTCATTGGTTTGCTCTGTCAAGTGTTGTTGCGTCCTTTATTCTCCTGCAAGTTGCTGAATGCTTTCTAAACT
>BGPR01001175.1:204110-240355 GCA_013235015.1 Araneus ventricosus | reverse complement strand
GTCCTTTATTCTCCTGCAAGTTGCTGAATGCTTTCTAAACTTAAATTGACATGGCACATTTCACGTCATCACGAATTTAGGACATTGGTTTGCTCTGTCAAGTGTTGTTGTATCCTTTATTCTCCTGCAAGTTGCTGAATGCATTCTAAACTTAAATTGACATGGCACATTTCACGTCATCACGAATTTAATTCATTAGTTTGCTCTGTCAAGTGTTGTTGCATCCTTTATTCTCCTGCAAGTTGCTGAATGCTTTCTAAACTTAAATTGAAATGGCACATTTCACTTATATCACGTATTTAGTTCATTTAAATCCATACAAATGCATAGATCTGTGCCAAATTTTGGATAAGTTTAGTTTAGTTATATTAACGTCCCGTTTTGAAGCAACACGGGGGGTATTCAGTGATGTGGGGTGGGTAAATACCCAGTGGGTAGGTAAATATTTTTTGGGTATATACCCGGGTATTTACCCAAGGCCTGGGTAAATACCCAAAAACTGGGTATTTTGCGGGAAAAAAACTTTTCGAATGCTGATTCACAATGAAACATACAAACTTCTATAAATACCCAAAAACTTGATATTTTGCAAGGAAAAAAAGTATTTGTCAATGACGATTCAAAATTAAACTTAAAATTTATGAATACTCAAAACTGGGTATTTTACAAAAAAAAGTATTTGAGAATGGTAATTCAAAAAGAAATATTGAATTTATAAATACCCATACACTGAATATTTTGCAAAAGAATGTATTTGTGAAGAATAGTATTTCAAAATAAAACATATAAAATTTATAAATACTGCTAACTTTATATTTTGCAGAAATAAAAAAAACAATGCATTTTCGAATGGTGATTCAAAATGAAACATAAAAATTACAACTATCCCAAAACTGGATACTTTGCAAAAAAAAGGTTTTTGCGAATGGTAATTCAAAATTAAACAGATAAAATTTGAAAAAATGGGTATTTTGCAAAAAAAAAAGTATTTACGAAAGGCGATTCAAAATGAGGTAAAAAAAAATAAGTACCCCAAAACTGGATATTTTTTTAAGTATTTGCGAATGGCGATTCAAAATCAAACATATAAAATTTATATACATAATACATAGTTTATAATTTTTTAAAAGATTTTACTTAATTATATAAAAACCCAATTGCTAACTGGATTCAGAATAAAGTATTTTAAAACTTAAACGGGATCGGGGATAATTTAGTTTTTCCGGTTTGAAGCTATGACACTTACAATAGAGTAATAATTTTTAGCACCGTTTATGCAATACTAGTTGCCTTCGGCAATCATCTTTTCGCCGGGAATATAATTTTAGCTGACTCTCTTATACATAATTTGATATTCATGGTTCCCTTAACAAAGTAGTTTGAAACTTCAAATTGGGATAAAGATTTAACTCGCGTTCTTTATATAACCTTGCACTTGTTCTGTTCCTTGTCTATTTGAAAGTCCCTAATGGAGTCAAGTAACATCTAATTGTACGTAATCGACACGAACAACAACAAGTAATTTACAACGAATTTAACGAACTTGATTTCAACATCGAAATAGCGCGGCATGTTAGCTGGCTTATAACATGCCGATAAAATAAATTAAAACATAGCAACCATAATTGTTCAGTTAACTGGATTATTTTCTAATATACTTACTATCTTGAGAGTTATCGTTACAGATTGTGCAGATAAATTGATCAAATAAAAAAGAAAGTAAAATCCAATAGGATATTTATCTTAGCTTTCAGCAATGGAAGAGAAACACTCAATTAAATATTTCATTTAACCATGAAAACTGTTTGAATTCCATTGTAACAATGAAAAGTATTGTTTTATTCTGTTGTTGTATTCTGCTTAAAAATATTAAAAATTTATTAATATTAGAGAAAACATCGAACGAGAACTTAATTGATATCGTTAAAAGGATAATTTTTAAAATTTCAGATGGTGTAAAAATCATTTTTATGGTGTAATATTTTCGGAAGTTATTAAGGAGAAATGCCAAAATGTCGCTTAAATTTAATGAATTAAAATTTCAAAAAAAACCCGGCTACGAGGTGCACATTCCCACGCTTAAAAGTATGTTTGCACAAATTTCGTTTCTCTAAGCCTAGCGGTCTTTTCCTGTACAGCACCAACATGAACCCATTTTCCTTTATTCTTAATAGAGATAGACATCACCAGAGAAAGCAATGTCTGGTTCTTTGACTAATTAATCCAAAAAGCATGATAAACAATTGTATCTTTCATTTTAGTTTCTATTATCAGCTGTTTATCATTTTAAACCAAACTCATTATTTTCTTTTCTTCATTTAGTTAAAATAACTCTCATTTTTAAAAAGCAACAAATACATTATTATTTCTTTACTCATTGTATTGAAAAAGGATTGACAATTAAGCCACGCAAAGATCTAAGATATAGTATTGCGTTTTTGTTTTTTCTGATTCATTCCTTTTAGCCTTTATATAATTTAAAAGGTTCATAAAACTAGATTTCTTTTTTTTATATTACCTAATGCTCAATGTATATTCTATACATATTTATATTATATAGAGAAATCATATTTCACAGCAGTGCCTGTACTTTATCTGAATATAGTTAATTGAAGAATAAATACCCAGGTAAATACCCAAAATGGGTATTTACCCGGGTAAATACCCTGGGTATTTACCCTTAAAAATAAATACCTGGGTATTTTACATTACTGGGGGTATTTGGGGACGGATCTCGTCGTTTTGAATCGAGCTGGTATCCTCTGTCCACACCGCGCCAGCGGGGGGGCGTTTGGCCCCTACGTATCATTTAGCGTGCAACAGGCCCAATACACGACGGATCTACAGTGGATTCGGGTTTCGAGCCTGGAGCCCTTCGGTCCCAAGGCCGGGACCTTACCACTAGGCCACCGCGGCCCATATAAAAGAGAATAAAGTTAAAAGAAAGGGTAATTACCACGAATAGCTTTTATTTAACTGAATGTATTATTGAAAAAAGTTTGATTTGTTTAAATTTAGGAATCAAGAGTTTTAAATAAAGTAGTATACTGTGGAATATAGAAGCTTATTCAGAGAAAGAGTGCGTAATTTTCAAATTGTAATTTTTTGGCAAACAAACAAATATCTCAACTTTCACCAAAATTCAACGGGCAATCATTACCATAGAAAGAACATAAATAGTTGCCACATTTTTCTAAAAATAAGATGATACAACTTCATGAACAAAGTGCTTAACAATTCTACAATCTTTAAAACATCAGAAGTAGTTGCTTCGTCTTGCAAATTTTTAAATTACATTTGTAACTGTGCTAAGTTTTTTTGTATTCAAAAGTAATACATTCTATAACTATAAAATATGTGAAAGGAACTGTCATAAAATTCCTTAAAGCTAGTGTTTTTATATGTGCACGGAGTCATAGACTTTTTTCGTGAGTTTTAAATACATTCCGAATGTTTGTTGAAATAATCGAATGGCAATGTACAGTTGAAATATTATATAAAAACGATTCTACCACATAGTTACTGATAATTAAAAGTAAATTGTCGTGGAGATGCTAACAACCTATAATTTGTATTCAAATATTTTAATTCTAGTTTTCATTATTGAATTATCTATTAAATTCATTTTAAATAGAATATAAACATGTCTTTTTCTATGCGGTATCATTATACAGGGTGTTCATTAATTATTGTCGGGGTTTCCGTACCTTATAACTTTCGAATAAAAAATATTACGCAAGAACCGATTACGTATTCGTAAATTACAACTCAAAGAATTTCATTAATGATATTAAAAAGATTAATGAATTTGCATATGGCTGCCCTTCGTGGCTGGTAACACATCGAGACGAAATTCGATTTCCCTCCAAGTGTTCTCCAGCATTTGTGGGGTAACATTTTGGATCGCAGTAACAATTCTGCGCTTCAGTTCATCAAGGGAGGGCACAGGGGTCTTGTACACAATGTTCTTGACAAACCCCCAAACCAAATTTAGTTTCGAAAAACCAGAATACGCGCATTGCTTTTTCTTGCACGGTCGCCATTTTTATTTATGACGTCATAATTACCCAGACTGCAAGTGCGCTAAGATCGCATTGTTGCCACGTAAAATTCTTTGAGTTATAATTTACGAATACGTAATCGGTTTTTGAGTAATATTTTTTATTCGAAAGTTATGAGGCACGGAAACCCCGACAATAATTAATGAACACCCTATATAAGGAGGAAGATTTGAGTTTTTGAATAGGAAATAGATTTTGGCATTGTTAAATATAATTACTCATTCCCCCTTTTGTTCAACTGTTAATTATTTTAGATTATAAAATTTGTTTTATTTGGTGTTAATTAAGCAAAATGGTGTTAATTTACTTGGTGTTGGAAACAAAATGAGAGACTGTCCTGAATAATCGGACGGCTCTGATACATGTTTAGAAAGTTCAGCATTAAATGTTATCCATTTTGCTTTAACTCATAATTCGCCGGTAGAGATCTTTAACAAAGTTTGATAAGTATTAATGAGTTGCAGATAATCCCAATCGGAATTTATGAAGCCAGAAATAGTTCACATAGAGACAAGCTTTAAAGGCTTTATTACATAATTTCATGAATAATAAAAAATATAAAAATAACAGGCAGAAATATACGTTACATTAATCTGTTTCGGCAAATTTTGTAATTAAATTTATCTATTGAAGCTTATATTTATTTATTTTTAAAATTTAAGGGGCAATCTAGTTTTGGATTAGTCCCATCTAATTAACAAAGAGAATTTAGATCATATCTCTGAGATGAAACCAATTAAATATTAAAAGATAATGTGTCACAGAATGATAAAATATTGCCCACTAGAATACATGCTTTTAAAGTATTTTTGGTAATATGTACTATTTTTTCCCCAGAAATTATGTGCCTGAAACTTTATCTTGTGGCGCACCGTGCTACGCCATCTTACTGTGATGTATATTAGCCAATATCCGCCTCCGGACATTGGGAATTCCTTTTGTCTAGTGGTTAGGATTTTCGACTCGTAATCCAAAGGTCCTCAGTTCTATCGCGCCGCCAAAATCTAATTTCCGATAGGAAAATTAAAGTTAAAACCAAGAAACAATTCAAATGTTTAAAAAAAATATGAAATACTATGATGACAAAGTCTGCAGGGCAATTAGTGAGTTTTAGTACGACTCCGAGGCGCCATTCTCCGCAATGCCTGAAGTTCGCTCTTTTAGTTGAGTCTGAAAAGGAAACGTCTTAAAACTCATGTTGATTGTAAACTCATTGATTCCGTACTCATGAGTTTAAGCATTTAATTTTATGTAAAGATCAAGTACGGAGTAAATGTTTTGAAAAAAAGCAATTTAGAGCATAAATTTAATTCAAAAAATCACCTAGTGAATTTTTGCCCAGTTTTTACGCCTCTTATTAATTTTCTTTATACCTTGAGTCATTCGTGAAATTTCTCCTAAGTAATTTAATTTCCTATGACTGCATATAGAAATTTTTTTTAACTTTTCCAATTTTTATTTTTTAATATTTCAAAACTTTTGTTAGTTTACATTATTTGGATTCTGAATATACAAGATTTTGAAGTCTTTACCAAGAGAGCATTAATTAACTTTTGATACTGTTATCAATTTTATGTTTGAAGTTTACTCCTGTAAATCAAACTTCTGCAATAGAATAAAAACAAGAGTTATTTATAAAAAATGCAAGAATTTGTTTGATTTGTTTATAGAGACGGGAAATACATTTTCAGTATCCAGTGAGAACAGCGGCGAAAATATTTTTCTAAATCGAATAACATTCTGGCGGGAAGAAATCCTTCGCATAAAGAAAACACTCTTCGAGAATCAAAATTGAAAATATTTCAACGCGTGAGTGAAGGAAAATTCAGTACCACACGAAAATGCACCTTTATTTATACAAAACCGAATCCATTCAGACTGGATATTTTTGAACTAAATTTTTACGTCGAGTTTTATTTCCTAGATTATAAATTGTCTCCAAAATCTTATGAATTTCATAAGCTTCCCATTCGGTTTGTTGATGTTGTTTAGAGGGAAAATGTTTTAGGTGCAAATTATAAATGCCAATTTTCAAAGAGTAAATAAATAAGTATGATTATTGTATATTTCATTAATAATATTAAAAAATGCTACTGTCAGAATTTACGGTATACATTTACAAGTATAGCAATTTTAATAAAGTAAAGGGGATACAAAAGACTTTACCTTCGCTGTACTGTTTTGTGTCGCGTGCGAAATTCTATTCCTTCAAACGATTTACTCCAAAATCGGCTGCAGCCTTATTAGTATCAGCGTATTTTAGCTTTTGGTGTTTCTCCAGTTTTAACAACTTTTGAGACACACCATCGCGCACATTATCAGTTAGTGGTTTCGATTAATTCCTCTTTGCAATACAAATGCTACTTTCATCAAATCTTCCATTTCATAAATAAAGTGAGTGTTATTTTATTTTGTACAGAACAGAACGCCGTCTTTTACCACCGTACCCGTGACCAGACCGGTCACTGAACGGTTTGATGGGCATGGCTCGGGAATTTTATTTAAGAAGAAAAAAAAAAGAAAAACAAACAAACAAAGGAAAAAAGTAACATATTTTCACTATTAGTTCGTATTAATGTTCTTTAATTTAGATGCTGTTTTACTTTTCTTTTTTGAAGGGGGTAGGGTGTCTGGTAATTTGGAGCTTGTTGGTTGAGCTCGCTGGAAAGTTGAAGGCTAGGGAGGCCGGAAGAGATCGCTGTTTTCGCTTATGAAAACAGAGATCCCTTCCGGCCTCCCTAGATTACATACGAAATACCATCTAGAATATTTTTCTTATCCAAAACTTCTCTCCCCCACCAAGGGGCATCACAAGTAAGTGGACGAGAAGTCGCCGTATAAGTAAGCGAGTTCCAGCTTACCTGGTGGGCATAATAATGACGCGGGTTGAATTACCCCACTCCGATGACTGAACGTACCCCCTTCGGTGGGGGCTGTACCGTGGCCGGTGAAGATATTATGAATCTGACCTCGGTATCCGAGCTGTCGTGACGGGCTCTCTTCAATTGACCCTCCCCCCCATACTAAGGCAGTGCCGGGGTAACTCGGTTTCTTGTCATACAAAATTTTTAAACTTGCTTGAATCCAAATGTGTGTTTACTTCCATGTGTTACTTAACAGTTACTTCCCTAAACAATCAACGATAATTAATTATTAATTAATTTATTATATCCATTAATCTTTAATAATTATTAAAATTTGTACCACATTTTGGACAGAGGGAGCGTTAGAATTCATTTCTGATTTTTGCAACTCATTCTTAGGAAGTCTTTGAATGTCCGGTTATTATTAAGGTAGTCCGCTACCTTAATAATTTTTAAATCATATTTTGCCTGAAATAAAGGATTGAAAACGATAATTTCATGTTCTCGATGAGTAACAGTCTTTGAAATCACATATTTCTAATTTTGAGTACCACTTCGGCACTTTCAAGAATAGAACGTGACACCTGAACAGACACACTACTCTCTGAATTTTCCAAATGAGATTCATAGATGGCATCAAAGACTTGACAGATTTCGCATGTTCCGTCTCTACCCTGAATTATGTCTGGAGGAATCGAGTTGGAATTACAGACAGTCTAATAACTGAGGCGAAAGTCCTTCGCTGGGTTACCGCTACTCGCAATAGCTGTCAGACGCATTCGCTACCCTTTAAATGAATACCGATGGCTCTAACAAACAGTCGTTGATTAAGTGGAACTATTCAATTTCTAGGGAACTGTTTATTACATTACGCAGCAGGAATATTTTTTAAAGAGTGCATCTGTTTGTTGACATCCTAAAGAAAACAAAATACATTTCTGACCGTGGTACACTGTAAAAAATATCCGTTTTTTTCCCGGACTTTTTCCGTATATTTGACGGTTTAAAGCTGTTTTGTTGACAAAACGGTTTTTCACCGTTTTTCGCTCCAGCTATAAACGGTTTAAAACCGTCAGTTCAAATTCTATTTTTCGTCATACGGTATTGCTTTCCGTACGATAACTTTCCCTTTTCTTAAATGTAATTTTATTGCATTCATTTCATGTTTTTAATAGGGTTCCATCTCCGTAACCTTAAAACACGTGTTCTGGTAATAGTTGATTTTTACACCACTAGGTGGCGCCACTAGAGCTATAGTGACTTTAAAACTCAAATAGATTATTTTTACTTGATTTTATGAAGTCTCCGGTGGTCTAGTGGTTAGAGCGACTGCCTTTTCTTTCTATGAACGCGGTTTCGATCCCCGGCTCGGAGGAGTTAGAAGTTTTGTCACCATCTTGCATCGAAATCGTCCAAGTAAGTTCAATTAAAAATTATATTAATAAAACTAATTGAAATTAATAATTAAGCCTTGATTAATTAATATTCCTAATTGATAATATACATCAGCACATTTCAACTCAACTCGAACAGAAGGAGAAAAACAACTCAACTCAGTCGATGACGTCACTTACTTCGATGACTTAATTTTTACGGAGAAAACTTGATTTCCTACGGTAAAAAACCGTTGTGACAACGGATTTACTTCGTAACTTTTACGGGAAAAAATTGTTCCTGTATGGTAAAAAACCGTTGTGCCTACGGATTTACTTCGTAACTTTTACGGTTTTGCACAACCAACCAGCTGCCAGTTTAAAACCGTAAATTTTACGGGATTTTTTTACAGTGTAGGGTGCTAATAAGTACCCAAGAGATTAAATTTAAGCTAAACTATTCTTTTAACGAATTCATTCAAAGTCGATTGTTTGCATGCGTTTAGGAAAAATGTTTGTCTAAGTTCTTTATTTGTCACATAAAACACATTGTAAATATATTCTTGATTCTTAAAACATTGACGAATGATCAAGAGGTATAGATACACAAAGTTCAGAGATAGTCGCCGTAATGTAAGATTGTCAAAGCTTTCATTCCGACTGTTCAAGTTCGCTATTGACATTAATCTGGATTCTCTAACTGTAAGGCAACAAACTCTAATTAGTTTTCTCGAGAATTCTTCAGAGCAGTCTCACTGAAAGTTCTCACGACATGAATTAATTTCTTGACCTTACTGATCGTATCATTATGTTTAGTTCTCATGTTAGTTTAGTTCTTCATGTTTAGTTATGCTAACGACCCGGTCTGAGGGCTGTTTTGGGACGGACCTCTTAATTTTGAACCGTGGTCAGATGACGAGGGCGACAGCTGAACTGGCACCCCCTTTTCCAAGCTTCTACGCCACACCAGCGGGAGGGCGTTTTGGCCCCCTACGTTGATTTGGTGTGCAGCAGCTCCTCATACACGGCGTATCTTCGGTGGAATCGGGTTTCGGGCCTGGAACCCTACGGCTATGGGGCCGGCACCTTGCCACCAGGCCACCGCGGCCCCTTCATCGTCTCATGGTTTACTGTGCTTAGCTTTTATGATTTTTTTCTTTCTAAAAATGTATATTTTTATTATGATATCCTGAAAACTATTACTCCGTTTATTCTTTTAAAAGGTGAGATTTAACATTTGCTTCTTTGGAGATGATTTTAGTTTTGAATGATTTTGTTTTCGAAAAAGGAGTGTGTGAGCGTAACATCCCTGCCCTCAGAAAAAACCCTTGTTGTACGCTCATCTGGAAAGAAAGTCGAATGGCCTGTATTAATGAAGTCTCTCCTTTAATGATGCAAGAAGAAGTGCACGAATCCTAGCCATCCAAGATCAGATCAGCAGTGTCAGTAGACCGCATTAACTATCTCCCAAGTAAATCTTATTATTTATCACAACTTCCTTCTTGCGTCATATTGCAAAATATGTTGGATAAAAATTAATTATAATGCGGAACATTTTATTGGGCAATTCTTATTAATAAGATTTTGAAACTATTACTTTTTTAATTGTATAACATGCAACAAATTGTACTATATGCAATCTTTTCTTTTACTTTGTTAATCGTGGATTCAATAAAAATAATGTTTTTTAAAATCAAGCACGCTTTATTAGATTTGTATTGTGGATGGATGTGGAGTCTAGAAAAAATAGGCAGCTATGTTCTTTATTCTTTTATTTTAATACTAATTTGCTTTTCCTATTAATTTAATCACGACATTTGGGACATTATTTTAGATTCCGACAACTTTTGCAGGTTTACATTCCTTGCTAATTAAATCCTTCTAATTTTCATACTTCATTCATCATGTGTGAGTGCGTGTTGTCAGCTCCCGGCGAAATAATTCTTGATTTCATTTGCCATTTTCTTCGGCTTTTAATTAATTTCTTAGATGCTGGAAAATTCGAGTAGTTTTGTGTTTAATTAGGGCACCTAATATTTTCCAATTTTAATTGAATGCTTGTTTTTCTGTCTAAAAATGCCTTTTTCTTTATTCAGAAGTTTGGTTTTAGATGTTCTTAAAGAATTTTGAAAATTGAAAAAGTGGTTGTAAATGGATTAATTACGCGGTAATGATTATAATTAAAAATTAATTAGCCAGGAATCGCGGATTGAATTCATGCCATCTAAATACATGTAATCCGTTAACTTTTAATTAAGCTTTGCTTTGATCAAAGAATTTAAAGTGTAATGAAAATCAAAAATCTAACGATGTCACCAGTAAGAGATATAAAGTATGATCGTGACGTATTTTCTTTTGGACAAAGCTATTAGAATCAAATTCATTTAAAGAGATCTAATTTTTCCATACTGTGTGACAAATACTTAAACGAAAAGTAAAACTATATTTTCTTAATTTAATATGCGCATAAATTTTTTTAAATACGATATATCCAATAAGTGAATGTTTTAGTGACCATATCGTCCTTCTTATTATTTAAATACTACCCAGTAAATGAGTATTCTGAAGAATCTAATTGATATTATATGGCTGCAAAATAAAAAAAATGATAGCCATGAAAGATATTTTTGAGAAGAAAAATCATTTGCTAGATAATTATTCTGTTTTAAGCAATGAAATAAATCTGTAAATGTTTGATTCGGCAGTCAACGGTGAATTTCCAAATGAAAAAATATCTAAAAGTATTTCAAATTTTCTAAAAAATGGCTGTTATTTGAACGAAAATAATGAAATTTGTTCAATCCGATTTTTTAAATCTCATAGAGTTATATTATTGCGTGATAAATTCTACTTTACAGGGGTAGATTCATATTCGTAAAAAGAACTGCTTGATAAAAATAAAATAAAAAAGCGATATTTTTCATATAGCTCACGATGGGCATATTTGCACTATCGAATCAAATATAAATTGCTTATTAAAAATTATTATTTATACACAGTTACTACGGTGAAAAACTTAGAGATATCAAAGGGGACAAAAATTGAAAGGGATCATGATGTCACAAACAACGTTTAGATTTTCGTGATAAATGAAAATCGTGTTGTTCATGCGACAGCAGAGGAAAGCAGGGAAAGAAATATTACTGCTTTTTTGGTAAAATGTAAAGAGAATCCATTCCAATTTGTCAATATTTAGAGCTTCTAGGAATAAAAAGTAATGTATATAATTTTTATTATTATTCGTATTTTTGGGATATTTTCAGTATATTAAGTTATTTGTATACATTCTATCTTAAGTTTTAACCCTCCGGTAGGCGCGTGAAATTTTATTACACGGTTAGGTGCTAGGGATAGATATGTCCCTCATTTGTCTTTCTTTTTTTCCTACAAATATTTTTGTGAGAAAAATAATCAGTTCGAAATAAAAGAATAGACATCTAAGAAATGCAAAAAACTAATAATTTTAGGTGGTTATTTTGAATTTTTTTACAGAAATTACAAAAATACTATACAAAATCACAACATTTTACATATGCTTAGGGTTACCATGCTTCCGGATTTTACCCTCACGTCCGGACTGGCGTCCGGATCTTCAAAATGTTCGGATTTACTCCAGCGAATATGGCGAGAGAAATTTGGTTGTATTGGGGAAGATCTATTATATTCGAAAAAGTTGACGTCATTCCGCCAAAAAAGAGAAAATCTATAATTTACGCAATTGGGGCAACCTCCCTTCTGCAATCCGTTCGTCGATTTTCAGAAAGAGAAACAGGAGGAGGATGGATGCCCCCCCCCCCCGATCATGAGGTTGTGGTGACTGACTCCAAGCCTGCTAATCTTGTTGATGATGATGACAAACATCGTGAAAATGAATTTTGATTTTAGAAAAATTAACAACTTATATTTTTCACTGCACTTGCGTTGTTGCATTTCAGTTTTTCTCTTCCGTGCATTAATGCAAGAATGTTCTTAAAATTATTAATTCAGATTTGTAAATAAAATGTTTTAGTTTGCTATATTGCAATGTCGTCCGTATTTTTTATTCTTAGGTGAAAGATAAAACTTCTAACAATTAATTAACTCCTCAGGATGAAAATATAAATTGAACACCTCCATCGCCCTAAAAGGTCAGTCTGGTGTCCCGTGACGCTGTTAATTGGAAACCCCAAATGACACTTCATTCACACACTTGGGAAGTCCCTGCGGAATATATTACCCCATCGTGAGTGTAGGAAAAATTTTGGGGTCATACAGCAGAAAATATGGAGGCATGTCTGAAGGCAGGCTCTTTCCTATTAGGACCCGGCTTTCAACAGCTATAAAAGGAATAACTTTTTAAACTTTGCTAATTATGATGCTACGCATCACGGGTACTTCAAAAGTACTTCTAGATTTTTAGATTTATCGTGCGATATTTATAAAGTGTATATGAAGTGCTTAGGAGATTTCCATAATTTCTAAAGCTATATATATTTCTAAATGTGCATTTCATAAGAAAAAATCTCAGTTCTCCTTATTTTAAGATTTAAAATATCTGTAGTTATTAATTTAGGCTATTCAGTCATGCGATATAAATAATTAAATATAAAATTTCTAACCTCTTAATAAATAAAATTATTGTAATAACGATCAGAACTTTAATGTCTAAAAAATGTGTGACTTTAATGTCTAAAAAATCGTTATATATATCAGATATATTTTTACTACCAAGAAATTAACTTTTTTATATGTGTTACAGTTTATGGGGGCAACAGGTTTCTTCCTGTGTCTATTACTATGAAAGTTGCTTGACATTGCGAAATTATTACAATAAATGTGATGAGTGAACCAGCTAGTTGCCGAAGATGGCTGTATCATATAAGTTAAAAAATGTTTTAAGTATTATTATTTCAGTTTAATTGCAATTTAAATCTTAGCACCCCCTGGCCTAAACTGTTTTGGGGGGGGGGGGGAGATCTGCGGATTGCAGTATTTAGAAAAGCGGAGGGTGTTATTTTTGTATTTGCCCTGGACACCATGTTATGTAGGTATGTCGCTGATTTGTTATCTAGGAAGTTACATTAAAGAGCTGTACCGCATATTGTTGTAAAAACCCTAAATTCTATGAAGAAATTTGAACGCCTTTTTATAAAACGAGACTGATTAGAATAGTTATGCGATACTAAAACTGAAGCGTTATTTCAATAGCAAAATTAGAGATTCGAACCTCTAATCCGGAACCGTGGCATGATAATTTTTTAGGTTTGATTCGTCTTCGTTTGACTTGATTGCATCAGGCGTTACATTTTCCGCGTAATGATTTTTACATGAATTTTAAAGAAAGATTGCCGGTCTAAAACATTATCTTGTTAATAAAAGAGGCGTTACATTTTCCGCGTAATGATTTTTACATGAATTTAAAAGAAAGATTGCCGGTCTAAAACATTATCTTGTTAATAAAAGAGAAAGTGAAAATTTTGCTTTGAATTTAATTTCCAAAGGAAGCAATGCTTTTTTTTTTATCATAATGTTAAGATTACTAAAAGCACTTAAGCGAAAGATTAGATGAAACAACAAAATTTGTTCTAATTTGATTACAGCAATAAAAAGCATTTTTACAAGCTGTGTTGAAAATTAATCTTGAAAGATTTATTAAAATTGGAGAAAAAGATACACGGAACTAAAATTGGTGTCACTGAAAAGCTAATTTTAAAAATTATAATTGGTGTAAAGATGGTTTTTGTGCCATTATATGCTCCGAAGATATTGAAGGAAAGTGTTAAAATTTCAATTCATTTTTAATTAGTCAAAACTCTAATTAAAATTTTGAAAATCATTTTCTCTTTGAGCACCTATTACCCACGAAGTAGCTGCATACTGAATTGATAGCTCTAGGTCTAAAGGTCTGCTCTGTAGTGTTGGATTCTATGCGTAATGCGCTGAATTGTATTACTCAATTGCAGAAAGCATGCCAGCCTTGAACCTATCATGTTACAATTGATAACACATCGAATGCAATAAAATAAATGCTAGAAATTCGTATTTGTTATGAATTTAAAATTATGTGAATTTTAAAACTTTTTCCTTTTTTCAAAGTAATAGTTAAAATGTTTCTCTTAAATAATTTGGAGAATGTTAATATTGTGTGTATATAATTTCATAATTGTGAATCCTTATCCATTGAAGTTTATGTTTATGTAAATTGAATTGAATACCAACGTTATGCTTCGCACTAGTTAAAACTTTTGCACGATTATGTGTGTATTGTTATGTTTAACATTAAAATTACAGAGAAAAAAGTTAGGAAGTTCTACACCAGTGTTTCTTTCCGGTTCAAAGAATAAATGTTGTCGCAACGGCTGTGGTTTAAAATAACATTTCTAAAACCTATGAATCATAAAAATAAACGGATAATTCATTACAATATTAGTATATAGAAACGCGAGTTATCTTTATAATTCCTTTTGTAAACATACAAAAGAAGAACGATGGAAACAACACCATGAAACGTTTAAGAGAATAAATCGCTACTACATACATATTTTCGCCGCGTTGCTAAGAAAACAATTCGCCAGATGCCGCATTAAGACTTGCAATTATTCTAATGCATATCATTGATTAATATCTCATTGGAGGAACAAATGAATGGTAGTGACTTCGCATGGATTTGTTGCATTCAATGAAAAAAATCAATTGGGTTTTGTTTCTACGTCGCGAAAGCTAAGGTGACTAATGATAATAAACGAATGACGTGGGAGTATCTGATTTTAATTTTTATCAACAGTTTTATTTTTTTTCTTCCGTTGTAGAGAAATATATATTATATAAATTGCCTCTCGCATTGAAGTTGCTTTATGCAGAGTGTTCTATATCGTGTTTTCAACTTCCTGGAAGGTATAAAGTGCTAAAAGAAGTATCAGAATCAGATAGATAGGCAGGGTTGGAAACGCCATCTTCATTTGGTAAATGGCGTTGGAGAAGCCCCACGCTAGACTAAAAATTTCTCCGTTCATTTGAACCATAAAGTTTGTTAACGTGACATTCATACAGCAATGGACCGGGTTTGGTGGTCTCGTGCATTCTTCAGCAGGATCCCAACATCTATCCTACCATGATAAATTTTTCTGAGGTCACCGGATTTCAGCTGTAGTGAAGAACATCTGTTGTCCAAACGTCATTAGAACGTGACATTTGTTTCTGTAAAAAAAGAACCACTGGTCAGAATGACGTGAAATTTGACCTGAGTGTATTCGAAGAAGGGGGGAAAAGTATGGTACAAGAAAAATTAGTTCAAAATTTTAGCAATAGATGGCACGTTACACGTCAGAATATGTAAAATAATATTGAATTGAGAGAGCTGCGTTGCTGTATGAGTTGTAGTGCTGCCGAATGTAGCAGAAAATGGAATTGATGTACTTTGTGGTAATGCCATCTATTAGTGGGACTGAAAGTTGTTGCGTGCTCTTTGTCTGCGAGTCAGCACTTTGGCGGCGGGATAGAGCCGGAGACCTTTGGGTCCCGAGTCGAGCATCTTAACCATTAGACAAAAGGAATTCCCCCTGTCCTGAGGTGGATATTGGCTTATATACATCAGAGTAAGATGTATCACGGTGCGCTACAAGGCAATAATTCATGGACTCTTTGAAACTTTTCTGTGCCTTCTGGACATTATGCAGATTCATCATATGTATTGCATGTGGTGCACTTACGTGGATTAATTTCTTGTGTACTAAAGCACAAAAGCACATGATAATGGTGTTTTCAGTCCTGCATTGCTATATGACTCTGATTCACCTTTGAGCACTCCATGTCCTCCACAACATTGTACACCCGGAGGAAGAACACTGTGTATAAAATAAATTTTCTGAAAACAGTCGTTTATTTATCGTTTAAGTTGAAAATTTTTCTTTGTGAATGTTTTTTTTTTTTATCTGCGTCGTGACAGCAGTATATGGAATGGCATGCATGTTAAATGAAGTTAGAGGGAAATGTATTTGTTGAAAATTTTAAAGTCTATTGAATAAATTGAAGCAGGATTGTGTTTATCAAAAAACAGTAAAATCACTATTTCAGCTGTAACTCATCTAATCAAAGTTTGAATTGAAAAAGGATAAACTTATCAAAAATTCATGTGTCAAAAGCATTTCTCATGTGTCTATGTATTCTAATTTAGGTATTTGAAAAAAAAATCCCAGTAGGAGTTGAATAATGTTATAAGTTGAATATTCTTCTTCTTTCAAGATTTTACTCGAGTTTATTTTTCAAATAAACGATTGAGAACTATTATCATTATTCGCTATGTTGTCATAAGTCGAAACTGAATTCACTGATAAATTTGCATTTATTTAAAAGAGAAACCCAGGAACGACAAAAAAAACCTCTCTGTTTGAGTGACCTATATAAATAATAAAAGCCAAATTAGCTTATTAGTGATACAAATTTCATTTCAGTTCTAATTTCCGTTTCAATTTGTTTCTCTCTTTTAAAAAAAATTTCAAAGTTAATTTTATGCACAATTTGCACCAATATTTTTATTGTTGAAGAACAAGAATAATACGAAGATCTGCTGCCGTAATACATCAGCAGAAATCTGGAAGAGCACTAAAAGAGAATTTTAAAAGTAGACGATTCACAACGACGATAAACAATTTATATTAGGAACAACTATTGATTTGATTTATTTCCAAGCTTTCAATTAATGAAAAATTAACAATTTAATTAATTGTTTCAAAATATTCATTAAAACCTTTTTTATACTTCAGTATTTGTTAAGAAAATTTGAATTATCTATATAACAAATAATTAATAATTTATACGTTATAAAGAAAATTAACTATCGACGCTTTTAAAAAGCTTCTGGTTCAATTGATATTTTTATTTTAATTAAAAAACGTTTCAGATCATAAAAGGATATTGTGTATTATAATATTTTATACAATAGTTGTTTTTACATTAAAAATATTAGACATGAAAGATATTTTAATCCTAAGCAACGCTGGGCGTATCAGCTAGTAAATAATAAAAGCCCGAATTTAATAATATTCATTTAAAAATTTATACTGCAACTAAGAAAAGTTGTTTATTTAAACTTTTTTTTCAGAAAAATGAAGCGATTATGTAATTCTTGCACTTTAAAATTATCAGAATTTGATAACATTTTTTCACATATTCAGATGTCAGCTGTACGCTTATTAGGAGCTAGTGTTAAGCTAGTATTTTGATCTGATTTTAATTGTTAAAACATCTCCGAAAATCGCTGTCGCAAAAAGTTTTCGAATAGTTTCACACACAACAGTTAAATGTGTACAAAATTTTTCTAAATCGTATTTTAAATTTTTGAATAACATATATATGGTTTTTCGAAGCTTTCATAATTGTTAAAACTTCTCCAATAATCGCTATCTCAAAAAAATTTCAAATAGTTTCACACACAATAGTTAAATGTGTACAAAATTTTTTCTAAATCGTATTTTTGATTTTTGAATGGCATATAAATAGTTTTTCGAAGCTTTCATAAGATGTGAGTTAGTTTTAATATTATCTTCGATTATGTTTGGTTCTTTTCAAAGAGGGCGAAATTAATGCGACTAATCTTGTTTAGATCCAGTGCAACACTTTTTGAATCGAAGGGAAGTCAAATGATACATTGATTATATATAATTGATACTTGATGCATAATTTTAATTTAAATTAATATCAAAGGTTTAAGTTACTTTTTAAAATTATTAATTTACAGTTTTCGTAATTACAGTTTAGTCTGGAAATTGAGCGCAAACATCCCAGAAGAGCAATTTTTATATGGTAGCATAGAAGGAAGGAAACATAAAATCTCATAAAAGAATCGTTAAACATAATTTTTCTCCAGAATAGAGAGATTTAAAGAGTTCCACTATGAACACAATTTTCGGAAATCTAAAGCTTTGTTAATTAGGATAATATTTTGTTCCGAGAGCAAAATAATGCTGTGAAACTTCAGCGATAAGAAAAACTACAGTTCATTTTATATTAGATAATGCTACAGGAGAAAAAAAACTCGAAACAGGCAAATATTCTAATTGGAAACAATGTTTACTCACGTAATAATCAGAAAAATGAATTTTTTTTTGGAATGGACAACAAATGAAAAAAGTCTTTTCGAGTGATTTTACTCAAATGCCTCTCCTTATTCATTACTTCTGTAACGGAAACAGTTACTTCTGTAACTGTAATGGAAAAACAATATGCTTTTCCACCATATATTTGGCCAAATAGAAAAAATTCCAGAGCTCACAAGTATTCTGGTTGAGCAAATAAGAATAAAAATAAACAAAAAAAAAGTTCATTTGTATAGAGGCAATGATAACAAAAAGAACCAATAAGTGTTTTGTAATTCAAAATATTACGTAACTATAGCGATCCATTTATCGTCTTTGGATGTTTGTTGTTGATTTGCCGTTAGCTATAAATTATTATTTTCACTTATTAGTCATTTTAATCAGAGGAATAATTCATGTGCAATTTGTCTAAAAATTGTTCCAATCTATTATCTGGACAGTTATCCAAAAACAAACTGAATTACAAGTCTGACACATAAGTTCACACATTCACACGCCAAAATTTCTTTACTACCTCAGCAATATTCCTACTGAAAATAGTGTTCCAAATATCGCCCACTATTTGTTACTAATATCGCCTATACCTAAAATGGATTCAAATAAAGTGTAACTTATGCAATGATTACACTTTCTTTATTAAACATGAAGATTAAGGCACAATAAAATTGATAGTAATATAAGAGAGCATATAGTTAAAGTATCCTTTTAACATTTTTCCCTAAATAAAATATCAAAACAGAAAAGAACTTCGGAACTTTGCCATCAACCACGTATTTTTTAAAGCAAAAAAATATAGAATAATATAGAATAGAAAAAGATATTTTAATATAGTCCCCCTCAAAGGGCTAGGGAGATAATGGGAATACCCAAGTGGACGATAATGGGGAAGATCAAGGGTGCAATATTAGGAACAACCTTCCCTCAAACATGGCGATCTCCCCCTTCGGAATCGGATCGAAAACCAAAAAGAAAACTACACTAATATGTAACCAATTATAGTCACCATCACTGCCTCAAATGGTATAACATTATAATTTGTACTTTACTGATTATACTAAAACTAATGAAATGTGGCTATTAATTCACCTAACACGAAAATCAGCAAAAATTACCAGAAAAAGAAGAAGAAAAAACAATACAGGTTCAAAAGAGTTCCTCAAACAACTTTTGTTTCAGGAAAGTTTTATAGTTCCGGAAGTAGCTACCATATACCATCACAAATCAAGAAAATTATTTAAATAAAATAAAAATTTTAATATACCACGTTTTTAAAACGGACTAAAAAGTAAAAAATAATTTCTTCTAATAGCCTAGTTGTACAATTTAAAACAGAAAACGTTGGGTGCATGCAATGAATGAATTATTCTGCATAGTGGTTTTAAGCTGATCACTTCTTTGGAATTTTTTTGCAATGGAAATTATATGAACTGTTGTGTGAGTTTTCTCAACGACAGCTACTCCTACACCCTTATTAAATATTGCATGAGGCCCCACGTTTTCGCTTTAATCTGTAGGGAATATGAAGAATTATTTTACTTTTAGTCCGTTTAAAAACGTGGTATATTAAAATGTTTATTTTATAAAATATTACTCCTTTTAGTCTTCTCTGTGTGGAAATTTTGAATCGATTTTAACCATCTTGATGAGATTATGATGGGACATCTAGGCAAATTTCAGGTTTATTTCAGTTCTTTCACCTGATCATAATAGAAAAGTGTTATTTTCCTGAAAAATTAAGTTTGACGCAGAAACCTTCAGTGAAAACAACTAGCACCAACAGCATTTTACTCCCCCTCGAATTTCCGGCAACAAATTATTGATCACTATGGTATAGCAAACCCTCCCCTCTAACTACAATTATCTTCGATGTCCCCCGCGATTTCTTGAATCCTTAAACTCGAGATTTCCCTTCCTCGCTATTCACGAGTGAGACGCCTGACAGCCATCTATCGAAGCTCTGGGTCGGTAAAACACGAAATATGAAATAAAAATTAACAGACAAACAGACAGACAACAAAGGAATTAATATTGCATTGTATCATCTGAGCTATGTTTAAAGTTTCAAGTCTCCAGCTCATCGGGAAGTGAGTTTAAAATTCATTGTAAAATTTGTACCGTCAGACAGACAGATAGAACAGACAAGAAACCGAGTTAATAAAACACTGGTAAAAAAGGGGCGTGGTAGGTGATATATAGACAAATGCCCCATCTTCACATTTATTTCTATGACAAATTATTTCACATTTTCTATGACTTTATGCCCTAGATTTGGTGATCTTGTTGCTATAATAAAGTTTTGTTTTTATCAGTCTCTTTTATTATGTTTATTTACTATTAGCGATTTTTCTAAATATTAAACTACAAAACTTCACAAACATTAAAAGTGAATCTCGCTGTATCGAATGATGAAGTATTATTGGTATTTCTACATATACAATCTATTTTTAAAACATGTTCATGATTTGATACAACTGCTCAAAAGTTAATTAACTTAACCACTTAACTTAATAATTTTCTTTGCTATCTAATAAGATGCTGCCTTCTGTTTTGGAAAGCAGTTTGTCGTTTTCAATCCCTCAAGAGAAGGCATATAATATTTGAGATGTTTATGGATTCTAGGTAATTTTTGTGTAAAATTATAAAGATAATTAATGATTAAATTTCAGTTTTAAGACCAAAAATGCGATAATTCGATGCACGAGTATTCTCGGGCTGGTAAGTTAAGCGGTTAAAAATTATTTTTTTTTTACGATGCTGGAAAAAGTTATCGTTGTATGGGTGATGAAGAAGAGGGAAAAGTGCTCAACTGTGAGTTTAAAACTGCCTAAATATACTCTTCCTGGTAACATAAAATATAATGCTGCATTTGTTTAGTAAATACCTTTCCAGATTGCATTGGAAAATCAGTGAAATGTAATCATTTGTTTAAACATAATTCATTTTTTATAATTTTACAAACGATAAAAAGTTATAAAATATAACAGTTTTCACTATTACTCCATTCTTCCAATACAAATAGTTACAATTCATATAATTTAACAAAAGATATTAAAAATTTAAAATTAATTTAACTTTATTAATATTTCAGTTAATGGATAGATTCAGGTCACAGGGGGGAATAATTTTTGACTTTGTAGTCATACCCTTGACAGAAAATTTATCCATATTAGAACTCCGATGGCGAGTGGTCTTCGAAAAAGTTCGCCATTCGAGTTCTTTTCCATTTCTTCCATTTTAATTGTTTTTTCTTTTATATTCCAGTTGTTTTCTTTTATGCGTTTTAATTATTTTAATTATTAGAGCAATTTTTTGTTGTTTAATTCTATAGTAAATTGTTGGTTAATTGTTGGAATATTTTGTCGATGCAATCAATGGATGCTGCTGCGTTGGGCGCGCAAACAGGTGTATTGTTATGATTATTGATTACTTCTACTGTATTTCTTTTGTATTCTACTACCAATACAAAATTGTTCACTTCAATTTTCATCCAATGCCGTACCGATTTTGCTTTCCCATCCCGCAAAAGGCTGTAAGATGAGAAACTAGTTGAAAGAGATGAAATGTGAAATCTGAGCTGACTGCGGGTTTCTGAAATTCAGTGTTAGGATATTCACATGCTGTTAGCGGGGTCAACTGAAGGTATGGCACAATATTTCGTCACTATATAGGAATTTCTATTAGTTTTTCATTTAGAGTAAAAACAATTAATTGGAAAAGCAATCTGGTCTTAATTCTAGTTTTCTTTAACAACCCGATTAAAGCGGTTATTTAAAATGGTAGGTTTCTAAAGTTTTTAAAAATTTGCTTCTATAATGTATTAAAAATGCATTATTTTGGTTTATTTTATTTTATTCAGCTGCAAAAAAATTAAGTTAACTTCTGAATTTTCATTTCTCGAAAAAAATAAATGAACTCAATATTTAGTAAGTGTTACAAAACGTGGGTCTACCAGTAATATATTTGCTGCAGCATTCAGGAGATTATAAAATAGTTTTTGTCTAGATAACTGAACGATCCGTTTAAAAATATTTTATTTAGAAAATTGTAGTTTAGAATGCATTATTGTAAGAATTCGAATTTAGTGGATTTGAATAACTGATTGAAAATAAACAAGTCAGGAGATTATGATATCTAATAAGGAAAAATATGATACGAAATTTTTTTAAATAAATAAATATTTAAACTGAAGTTTATTATTCCGTTCTCTGTATAGAACTATTTCGAGCTGAAAGAATTACGATTTTTTAATACCGTAACACTCTTAAAATAAACATAGCGAATAAAAATACTGAAGAATTTTCTCAAATTATTATTAACGAATCACTTCCATTGAGAAAAAATTGTATTACGTTAAGAAATGCGAAGAAAAATATTTCTTAAATTAGACTTTTTCATCTGAGAAACAAATTTTTTTCTTATTCACAAATTAAATTGTAAAAAAGATTTAAAAAATATATTTATTCCTATTATATAATTATTTTAATTAGATCTTATTCTGTTATTTCAAGTGTTGAGATGTCAAGAAAGATTAGTTTAATAATAAATAGAAGACAGGGATATTAAAAGAGCAATTTATTTAAAAATCAAGAATCTTCTAGAAAGAAAAGAATCGTCTCTCATTCTACGGTGAATTATTTTCGATTAATTCATAAAAACGATCAAGTGTCATTGTTACGCAAGTGAGGTGGATATAAGTACGATAATTAAAATTTTTATTTTAATTTTTTTCATTAAACTGCTTTAATTATTACAAGAAGAATTTGTGATAAAAATCGGAACTGGAATAAAATAACATTTTCAAGACATTTATACTTGTTTTTCTTTTATTTAAGTTCATATTTCGAAATGAAAATAATAATATTCAAGGTTATTTATTATCACGCACAAATTCCTTTACCCGTATGATGTGTTTTCGAAGCAACCGCGTATCCAGATACTTAAAAAAATTCCAATAATTGTATCGTCTAAATTATCTGTCATTTGTTACCTATTTAAAAATAACAAACGAGAGCTGGGTGGCCTGGAGATAGAGTCTCGAATTTAAATTGAGAGGTTTAAAATTCCAAATCTGTTGTCACTGAACTGGACAATGTGAATCCAAATGCCCACTCGTTGCTTTGATGTGAAAGTTCAAGAGAGGGATACCAGAACAAGAGTAATTTTACGTTTTTTCGCTGCTGTCTCCCACCGGCAAATGCCACGGTGGCCTGCTGGTAAAGCTTTGGGGCCGGAGGGTTCCAGGTTCGAAACCCTATTCCATTCAAGATCCACCGTGCATGGGACCTGTTGCACGCTAAATCATATGTAGTGGCCGAACGTCCTCCCTTTGGTGTGGCGCGGAATCCGTCGTGTATTGGGCCTGCTGCACTCTAAATCATACATCGGGGGCTCGTCGCTGGCGAGGTGCGGAAGCTTGGAGAGGGAGTTGCCATCTCAGATGTCGTCCTCGTCATCTGACCGCGGTTCAGAATTACGAGGTCCGTCCCAAGATAGCCCTCGTGTTGCTTCAAAGCGGGACGTTAATATAACTAAACTAAACTAAACTCCCACCGAGGGCACCGCGAGTTCACGGATAAGAAGCCCCTGATAAGTAAGTGGGTTCTTGCTTCCCTGGTGGGTATAGGTATGGTGCGGGGTCGAGTTACCTCCACTCCGATAACGGGACGTACCTCCTTCGGGAGGAGTTGGGGCGTGGCCGGTGATGGCTACTAGAACTCCGACCTCAGTTCCCGACTGCTGTCGCGACGCCGGTCATTCAAAAACCCTAGTGCGCCAACTGGCATGACATAGGTAACTCTATGTGAGCCTTGTTTGATTGCTGTTTAAAATTATAAAGTTCGACCACAAAACCCGTTATGGAATTTATAAGTGAAATGTTAAAGACAAGAAATGAAAACGGAAGCGTTAAAACAAGTTACAAAAACTTTAAAAAAGTGAATTTTCCCCCTAAGATAAGATAATTTTGAATTTGTAGAATGCCTTAAAATATTGAAAAAGCATCCCTGCCATTTTTTTATAAATGTGAAATCGCTTTTATAAGGAAAAACTATCAATTTCACAATGCTTTGATTTGGAAAATCAATAAAACTAGTTAAACCTTTTCGGCCCTAACGGGCGTATACGTACCAGAGATCAGACTTCATTCCCTATTGGTAAATAAATCTCACTTTTAGATGGGTTTTTGTTTTCAGTATTTTCAAGGAATTAGGGAATAAAATTATGATTAATGAAGCTTGGAAACACTCTCAGATTGTAGATGGCGGACTTGTGTTTTTGTTGTCTTCGTAACAAGATTATTGTTGCGAAGCTGTAAAGTTGTTTCCTGGCATGCTAATCTTATGGCAAAAAAGAGAGTTTTACAGATATTTTACAGGAATAGTCCCGGTCGTCTGTAGGATTGGGACATAATGTCACAGGAGATTTCCAGGGAACGGAAAAAGAGAAAAACTTTAAACTCATAGTATATTTCTTCATGAAATTATTACTTTTCATAGTTTGATTTTAATCGTGCAAAAATCAGGTCGAAAGGATTAAGGGAAAACGAGCAAATGAAAATAATCATGATTTACTGAGTAGCAAATAAACGGAGTAAGCCTTTCGATTTTGATTGAAAATCAACTACGCATTTAGTGCGTATAACTTCTGTTATTGACGGAAAATTTACCTAGATAATTGAGAGTGTTCTCCGCCGCCTTTCTCATATACTTTCACAATATGACTCGTTTTGTGTTTAGCTTCGTCTTTTAACGAACAGAATCGAGTTTGCATTTTGAAAGAGTACGTCTTTTGGTTGACCTATTTGGTCTAAAATTCAATAAAAATCGACAATTTTATAGTAAAAAAAATTCGATAACGAAATTCGTATGTTTAGATCGTTGCCGTTTTCAGACGCAAAAGATGGTGTTCACGTACAAAAGGATAAACAGACTGTCATTCCGTGATGAGATTTGGCTCATATTTCACACAGAACTCAAATCTTCTTCTAGCAGTTGTAGTGCATATTGCAGGGATAAAAGTGCTTAAGGTTTTAATTTTTACTTAACCCATTATCGGCCAAAACTCTTATTATTTCACTTTTTCAAAAAAAATCACATTCGTATGGATAACATGAATGAAGTATGAAAGAAAACTCTATTTTTGAAATTTTTTTTTATCAAACTGATTAATTAACTATTAATTAGAATTAAGTAACTTTTTAATTAGAGAAGTGATTTTTATTGGATTTTTATCTTTTATAGCAGTCAGCTCAACATTCAGATGCAACATTCAAAGATAAAAATTGCCCTGTTTAGGTAAAAATATTTAGAAAACAAGCGTCCCGAAAAAGGATAATGGAAGATAATGGGTTAAGAACGCATATTTACGGATCCTACATAGTTGGGAATGAGGTCGCTTTTAATTGGTTCTCAGTGTCACGTGACTTGGCTTGCTTCTTGATGATGTCATAGTACGCGTTAGGCGGGATTTTAATTACTATTTTGTCGTTTTCGATCGCATCGTGAAGAAATCATCATTAACTTCTAATTATGATTATTTGGATCTTTCTAAAGATAATGATGAATACATCGTTAGAATAAAACAAACAAAGGACGAACCTTTAGCATTGGTAAGTACACTTTAGTTTCACGACGTCACTTAGAAGCAAGCCAAGTCACGTGACGCTGAGAGCCAATGAGAAGCGACCTCATTCCTACTATGTAGAATCCTCAAATATGCGTTAAGAACTAATAAAAATTTAAGCTTCACTGAGATAAAGATATTTTTCAAATTCTATGCTTTTACATTTTTAAAGAATCCATTAAAATTTCTTTTGTAAAATAAGTTTTAAATCGATAAAAATAAATGAATTAAATATATCGATGAATAAACGCAAGAGAATATGAAGCACAAAAGAGATAAGACATTCACTTTTATACAATGCGCATTTGTATAGTTTTTTTTTGGAAAATAAACGATGATTACAATTTAGATAAATTAAAATGAAATTAGTGATTGATACAAAAAAGTATTTAAGCAATGCATTTTGCATTCTTTTCAGCTTTTCTTCCTCTCACAGTGTCTGTTTGCAATACATTTTACACTTTGATTTTTATATTTGAAAGTATTCTGTAAAACTAAAAGCCTGCGTTAAAATGGTTATGAATTTAAGTTTTTGAAGCTAGACTATTTAAATGGAGCTCCTGCCATAAGTGCAAAGTAATAGAAATTTCAAATTTAAATTTACCTTTTGAAACACTCGTTTTTTGTCAGTTATCTGCGCGAAAAACCTAACAGCTTCAAAGGTTTCATAGATGATTCATTAAAATGACATGTTCATATTAGAATCAGTGATTAATTTACTCAGAAGGAACTTTAATTTTTATAATTTATTTGACAGTAATGGTATTCATCGTTCTAGGAAATGTGATTTATTTCAACGAATTCAGAAGATATTCGCAAATGTTGCACTGCTATGGAATTTAACACTTATAAGTATCATAGCAATTTGCCAACGTCTGAAAATTTCTGTACTTCGAACTGCATTTTGAGTAGGACGCTTTTGTAAATCTAAAAGTTTCAAATATTTAGAAAACTAATTTGTTTTCAAAAGTTAAGAAAAAATATATTTTTAAATTTTTCTGATTTTGTAGCTTATTTTACGTAAAAGTTTAATAACTGAACAATATTTTATAATTTTGTTGAATAATACTCCGAGCGAAAGCGGATACTCTAACAGGTTTAGCAAAATTCTACTATCTCCATTATTTTCCCTCTTATGACTCGGAAGAGCATATCTACATTCTAATCTCCAGTTTCATTAGCATTATTGAGTCTGAGTTCTTCGCTTTTCCTGGAGAATGGGATGGTTTCGTGTTATGGTCCAACAATCGGGACGTAGCACGCTTTATAATGTGTGCCTATTCACCGCTTCGTAAAATGAAGAGAAAGAACTAGCCATTGTGAAAAAAGGCTCTCGTCCCCCCCACACATTTACTCATCCCTCGCATAACTATTAATTTAAAAAATGAATGATAGGAAGAATACCGCACGTCAATGAAATTTCTCCAACCGTTTATCTCGAAACTTAATGGCCCTTCTTCCCTGCTCCAACAATGACGGTGCATAAGTAGAGGAGAACCCTAATCAAGTTTAATGCTCAGAAAATAAAATTTCAGTCGCATTCACGTGTGCGCGAAGAGGAGGAATATTTCGGAGGAAATATTGATTAGAGTTCCTAGTGAGAATGGGCCCATTTTCTTTCTTTCTTTCTCTCTGTGGAACGGGAGATTCTTAATGAAAGCGCGAGCAGTGCTCTTCTGGGTTGCTTCCAAGAAAAATGATCTATTGCTTGGGTTCGGAAGAGAAAAAAACGGGAGGACCATTCACATTGTTTTGGCACGGAAAGAAATAAAAGCTTTAATTGAAATTCTTCGCGTAGCATAATGTAAGTAATTTAAAACTGACCTGAGACATTAGGATCATTTTGTCTTAATTTTAAAATGACTATTGTAAGAGAGACGGAAAATGGCCATTCGTTTTAAAGTTCGCTGCGTAATGCATTCAATGTAACGCGCAGTAATTAGCTAGACTAAAAGGGGCACAAGTAAAAGATGCTGAAACGTCGCTACTCTTTTAGGCAATTATTTATCAAAAACGAAGGAAATTCACTCTTTTTTTTATTTAATGCCGTCTTTTGAGGAACTACGTTAGCTTAAGATTGAGAAATTACTGTAACAATATAAATGTTGTAATAAAATGCTTCAATACTTGCTCAAAATGCAGTTCATTGCTATGCTTCTTTCTAAATTTCTATGCATCAATAAAATCATTTTTCTTGTCTTGCCTCTATTCTGAACAAAAGTGTTTATGAAAATCTTCCTAATTCTTAAAAAGCAAAGTCGGCACACAGACTATTTATGAAATATTTACACGTTAAGTTATTTGTTGTTATTAAAATATCTTGCAATATCACCTGCATCAGAGCAGAATGCAAAAATGAAACCATCAGCAAAAGATCTTATCAGCATGTTGTTCAGTGCTTTTCGGACACTGTTCTAACTGTTAGACTAAGTGCCCAACTGGAACTTTAAGGACTTCGGGTTCTCTATTGGAAGCTCTTGCTAAGTGTGCAATTTGCTGTTCAGAACGGAACCAACTACAATACATTGCACAGCAGACTACTTGTAGCGTAGTAATAATTTTAGAAAATCGCAGAATTAAGAATTTTTTCTGCAATATTTAGCGAAACAGCTGCATCTAAAAATGTAAATTTTGGAGTTGGTTCCCTATTGCACAACGATATTAATTTAATATACAAGATTTGCATAAAAGATTTTGGCTGCTTTTACGTGTAAATACGTACACTTTATATGATTAAAGATTAAATCGATTCTTTCGAAAACAAAAACACAAATTAAAGGCATAAATAAGGAAAGAAAATAGCAAATAATGACTACAATCTTGTGAAGTCACCTCAGAAAACAGATAATATTGTTATTCTTTAGTAATAACAACTAAACTTTCTTCAACACTAATTCATAGTATTCAGTTCAGGCTAAAAAATAAAACTCTGCAATACTGAATCATTTAAGCCAGTCGGCAAAAAATTCTAGGATGTAATTAAAAATTACTAGATTTTTAAAATCTAGAAATAGTTCCTTAAAACATATGTACAGGGTGTTCATTAATTATTGTCGGGGTTTCCGTACCTCATAACTTTCGAATAAAAAATATTACGCAAAAACCGATTACATATTCGTAAATTACAACTCAAAGAATTTTACGTGGCAACAATGCGATCTTAGCGCATTTGCTGTCTGGGTAATTATGACGTCATAAATAAAAATGGCGACCGTGCAAGAAAAAGCAATGTGTGTATTGTGGTTTTTCGAAAGTAAATTTGGTTTGGGGGTTTGTCAGGAACATTGTGTACAAGACCCCTTTGCCCTCCCTTGATGAACTGAAGCGCAGAATTGTTACTGCGATCCAAAATGTTACCCCACAAATGCTGGAGAACACTTGGAGGGAAATCGAATTTCGTCTCGATGTGTTACCAGCCACGAAGTACAGCCATGTGCAAATTCATTAATCTTTTTACTATCATTAATGAAATTCTTTGAGTTGTAATTTACGAATGCGTAATATTTTTTATTCGAAAGTTATGAGGTACGGAAACCCCGACAATAATTAATGAACACCCTGTATTATTAGGTAGTATTGTGTGTCTTTTTATCTACGCATCAGATATTTTAAACAAATTTCAATTTTCCGGAGTGTATTTGAACACAAATGCTAAATATACGACTCAAAAGTGCCGTTTCAGTACCTAAAACAGCCAAATTATATTTAAACTTATAATTCAATATTATTTGGCTGTATTTTAGAGCTAATTCCGCCATACAATTAACACGAATTTCCTATAATGAAATTCGTATTAATTGTATGTCAGATTCAAGAATGAATCCTTCCGTTTGTTATGTGTAAAATTATTCACAATTGAAGTAAGTAGTGGAGAAATTGTTCGCCAAAATCTCAACATTTGTAATAGAGATTACTATTGAAAACATCAATATCATAATATATTACATAACTCAGGAATTTTAAATATATAGCTTTTCCTTCAGCCATTTCGAAAATCTGCACGAAATTTCAAGAAAACTGATAGATAGGTACACCTATGTGTACACAAATAATTGTTGATATTATATAATAGAAAATGATAGATATAATGCTAAAGGGCTATTTAAACTGAATAAAAAAATTACGCAATAGTAAATTGTATGTGATCAGAGAGTAATGCTTGGCTATCCCATAATATCTCTACTTTATTAAATTTACTCTAGTAGGCGTTTTACATGTCGTGGATGCATCCCATTAACTGTAGTTTGCAGGGAGGACTGTATGTCCATAAGCCGACCGTCGGTCAAAATACCGAGATCCGTCCCGTGAAGTCCTAAGTATAACTTCAAAATGCGAGATTAATTTGTTAAATGGAAAATTATTGCATCAAAACTGGATTACTTGAATGAAATCAATTATCTCCGGTGTTAGGGGTAAAAAAATGCCTAAATAAGTGAAGAACCTCACTGTTTTTAAGGAGAGATTTAGAATGAATTCCTTTCAAGTTACCAGTAAATATTTACATCTAATTTCAAATTTATTGAAGGTTGAAAAATAGCGTTGATATTTGTTATAATTTATTTTGATTTATTCATAAATTAATATACATAATATCTCAGATGCTTGGTTTACAGATTCCACAAAATTTTGGTGAGAGAAAATATGAAAGCAAAACGTATTGGGATATTAACTCAGCTTTCAACAATGAAAGAGAAACAGGCAATTAAATATTTGTTTAAACAATGAAAACGATTTGAATTGAGTTGCAACAATGAAAATTATAGTTGTGAATTATACAAAAAATGTTTTAAAAATTTATTAAAATTATTGAAAATATTGTACGGCAACATTTTCGTTTAAAACAAACTTTTAGACATTTAAAATAAACTTCATTAGAACAGAAATTGTTTGTTCTTTCTTAAGGTTTATTTATTTTCTTGCTAAGATTATTAGAAAAAATGCAATGAAGAAAAGAGTACGAAAATTCACCCAAAATACCACAAAATATTGAATAAATTTTTTTTAGATTGAATTTTAAAATTCGGGCTTTGAGATGCATTGAGTCACCATTAGAGCTACTTGTGTGCCAAATTTCAGGGCTGTAAGGGCAATATTTTGCTTCTAAACATCGCACGGACGCACACACACAAACATTGCCTTTTATATATAGAGAGAGAAGTATTGATTCCATACGCGTGACGTCACGTGGGAGTAAGTTTGAGAATAAATGATTTGAAAATTCTATAATATTTATAATAACTAATTATGAATTGAAAACCAGAAAGCTAAAAATTAGTAAAACAGATAAAAATCTGATTTTTAGTACATTAATAAAAGAGTAGTTTTAAATACTGTTTTTATTACATTCATTTTCGTAGAAAAATGTATAAAAAAATGTGTTGGAATGTCCATGAAAGTCATAAAAAGAAATTTTCCAAAATATCTGGATTATTAAAGAAGCGTATTCACACGAAACATTATGTATTTCGATAAGATTTTATCGTGGAACATTTTATTTTGTGTTTCTTTTCTTTAAATGTTTTTGATACTTCTTGCTTTTTTAATGCACCTATTTTCAAAAATGTTCCTTCTTTAGAAATTATTCAGTTCAATAAGCAACTGAAGTACTCATGTGCTTAATTCATTTGGTAGTTTTGATGTGAGGTTTTAAATAGAATACTTCATGCTTTAATTTATAGATTGATTTAATTTGATCTAAAATGATACTGTTAACGAAAATAACATTTTATGCTAAAAGCATGAATTATCTGACTACGTGAGGGAACGAATTTTTGAAAAAACGCTTTAATGTACAATTTCAGTTCATTTTCTGACTCAATATGATTCAAAACAATCGTTAATACCAGTCAGGAAATTTTATGTCACTTGAGATTCAGTAAAATGGGATAATTTAGGTAAAAAAGGGGTAAAATTAGAGCAAAAAGCAAAACACTCTAGCAGAAATTCTAATCCATATATTCAAATTATTTCTCTACACAGCACATTTACAGCTATGGAGAAGGCAATGAACTAGGATCTAAGAAATACTTGCATTTACAGGAAAGTTATGGCCAGTCGAGTATTCTCTTATTCAAAATTTAACAAAATGCATAGGTAAAATCAACATTAGGCAGCTCAAAATCAAAAACTATTGATCTCAAAACTATATGTCTAGTTCATTGCCTTTACTACACTTAAGACAACATATATACAAAATTTCAAGGAAATATATAGATAATGTTTTGAGATATCGTGTTTTGCGTAAGTGACTTTTGACGAAATATAAGTTTTCCAAAAAACGCGTTTAAAGTTTTAATTTGCTTTTCATTAAAAATATATTTATTTAACTTCTTTTGAAATTTGTCACATTTGTAGGATATACCTTCTTTATTGAGAATCTTATCATATTTTTTCATTCTGAGAGCCTGTAATTTTTTTATAGCGTTTTTTGTTCCTGCCAAACACTGTCTATTAGAAGTGACGATTCTATGGTTATTGAGGTTAAGATATTATTTCAATGTATATGTTGGCCAGGAACTGTTCCCAGTTCATGAAATACTCTTTTAAGATCTTAAAATCAATCATTAAACAACAATTAAGCTATCGATGTCCCAAAACGTGAATTTTGTAACTCCACAAATGTGCATTTTGGCAAAAATGCTCGTAGTAGCTAGTCGAAACTCAAAATCTTATTCAAATTGACATGACTTGCAGATAGAATGTATAATTAATCGAAATAAATAAAAAGCAAATTAATTTATACTTCAGAGTGCGGGGTATTGGGTATAACGAGGGAAAACAGCCAACTTCCGGTTTCGTTTTCAGCTACCGTGCTTCATAAAAAATTCTATTCATCGTAAAAATAAAATAAACCCAGATTTAGAAAGCTAAATAAATGGGCTTTAAAGTAAAACCATAAAAAAATTTTGTGAATTTCGACCCAAAACCGTCTTTTAGACGTAGTCAGATACCTTAAGTCAGCTTTAGATTGATATTAATGTTTAATCTCCTGCCAAGACAGTTGTGATTCTAAGCCTCCAAGCCCTTCAATTTAAGCCCAGATAATATTTAGACGCCCCTGTTTCTCCTAATATGAATGTCATAAGCAAAATGCTCAACCGATAGAAAGTTTCTTAGCAATATAATTAAAATTTAACCTGACTAAATTTCTTTCTGTAAAAAGTATAGAAAGATTGGAGACAGATTCTGATAACCTTATATATCGTCATTCACAACATTCAAGTTTTCACATTCCTATCAAAGGTAATGATAGGAATTGCAAGAAATATTTCCATGTCCTTTCGTGAAGAAATGTATTGGAAGCTATGTGAAATATTGATTAAAATATGCAATTTTCAACTCCTTAGTTTTAAAAGGTAGTGCTTTTAAGAGAATAACTTTTACAACTAATTGGAAAATGCCACCTCTAAATTTGTTCAATCTAAGCATAAAATAATTAATAAAGCATAGTAAAAACATTTAATGGCTCTTTTGAGAAATTTTATTTCTTTGTAATGTAGTTGGATGCGATAAACGTACAAAAACAGAATATTAGCTATTGTCATGTAATGTAATATCATAAAATATATTTATACCATAGATATGTCTCATAATGTATAGAACAAACAAAATCAAAATGTTATTGTTTTAGATACTTTACAGAAAATACATAAATCCCAATGAACAAACTTAATGATTCACGAATCATTAATAATGAAAGGTATGTAAACATTTTATTTTCTTTCAACATAATGAAAGCAACATTACAGCGAAAAAAAGAAAGATAAAATAACGTTAACTGCTTAAAATATAGAAAGCTTGTATCTACGCTACGTATTATATTTTAAGAATCTTAATGGATCAGCAATTAAAAGGGGATTATAATGCGCAAGATTTTATGCAAAAGCAGCTTTTTCTACATAGCCTATATTGAATAAGTATAATTGCTTGCAACAGACGGTGGCTAATGATGCTTAAAATATATTTTTTTATACTCTTCACTTTTTAAAAAATTGAGAACGTCAAAAGATTACAGTTAAAAAATGCTGCAGTGTCGAACAATTTTTTTTACTAGAATATTTAGTTCTCATTATTAGAGCCATAAATACATATTTCCAATCTCACGTTCCTTTATGCGAGTCGATCACTAAAAACATCTGTAGTTCATACGGTATATTTTTTCCGAATTGTGTGATAGTGAAATTGGATATGAAAGATATCTCTAAAGCTGAATCAATACTTAGTTTCAATGTCTTTACATCTTTTTTCGTTTCTCTTTTGTGCAACTCTTCGATGCTGGTTGGTATAACTGCTTGGAGAAAAATGTATTTCCTTCTAAGAAAGGAAATATTTGTTGAAAATATCTCAAGGTATTGCTGGTCTTTTAGAAAGATATTTGCAGAAGAGACAGTCTTGTTAGTCCAATAAAAGGTTTGATTTAACATTGAGCTCATTTTAACTCACAGATACTTAAGGATTGATAATAGTCAAAACGGTCTTAGTTTATTTGAAAATGAAGAAATAACATCTTAGCCGAATTAAAAGAGTGTAATAGTTTACAGGTGGTAATAAATTCACTTATTTCCTGGTCCTCAATTATTCATAATTTAATACGTGTCTTTTCTTTTGATCGGAAGCAGTTATGCGATCGGGAATCGACTGGCATTTTATATATCTCGAGTTCATTATTGAAAGTGTACTTAAATGTATTCGGTTTACTAAGCAAAATTGAGCAACGTGCTTTACTTACACCTCTGATTCCTGTAGAGAAAAAAATCTCCGGTCTGCAGTAGAGTCTTTATTGGTTCAAAAAAATATCACGGATTGTACATCGAAGTACAAAATGATTCAACAAGTAAAAAATATCACGGATTGTACATCGAAGTAAAAAAATCCTGGATTATACATCGAAGTACGAAATAATTCAACAAGTAAAAAAATCCTGGATTGTACATCGCAGTAAAAACTATCATGGATTGTACATCGAAGTACAAAATAATTCAGCAAGTAAAAAATATCATGGATTGTACATCGAAGTAAAAAATATCATGGATTGTACATCGAAGTACGAAATAATTCAGCAAGTAAAAAATATCATGGATTGTACATCGAAGTACGAAATGATTCAACAAGTAAAAAATATCACGGATTGTACATCGAAGTAAAAATATCATGGATTGTACATCGAAGTACGAAATAATTCAACAAGTAAAAAAATCCTGGATTGTACATCGAAGTAAGAAATAATTCAAGTAAAAAATATCATAGATTGTACATCAAAGTACGAAATAATTCAACAAGTAAAAAGTTTACATACTTTTACACTGGAGAGATTTCCAGTAGCATCCTCCTGACAAAATTTGAGGCTGCTGTATAATTTTGATTATGTAATGTTATGATTAGGATATAAAGTTTACGTGAATTCTAAAACTAATTCACACTACGAACAGAACTCGAAATAAAAAGATAGACAGTAACGTGATATTTTGAGCTAGTAATAGTAATATAGTCTGGTTTGTTTGATATAAAACTGAGTGGTTAATAGTTGACTCTCATTAATTACCTTAAGTTCTTGTGAAATAATAAGTAGAGTATTATATGTTAAGCTTAACATTTTTTGGCTTGTTTAGAGGGTTGAAATAACTTTGAATCGAGTAAACTTCTAATATTTTAGACAAATTCGGATAATTATTATTAATGTTTATTTAGCAGTACTAGTATTAGAATAAAGACGAACAGTGAATTATTCAATGATTATTATTATGTGCTTATTTATGCAATGCGTTGCACAACAGACTACTTGTAATGGAATACTTGATTTTGGAAAAGCAGCATTAAAACGTTTTCCATAATGTTCGGTAACTGCTATGTATTGTAGTGGGTTTTCTGGAGTTCGTTCCATATTGTGTGACTGCGCCGAATTTAACTATATATAAAAGTTTATTATCGAGTGGTTCCTTAGTGAAACAACTCTTTACACTCGTGAATTTATAGTTATCAAATTTTACAAGACTTGGATTTCACTGTTTTTCTTATTGTGATGTTAAATACTAGAAGTATCGTCGAACCACAGGTCTTACATAGCACCTTTAACAATTGATTTGGGAAGTTTTAAAGTTATTTGCACTCAGGATTGAAAATATAACAAACAATACCAATTTTTAAAGTTAAGTGGTTATGTATTATGCTTAGTGGACATATATTTAGTTACATACCTTTGCAAGCCTTTATATATCTAAATGCGATAAAATGCGTATTTTCAAAAACAAAAAAAAA